>JARHVA010000570.1:4535000-5063723 GCA_037957365.1 Torreya grandis | reverse complement strand
TCAAGGCCTCTTGTATATTCCTCCTATCTTTGCACATTCATCCATGACCTCACAATTTAGCATTTATGTGAGAAGATGAATATTGAAGGAGTGTATTTTTAGTTTGTTTCTTAGTCTCAAGTGTATAATGTAATTGGTTGGAAGTCATAAAATTGATTTGGTGTATCACCCCCTTAATTTATATTTTCCTTCAGTTATCTCTCTCTCTCTCTCTCTCTCTCTCCTCTCTCTCTCTCCTCTCTCTCTCTCTCTCTCTCTCTCTCTCTCTCTCTCTCTCTCTCTCTCTCTCTCTCTCTCTCTCTCTCTCTCTCTCTCTCTCTCTCTCTTTTCACCTCCAAAAAATTATTATTAAGTTCAATCCTAAGTGGTACATCAAGGGAGCTAGTATTATTTAGAGACTCACCTCATTCCTTAGGCTACCCACAAGCCTAAAGGTGATTCCATTGTGCCACTTGGATAAGGAGAGATTTGAATCTCCTAAAATGGTGAAAATACAAGTGACAATAGTTTTGGGCATGCCTAATGGGACCCTTGTTCTAAGATATTGAAAGATTTTTGGTGTTGTCTCTCAATAATCAGCCTTTGGAAGCATCTATCAAAGCATCAATAGTGACTCTAAAGATACATCAGCTGGTTAGGTAGCCTAAGTATTTCATTTGAATATTGTTGGAAAAAAAATTCTTGTGTTCCTAATTCCCAATGAAGTTTCATGGTTGACCTTGGATTTGAGTTTTTTTCTCTACAAGTTAGTGAAACATATCCATCTTGTCCCATTCCCTATCAATATGAACAAGTTCTTAGTCAATCTTTTTATGATCATTATTGGTCCTAATATGACCATATTCAGCCCTATCATGAATTTTATCAATCCTATAACTAGCCTTCTCAATATTTTACCCCTCCTAGTCAACCTAGTCCTGTCTCTAATTAGCCCATGTCCACCTTCAAGCAAGAACTTTTGGCCTATGAGAGATACATGTTGGATCTTGACACACAAAGAGGATGTGATATAGAAGTTCTTAATCATGTCATTCAAAAGCTAAGAGATGAATTTGAGTTGGTCAGGAGATAATAGGTACCTATTGAGATATCCGATTGGCAAAGGCTCACAAGTGAGATGCTTGATGTGAGTGGTTTAGTCTCTTCTTTAGAGGATAGGCTAGAAGTTCATGAAAGGTAACCTGACCATACCTATCAACCTTCATATCCATTTTCCCAGGTTTCATACTAGCCATAAATGACCCCTAATCATTATCTAAATCAATCCCATCAAATTCATCCTTTTATAAATCAGTTGGAGGAGAGAGATGAAAGAAGAAATCTTGTGTTTGAGGTAAATCTCGATAGGCAAATTGAGTTGGAAAATGTGCATTTACAACATTACATATTGATAGAAAAAGAAGTGTATTTCAATCCTTCAGTGACCTCTCACATTGCATCCCCACCACCTCAAAAAGAGACTCATAATACCAACGTCCTAAGTTGGAAAAAATAGTGGAATCATGGGGAAAGAAGGAGGAGAAAAGTCTTGACCAAGAGTGTGAAATTGAGAAGACGTCTAATCCTAACATCCTAAGTTGGATAAAGATAGTAGAGTTATGGGGTAAGAAATAAGATATAATAATTTTCCAAGAGTTTGAAGTGGAAAATGGAGTTGATCCTTTATACTTCCCTCTCACTCTTCGTCAATAATCCTCTTCTATTTCATCACAGCCTTCATGTAATCCTTATCCCCATGATGATTCCTATCAACTTCAAGAGAAGTTTTTCCAAGAGAACCTAGCCAAAAAAATAGAGGAATTAGAATCAAAGATGAGATTTCTAAGTCAAGGTGATATGGAATGTTTAGACCCAAAATAATATCCTATGCCTAAACACACCCCATCTCCCATTCCTTAATAGCTTTCCAAAGAGTCTCTTACCTTGCATTCTCAATCTAACCTTGAGCTCTATATTCCACCTCCACCAAGTATTTCATCTTGTCCTTATCCTGTCACCTTTTGCCTTGATGGACCTATGGTGTGGGAACCAAAGGAGGATCAGTTGGTTGATAAATAAAGATAACTCTTTCTTGAAGAAAACCTACCTCCTTGGCAGCCTCATTGGGCTAGATCACATGATTTCAAGATGCCTAGTTTTGGCATCACCATGAAGGAGGTTGAATATCTTGCAGCCCTTGACAAAAGAGATCAGATTATGATAGTTGAAATTCATTTTTAAAACCCTCAAGAGGTCTTAAGTGATGAAGATAAGGTAAGTCCTTGTGTTGAATATCTTTGCTTGGTTGATGATGAGTAATATTTTCTTTGTGTTGAATAACCATCAATTCATGGCTGATAAAGAAGACTTCATGAGAAATTATGAGGAGGATATCACCATAGGGACTCCCCTTGGTAAAAAACAAGATAATTCACAATTTTTTTCCTCCATATTTGAAGTATAATGTCATATCAAGGAGGGAGAACACTTTCAATCCATCCCTCAAGAAGTGGTAATCTTGGGAGAGTCTCATGAGACCAAGATAGAGGAAATACCCCTTGAAGATGATCTGATCAAAGATGAAGAAAAGGTTATTTATTGTGTGGATATTTCAGATTGGGTTGATGAGGAAGGATGTCTTCCCTTTTCCAAAGAGGAAAAAATTATCATAAACTCTTTCATCACTTTGCAAGACACCATGGATGAACATGGATAAGTTCTCAGTTGGTCTTTAGATGACTTGTTTGAAGTCATTGGGTTAGGTTATGCTCCTCTTCAAGGAGGATATGAGTTGTTCAAAGATGGAGAATGTAGTATTGGTACAAAAGTATGAAAATTAAAAGCATTCTTTCAAATCTATCCTTTCAAGGAGCATATGCATTTGATGATGACATGTTTGAAGTCATCAAGATGTGATATCATCTTATCAATTAGTTGGGAGAAACATATCAACTCTTGAAGGATGGAACAAATTCATATTGGCCTCAATATTCTAAGGAACATGAAACTAATCATCTTGAAGCTATGCCTACTAAGAATATACAAGTTGATCATGAGATGAAGAGTGGGTAGCAACATGAAGTGTGAGAACATGTTCAAGAGGAATATATCTACATTGGAGACCTATTCAAGGATGACCTACTTGAGATTAGATCAAATGAAATGCCAAGGAAGAGGTCTAATCCAAAAATCATTCAATCCAAAGAGAAGCATGCTTGTAATTATGTTTCATCTCAATATGAAGATGATTCAAGAAGTTTTCCTTTTGATCTAGGAAAGGAGGCATGTTTCATTACTAGTTGTGCATAATATATTGTTTCCTAATTCCACTAAGTACTTATACACATGTGTGTGTCTTGTGTGTTTGCTTTCTTTGGTGTGTGTGTCATTTTAATTTGTGTGGTTGAGGTAGTCCTAATTGTCTTTTTTGTCTCAGTCATTAGATGATTTCATAATCCCAATGGATTGAGAAGGCTATTGGTCTAGTTAGTATGTCAAGCATACCACCCCTAAGAGTCACTAATTTAGTGATTAAATTTGAATTTTATGTCAAATTGGGGCACCCATGGTATAAAAAAATTGACTTTAAGGCCTATAAGTGGGAATAATGTATTGCCATGAGGTGTTTTATAGGTTATTTGATGTCAATTAATGTTTTACTAGTTTTAGTCAATTAGTTTCTAGGTCTATTTATCATTTTAGATCATTTTAAGGGTTAAAATAGTGAATTTAATACTTTTTACAAGTTTTTTGTGAAATTTTAAAGTGAAAAATGTGATTTCATGCTCCATGTGTCCCTAAAAGTCTTAGGCAACTGACAAAACTAAAAAAAATCATGTTTATTCAGAGAAAGGTCAAATTTGTTAAAGAAAAGGACACTTATACAACTCCTTGGGAGGTACGCCACATGGGAAAAGGTCATGGAATCTCTCTCCATATTACTAACACTCATATATATGCTTTTTTTGACTTGAAACAACCATTTTGATGCCAAAACCGTTTTACACCTCTTTTGTTTTTCTAGATAGATTGAAGTGACACTCAAGTTTTTTCTTGGTATGAACAACACAAAGCATTTCAAGTCAAAATATTTTGTTAGGTTATTTTACACTCAAGTAACTTAAAATACATAAAATAATTTTGATAAATGGCCAACTGTGCTTCATGAACCATCCATTTGAAGTTGACTATGCAAATCTACTTGCTCATCTATGCACCCTATCAGTTTCCCTTAGTTTGAACAGCTCCATACAAACCAGTTATTCATATTTGTTCTAAAGGATGTTGGATATGTTCCATCATATCTCACATTATTGGTTTAAATTTTTATTTTTATTTGATGAGGAATTCATCTCAAATTTGCATACTAGTGCATTCTGTGTTGATGAGCAAGTTCTCATTATTTTCTGAGTTTCCATGCTTTATGGATGATTATAATGGGTTTTGTTAATCCCATCTACATGTAAGTGAAAATAGAGGCCTAAGAGGTTTTTTAAAACCTCATACAACATTCTCTCAAGGTGATCTAATCACCTAAATTAGTAAACCATGTAGCCCCTACATAGGTCTATCACCTTGCACAGGGTAGAAGGCAAAAGACTGGGGGAAGACAATTGTAAAGAAACCCAAAGTTGCCTAAGAAACTACCAATAGTAATTAGTCATATCTATAGTGGAAGCTTCAAAGTGACTTAATTTTCAAAGTTACAATGCTAATCATGATAATTCATAACAATGGTTCTAAATATTTCAAATGGCATTCATAAATTAAAAGATCATTTGAAAGAAGTGACCTATTTTGCTCAACATCCAAACACATCTACATTCTGTACAAACCACTAAATACTCACCTACAACTTCAAAAAGATAGATACCTAGACATGATGTTTTGGTTTTGATTTAAGACATCTATATAGATTAAAAGCATAAACATGTACTTTATGACCTTGAGGAGGGTCAAGATAATTCCTAAATATATCATGACTAGGTTGAATGAGAAAATATTCACCTACAAGTTGGGTAAACAAGGTATTCAAGCAATGGGTAAAAGGTAGTGCTTTAAATGATGCTAATGATACCCAAAGTGAGTAGATGAGTTTAAATCCTTGTAAAATGATGATGGGGTCTTCAAGAAGCATTTTCAAGCATTGAATTTAGAAATCAAACATGCATTAACTCTTATAGATAGGGTAGATCTAGGGTATCTTAGTCAAGGAATAGTTTGATACTCAATTTTGACTTGAAGGGCATATGAAGCTCAAAAGGGTGTTTGGGTGGTAAGAAAAACATGTAGTCACCTCCATTAAGGTTATGATGACTTCATAAAGTTCAAACAAGAGAGAGATAAGGCTGAGTAGGGTCAATTGTAAGGAGTCTCAGTCAGTAGGTAGTAATGGGCTTAAGTGTGTCCAAAGGGTGAAAGTAATGCCAAATTGGAGTATATACCTGATGAAAGAATGTGTGATCACCTCAATGATGATCATCATGCCCTCTATCTGCTACAAAAATTATAAATCAAACCTACATAGGCCCTAAAATCTCTATATACACCTACAGGTAGGGTATAAGCTAGTGAAGGTAAAGTGAAGCATGAATGTGCTTAGGAGAGATATAAGGTTTGATAACAACCCATAATGGTTCATAGTTTATTTATAATATGTTTACATACACTCGAATACCATTTCAAAGTTGTCCATCTGCTTTTCCTACTGGATTAAAGGCAACAATCTGTACAGGCAAGCTATGAAATTCATATTGCTAAATGGGTAAAAATAATTAATCCAAAAGGGAAATATGTTTTGAAGTAAATTATAAGATTAATTAGAATTATTTTTATGTGATTAAAATTTTTGGAAAGCCTAATATTCTTGGGGGTAATATTGAGTATCCATTCTTGGGGAGAAGGGGAGTATGTAGGAAATAGTCCTTTTGAAGCCCTTTTTTAGACAACTTGAGTTGATTAGATACATAAATGAGGTATTATTACATTTAAATTTGGTAAAAAACCTCATTAGGACTTAATAAAACTTTGAAAACCTTCATTTTTACTTTAATAATGGAGTAACATCTCTTTGTTCTATCTCAGAGGTAGAGTACTCTTGAGGAGCAAGAACCCTGTAGTTTTGAAGGAAGATGGTAAAAGAGTGAATAAAGTTGATTGTACACATTGAAGATTTTTTTATAGTTGTAAAAAATACATAAAAATATGTAAAACACTTCACATAAGTATGGAACTCATCAGGATGATCTAAACCATTGAAGTTGCAGGTAGACCTAGTAAGAAAGGAATAGGCCTAATGCCCAAATGAGGAGTCATATGCAATTATATCGCTAGATAATAATTTAAAATTATTGGAATATGTTAATTATGATAATATAGATGTGTTTTAACTATTGAAAAGTAGGGAAAGCTTCAGGAGGTCATTTTTGGACCCTGAAGTACAAATAGGCAAATTAGGCACACTAAGACCTAGTGTCCAAATAGGGAGTCTTCCATACTTATAGAAAGAGATAAGCTTGGTAACATGTTGAGACATTTTGTTTTTATAAATAAATAGGTTGAAAATCTTTGGGAGTGAATATAAAACATCAAGAGATCTTTTTTTGAGCCCAAAATTACTCAGACTTATGCAAAATAATGAAACCAAGATCGATAGGAGAAGTTCCAATGCTCATATATTTCATGAGGCATTGCATGGGTGTAAAAGGCATTATGTGAGGTTAGAAGAGGTATTGAATTCCATATTTTTTTAATTTTTTATCATGTTGGATGTTAGACCTTTATGAACCAATCTTAAGAGTCAAAACAAGCCCAAAACCCTATTAAACCCTCAGCCAAGACTAGTTTGTGAAAATGGAGTTGGTTAGTTGTTAAAATGGAATATTTTTCTCATGAAACATATTATATTTTTAATATGAGTCACCCAATATCCTTCCCATGCTAGCTAGTTTTACAGACTTGTATGGATGGGGGTAGAAGCAAGATTTTTCTCACTATTTTGTGTGTTTTATAAGTTGTAGGAAGTTTCAAGAGATGAAAAACATATGGATGGAAATATTCAGACATAAAATAAATAACCATGTAAGTTTAATCCCTTTAAAATGTTCTTAAGTTCCTCAAATAGGTCTTTTAACTTAGCCAGTTAAATCTGGCATATTGCACAAGTTAGAGAGATGTGTGAAAAATTCAAGTGGATGGATTTTTAAGGTGCCCCTGATGCTTCTAAGGCCATGGAGGGTATGAAAAATTGTCACTCACTCCCTCACATGGATTTCAATGATCAACTAAATCCAAATTAGAATCCAAGTGTACAAGGTGTATGGAAGGGAAATTTTCAAGACAACAGATAATGATGACTCCTTTCCATTTAATTCCATAAGACCAAGGATGAAACTAATGCATAGAGAGGCATGCATAATGTCCCTAACTTGAATTTAAATTATTATAATTGGTATTAATTAGCTATGGTATGTCCAAACAAAGTCAATCATGAAGGTATTTTGTTTGCAAAATGAGGAGTTTCTTGCCACTTTTATTCAAATTTGTGCCTTGGATTGACACTTGTTGATCTTTTCCTTGCATGGCTGGACCCATATCCTCTTCTCATGAATGGGTAACTAATTTTATCAGATTTAAAAGTGTCATTATGACCCTTGGACTTCTCTTCCTCTCTCTCTCTTAAACTCTATAAGAGTTGGCCATTTTGGCATTATATTAGATGTTCCATCTGAGTATGGTGAAGTCCTACTCATTTATATACCTTTTGACCAATAAAATTAATAATTGTTACCTCTTTATTATTTTTCATAAGTGTGTTCCACTTGAATTATGAATCTTTTTTAGTGAAGACTATGGATTCCTAGCATGTGGTCTCATTCTTTCACCTTGTTTGTAGTTATAAAACCTCTTCTTTCAGGGCATGTGAAGTGTTTTAGGGGATGTGAAATGTTGCGTGAGTTATCATTTTTCATTAGTTTCATTCAAGGCCTCTTGTCTAGTCCTCCTAGCTTTGCACATTCATCCATGACCTAACAATGTAGCATTGATGTGAGAAGATGAAGATTGAAGGATTGTATTTTTAGTTTGTTTCTTGGTCTCAAGTGTAGAATGTAATTAGTTAGAAGTCATAAAATTGATTTGGTGTATCACACCCTTAGTTTATATTTTATTTTAGTTATATCTCTCTCTTTTCACCCCAAAAAATTAGTATTAGGTTCAATCCTAAGTGGTACATCAAGGGAGCTAGCCCTATCTAGAGACTCACCTTACACCTTAGGCTGCCCACAAGCCTAGAGGTGATTCCATTGTGCCACTTGGATGAAGAGAGATTTGCATCTCCTCAAAGGGTGAAAATATAAGTTACAATAGTTATTTAATACCATAAATATACTATTATGATTCTTATTATCCTAGATGTAACTAATACTCTAACTAAGATTACCATTACTAATAGTAGTGATAAAAGAAAAAGATATCCATGACTTAGAAATAAAACATGTCCATCATTCAACACTTAGAATATCTCACGATTCATTTCACAATAAGAAAAACACTAGATTTTCATTAGTTTTTTCACATAATACAAGACATATCGCTATATATATTTTCCCAAAAAGACCATCCATGCAAACGATTACAATAATGGTTTTTATACTTATTTTACCCTGGCCAAGTGTTATAATTATAACTATCATAAATAGATGGCACATAGACTCCCAAAAAACTAGGAGTCATGGCCCTTAAAATTAGTTATTCCTAAAGACTCAGGTCTCTATGCCCCTAGATACTCGTTCTATGCTATAATCTAATAGCCAAGTGTTTTGTTCCTCATAGGCTAGTACAAAACCTCTGATGAATGAAGTCAAAGTGTCCCATTTGAGTTGTTATTTCTATCTGCTCCCACATCCCTCATGTTTTGTTTCCCATGCACTCCCCTAGTCTTTCACTTTTGTTTTGAGTCTTCTATTTTCAGGTCCTTCATGACATGTTCTACCTTGACTAGATCCTCTTGCATCAGGTCTCTTATACCATTGTCCTTTTGTGCATGTTAGCTACGTGCCATGGTCCTCCCATGCCATGGTCATTTTGTGTCATGTTGGTACTTGCATCAAAATGGATAATGGTCCCTCTATGCCATGTGCCAAAAATGGAAAAATACTTATTCAAAATCTAGGGGCTAACAATTGCATAATTACCCTTTCCCTTGTAAATCAAATTGGTAAACGAGTCACTTTTTAAGTGACCCCCCCCCCCAATTCAAATATAATCTTTTAACCACTATTTAACAAATTCAATCCTATAATATCATATCATAATATAAACTAATAATAAATCCTTAAATATAATTGATATAGATTTTTAAATCAAAACAAAATTATAAATAGACCTACAGATCTTGCATGAATTTTTTGGAAACATGAAAATAACCTAAAGAACTCATCTTTCAACTCAAATCTTACTGTGCTAATACAGATTTGTGTGAAAATTTAAAAAATGCTACATGCCTTGTAGTAACATGCATATTTACAAAGGACATTCTTAAAATCAATCTAACTCCATCTACCCAAATAGATATTATTACACTATTATGGTTTCCATGGAAAATACAAAATATGATATAGGCATTATGGTAACTCATGGTTTTGTAAGAAACATATTAACATAATTTTGAGCCCATATTTCAAATTAGTTTATGACTAAAGGTTATGCTTTGTATTCATGAAATTTATTTTCTTGGAACTTGCATGTAGCTAATCTCCAACATGATATAGCCTTGAGAGGATCCTCCTGCAACAAATTTTTGAAAATGCATGAAATAATAGATTTATTTAATGAAAATGTATGAAATAACATATTTATATAATTAACAAAAACACCAAAAGGATTATGTTGATCATAGGCCACTTCGAAGGGGTAACCTCCTTTGAGTAAGCTCAATGCAATAAATTTGTGGATGCCTTCATTGCCCTCAACACTTATATACTTAATCTAGTCTAAGTAACTAATACTTCCCATGAATGTGGGATAAAACAAAATTCTCATGGGATGACTTAAAAAGTATATGCATCCATAATAACTAATATACTAACAATGTAAAAAGAAGGGGTATCACAGGGTCCTATCATCCCCTCCCTCTTAGAAAAATATTTGTACTCAAAGCTTCATATGTGGGAATTTGTGTTGAATCTAAAAGAGTGGTTCCCATGTTGCATCCTTTCATTATATTCCATGCCACTAAATTAATACCTCTATGAAATTGGCATGTGCGCCTGTCCTAGATTGCCTCTAACTCAATAAGGATAGATCCTTCATTATCAAGTTTTGATAAAATAATTTACAATCTAATGTTTGTGCCAAGAGATTTTTTCAAACAAAAGACATGAAATACTGGGTGAACTTGGGAAGGTGGGAGCTCCAACTTATAATCAACTAACCCAATCTTTTGAAAAACCGTATATGTCCCATAAAACTTGGGAGCTAGCTTATGACACCCTTTGAGTTTTAGGGAAGATTGCTTGTATGGATGTAGGTAAATAAAAACCATATCACCTACTTGAAAAGTGCACTTAGAACAGTGTTGATCAGTGTGTTATTTCATTTTATTTTGTGCTATATGAAGATTGTCCTACAGGGTGCTGAGGATCTAATCCCAAGTTTGAATAATCATGTCAACTGCTTAAACTGGTGAACTACTAGGGGTGTATGGAAGGATCATTGGTGGTGCTTGACCATAGACTACTTCATAAGGAGTTACTTTAGTTGAAGTGTGGTAGGAGGTATTGTATGACCATTCTAAAAGAGGGAGCCACTTTTCCCACTGATGTTGTTCTAAGGTGAAGCAACAAAGGAAAGTTTTTAATCATTTATTGAAAATCTTAGTCTGGCCATCTATTTTTGGATGATACCCAAAACTCATCTTTAGTTGGGTGCCAGTGTGTTGAAATGGTTTTATCCAAAAAAGGTTGGTGAAGGTTTCATCATGATCTGAGACAACGTAAGAAGGAATGCCAAGAAGATGGAAATTTTGGTCCAAGAAATTTTGTGCAACTATGGAGGTAATATAGGGATGGCTAAGGACATAAAAATAATTATATTTGGAGAGGCGATCAGCTATAACCAAGATCACTATTTTCCCTCTAGATTTAGGGAGCTATTTAATGAAATCCATAGAAGTATCTATCTAAATCCTGGTAGGGATGGGTAAGGGTCTGAGAAACCTAGAAATGAGTGTTGTTTCACCCTTGTTATGTTGGTAGGTATCAAATTCACCCACAATCTATTAAACTTCCTTTTTTACTCCCTTTCAAAAGAAGTTACATTGTGCCCACTCATAATTTTTAAGAAACCTTGAGTTCCCTACAAATGGAGAAGCATGGAGTTCATAGAATACAACCTACTAAAGATATGTGCTCTAGGGAAGCACCATCCTAAGAATAATGTGATAAAGTATAGGGGTTAGTGGCTTACTATTGATTGATTTGAGATAATGAGGAATCATTGACATACCACTATTATACAACATCCAACTAATTTAGAATAGGCATAGAAATAGCTAAAATGGAAGTTTGGTCTATAAATGTGCAAGACAAAGCATCAACCATAGTATTATCCTTACCCTTCATGTAAGTGATCTCATAGTCATAACCCATGAGGTTTTTTACCCATTTATGTTGTGATTGGGTAGAGACCTATTGGTCTAGGAAATATTTTAGACTCTGGTGATTAGTTTTGATGCAAAAATGATTCCCCAGTAGGTATGGCTACCACTTCTATATTACATGTAAAATGGCCATCATTTCCTTCTCATAAGTAGAGAGTACTAAATTCTTGCCAAAAAGGGATTTGTTGGTGAATACAATGAGGCATCTTTCTTGGAGGAGAATAACACCAATTCCATTGTCACAAGCATTGCCCTTGATAGTGAAGGTCTTGGAAAAATCTAACATAGCTATAATAAGTGTAGTATAGATAGCTTGTTTCAATTCTTTAAATGCACACTTAGCAACTTGTGTTCATGTAAAAGCATCATTTTTAAACATAGCTATTATCAGAGTTGCAATCTTCTCGTAATCCTTGAAAAACTTGTGATAGTATCTAGTTAGCCCCAAAAAACTATGAAGGCTCTTGAGTGTCTGAGGATGAGGCTAATTTATCATGGTATCTATTTTTTTGGGATCCACCCAAACCCCTTGGGCTGAAACAATATGCCTAAAATACTCCACTTTATCCTACCCAAAATCACATTTGGACTATTTTTCACAAATATGATGATTAGAGAGAAGTTGTAGTGTGAGTTCTAGATGTTAGAGATACTCATACCATGTTTTACTATAAATGAGGATATCATCAAAGAAGACCAAAATGAATTTCTACAAGTAGGGCTGAAATATTTTATTCATCAATGCTTGGGATGTTGAAGGAGCATTAGTGAGGCTAAAGGGCATGACCAAAAACTCATAGTGGCCATCATGTGTGCAAAAACCTATCTTAGGGATACCATCCTCATGAAGTCAGATCTGGTGATATCTAGAGTAGAGATCCAATTTGGAGAAAAAATGAGCACCATGAAGCTCATCAAGAATAGGGATCGGGAACTTATCCTTGATTGTGATGTGATTAAGTTCTTAAAATTCAATGCAGAGGCACCATGACCCATATTTTTTTAGACAAAGATAACTAGGAAAGAATATGGGCTGGTACTAGGGTAAATAATGCCTTGCTTCTGTAAGTCTTGAATGAGCATCTTGATCTTGGTATTTTGCTAAAATGGGTAGCGATAGGTCCTAATATTAAGAAGAAAACTTCTAAAAAGGATCTAAATATGGTGGTCCTCTAGTTATGAAGGTGTCAATCTCACTAATTTGGCAAAGACACATGCATACCTATTTAGAATGGTTTGTAGATGAGGAGTAGTGGAGACCATTGATGGTTGCATTTCAATGGAATAGAGTTGGGTAATGATGTCATGTGAATTATTATTAAGAATATTTTCCATAGGATGTGAACTTATGATGATGAGAGACCCTAGGTGTAAACCTTTTAATGTGTGTTTTTGGCCATTGTTTGAAAACTACATCTAAAGTTTAGCAAAATCCCATAATATGGGTCCAAATTTGCATAACCATTGGGTTCCCAAAACAATATCACATCCACCTAAGGGAAAGAAAAACATATCAGAGCTCAAGTTATAATCTCCAATAGAGATACATACATTGTGATACTTCCCTTTATAAGGTAATGTGCCCCCATTGGCAATCATGACTTCAAAGTTGGAGCAAGGATGGACAAAAAATCAACCTATTTGGCGATCCAAGAGTCAATGAAGTTATGAGTGCTACCAGAATCAATGAGTATTGTGAGAGGGATATTCTTGAAGTAACCCTTGACCTGCATGGTTTATAGGGTAGTGACTCCTTCTAAGGCAAGGAGAGAGTTCTTTAGTAGGTCTTCTTGAGAATCAAGTGCCACAATCAACTAAACTTCTTCTAGATCATCTGTTGTATCATGAGCATCTTCCCAAACTTTAGTTTTGGGTAGAGAGTCCACATCCAGTAGGTAGAGCTTTTACTTGACACATCAATTTCCTCAAGTGAATTTGTCATCATAATTATAATAGAGTCATTTTTCTCTGTAATCTTGTATCTCTGCTTCAGTCAAATTTTTGATAGGAGTGGTTCTGTGGGTTGGCATTATTTGATATCATTATGGAGTTGTATTTTTAAATAGAGCAAAATTGGATTTGAATCACTATTGAGATGTGATTTTATTCTCTACCAACTTATCCAACCCTAGGGCTTCCATCATCATGTTGGGCTAGAATATTTTAACCTCAAATCGAATTACATCCTTCAATCCACTGACAAAGCAACTCCTGAAGAATTCATTGGACAATCCATCTATGTGATTGGCTAGTATTTTAAATTTTGTTTGATATTCTCTCACAATTCCTTTTTGGCAAAGTTTAGTGAGTGATCCAGTGAAGTCATCAAAAGCACTATGGCCAAACCATTAAAAAATAAGAGTGAAAAAATTGGTCCATATTAACTCATTATGAGCCTTGATATACCAACAATACCATTGAAAAGATTCATGTTCCAAGTGAAAGGATGGAAGCAAAACTTTGTTGGCATTAAAAGTAGTATGCAGACTAAAATATTGTTCTACTCGATAGATCCATACAATCAGATATACACCATTGAATCAAGAAAAATCATGATTCGGCCCATGAAAATTACTAGAAGAAGAAAACCCATTGTCTAAAGAGGACTTTAGATGCTGTCTATTGTTCAAGGCAATATGTTGAAGATTGAGGCCAAGAATTTTTTCATCAAGATCTTTGATTTAGGTCTTGAGGGTGGTAATTTCACCCTCCATGTTTTTTACTCCTATTTGGATTACTACCATGGATAGAATAAGATTTTTTTTTTTACAATGGATAGGAAAACTGGAGTTAAGACACATTTAGTAAGGAAATTTTTTAATTTAGGTGAAATTAGAAGGGGTAAAGGTAATTTTACTATTTTTTTACATAGTGGGAGTATGATTGATGAAGGTGAGGGAAATTTCAAAAGTGAAAATGAAAAAAATGAAAAATTTATCAAAGAGGGACAAAAAAATTAAAAAGGGAGATAAAAATTGTGGAAAACTTTTGAGGCAAATAGACAAAAAGAAAAGAGGTTATGGCAAAACCCAAAAAAGGAAAAATTGAGATATGCGAGAATTAGGAGTGGAATCAGGATATGGGACCTCAAGGAAGAAAGTGTGAAGAATAGAATTTTAGGTGTCTGGATAAAATTTGAGGATCAATGGGGCTGAAAATGGAGAGATGTGGTAAAAAGTTAATTTTTTCATTTTTTTATAGTCGAGAATGTTCTAAAACTGATATGACAAGTATTTTGATACTCTACTGGTAATATGTGAAGATCTAATATGGCTCTTTTTTTATACTCTACTAGTAATATGCTAAAATTGGTATGGCAAGTCTGTTGATACTCTGCTAGTAATATGTGAAGATATGATATGTTAAGTATCCTGATACTCTACTAGTAATATTCTAAAATTGATAGAAATGGTCCCCAAGTTTCCACGGTTGTCTAAGGTTTTAAAGATATCTCTCTGGCCATCAATTTCATCTAAGCGAGTACCACTCTCCAAAAAAAAAATTGGCCATAGATTTACCCCTAAATTATAGCTCTTGGTTTTCCTTATTGGTGGGAACTAGTCAATCAGGATGGGGCTATTGTCATTTTTGTTGGTAGGTCTTCTCAATGGGGAAGTGATTTTGGGGTTCCTGTGGTACTCCTCACAATGAGTTTTAGGGCTTATGCCCAAGCACTTCTCACAATTATATGGACAAGTATTTACCCTGATCTATAATAGGTTATTGTGATATAGAAAAATAGTTAAATGAATTATGTAGTATAATATAAAAACACTTTTGATAGAAAAAAATATTTGGCCATGAAAAGCGCTTTGATACTAGATGAGAGGATCCTCCTACAATAAATTAATGAAAATGCACTAAATAATAGATTTATTTAATGAAAATGCATGAAATAATAAATATATATAATTAGTAGAAAACCCAAAGAGATTATATTGATCATAAACCACTTCGATGGGGCAACCTCCTTTGAACAAGCTGAATACAATAAATTTGTGGATGACTTCATTGGCCTCAATACTTACTTATATAATAAGTCTAATCTAAGCAACTACTACTTCCCATGGATGTGGGATAAAACAAAATGCTCACAGGATGACTTAAAAAGCATATGCATCCATAACAACTAATATACTAATAAAGTAAAAAGAAGGGGTAGCTCGGGTTCCTAATAGGCCTATTTAGGTAACTCTGAAATTTATGATGAGCCATGGTGGCATGTTATGGAACTTGTGATGTGTTATGAACATTGGGAATGTAATTGTACTTTTAATAATTAGGATGCTTAGTGATGTGTTATAATCATTTAATTAGTATGGCTCATAGTGTTGTATTACTTATATTTAGTGATTTTGGAATTAGTGGGTAGTTGAGAGCATTAATATAGTAGGTGGATTGTATATCTATATAAACACACCCCTAAACTTTTGAGAGTAGTCTTGTGGAGGTCATTGAAAATCCTTGGGAGTCCTTGGCAGTCTTGTTAAGAGTCCTTTAGAGAAATAGAGAACCTAGATAGGACCAAACATCTAGATTTGTGTGAGTTGTAGATTTGAAAGGGTGAAAGGTTGTAACACACCTTAATATTATAAGAACATTGTAGTCTTTTTTGAAATCATGTGATTAGAATGTATTATGTATGCAAGTTGTCATTCCTTATTTGAATCAATAAAGAACATTATTATTTCAATTAAGCATATTATTTATTTGTACAAGACTATGAATTAGTGAAATTGTTGTGTTAAATATGTGAGTTGTATGGTCTAAGTTTGTCCTTCATTAGATCCATATGACTGTATCACATTCCATGAATTCCATAACTATGTTACCATACCATGTGTTTCTCTTTGGGCCACATGATTAAACTCGCCTTTTGAGCTCCATGATTGCCTTAACTTGTCATGTGTCCTCTTTTCACGTGAATATCTAAGTTGTACTTTGACTATCTGATTATATTTTGATCGCACATGTTCCTTTTAAAAGTTACTTGTTTTTATCAACTATTAATCACATTCACCTATTTCAAAATGTGATCGCTAGTTTATTTGTGTTATTTATTTGTGCAAGACTATGAATTAGTGAAATTATTGTGTTAAATATGTGATTTGCATGGTCTAAGGTTATCCTTTATTAGATCTATGTGATTGTATCACATTCCATGAATTTCATGACTATGTTACCATACCATGTGTTTCTATTTGGGCCACATGATTAAAATTGCATTTTGAGCTCCATGATTACCTTAACTTTGCATGTGTCCTCTTTTCATGTGAATATCTGATTTGTACTTTGACTATGTGATTATGTTTTGATCACACATGTTCCATTTTAAGTTACATGTTTTATCAATTATTAATCACGTTCACCTATTTCAAAGTGTGATTGCTAGTTTGTTTGTGGTATAAAGGTAAATGTGGATGTATGAGAAAGATTAAGGTGGATTTAAAATTTTAACAGATCTATGTGGAAAGGTCATGGCTACCATAAAATAAAAAATTCACTCCATTAATGTGTGGCTTTGTGGCCAATGATTGATCACCATCAATTTTTGACTTGGCAACTTTATTAAGTGATCTTTATTTTATTCAATATATTTATATTTAATTGTGGGCTTTTTTTATTTGTCACAAGGAAATATAATACAAACCCTTTAAAAGATAAGGTGGATTTTAAACTTGAATGCATTTGTATATCTCACTCAAAAGCTTAAAGTATCCCGATGAACTTTTTGGGTTCCATTAATGTGAGTGAATAAGAGGAAGCCACACGTCTCAAGAGAATTAGCTACAGAAAAAGTGAAAGTGGCAAAATTTCAAAGCTTAGGTTAGATCATAGGGCATCAAATTAAGCCACGCAGTGCCACTAAAGTAAAGTGAATGTGAAAAGTAAAAACGTAAATACATGAAGATATTAAATAGATTTGAAGAATCACATGGATCCATGGATGTCAAAGTAAAGGAATCCAAAGCTTGAGGCTCTTTATGACTTCGTTGAGTGTAAATAAATCAGAGCTTACCATGTGTCATAACCAAAGATGGATGAAGGTAAATGAATAGTTTATTGTGGCCATGAAAGAGACAGAGATAAAGCATACACCAAAGGTAAAAAAGGAACTCCATGAATGATGTCTCTATGGTTGCAATGTGTGGATAGTTGATATTCGTAGGTGAGGTCAAAACAAGAATACACAGATGGCCATTGCTATTATTACAACTCCAAAGAAATCTAGTCCATACTGATCATCGTCCACCATTCAATTCATAGTGACAACAATATTAAAATTGTGATAATGAGGCATGATTATTAGATCACAATAGCCAATGTTGAATCTATTGAATTGTAAATTAGATTAGTTCAAAGTGAGAGAAAATATTAAATACTGAAATACATAAGCATTCAATAATGATGGAGATAGTTATTAAATAGAATATTTAATAGTGTTGGTAGCTTTAAATATTGTTAAATAGTTGATGATGCAATGATTTTAGACTAGTGAATAATATCACAAAACAAAGTTTTCTACCAATCAACATAGAGATAAATATTTTTTTCAAATAAATTCTATTAAAAAATGAGTAAATTTAAAAATTGAAATGTTTGTAAAAATACAAATATAAAAAAATACATAATATTGATTAGTTTAAATAATCTTTTAATCGTTATAATAAAAATGATTCCTATAATATCATATCATCATAGAAACTAATGAGAAAGCCTTGAATATATTTAATAAGGAATTGCACGATCACCCTCTCCGAGTCACTTCCTAATCGACTTCCCCTAAAGGAAAATTTGTTGTGTTGACCTCACACCAAAAAGGTGGGACGGAACGCATCCATGTGGACTGTTATTTATGCCTTTTAAGACGCTATCATCTAAACTAGTGATATTTATTGAGTAATGGCGACATGTTAAGCGTGATGTCTCCCTACTTTCTTTCTTGCTTTCAATTCTCTCTTTCTTGGTTTCAATGACACGACGTGTTGAAAGGTTTGTGGATGCGCATCGACATGTAATTTTAACGCATCCTCTCCTTACACCTTAATTTTCTAAATTGAATGATGCATATTTTAGTTCTTCTAATTTGTGGTTTTTATTTTTATTTTTAAATTGAAGTAGAGCTGAAATGTGTATTGGGACATTGTAGGGGTCCATTCCTTAAGGTAGAAATAAATATTAAGAAATAATAGGTAGTCATAAACAAATAAAAATAATAATAGGTATTGATAAATAGATATTATATTATCATATAATATTGAAAAAAAAGAATAATGGAAAATATTTAGAAGAAATAAAAGTAAAAAATGTTCTCAGAGGAAGAAATCTTCCCAAATAACACAAAACAATGATATTAGAATAGAGAACAAAAAAAGCCCAGGGAAAAGGAGATGGAGATATTCACACACTAAAGTTAATCTTTTTACTTTTTGAGGAAAGAGGGTCCTCCAACATTCATGGCAATCTGACCTCGAGAACACCCATCATATCTAGTCTTAGTCATTCATCCTCTGAAAATCACTTTTTACACTTTTTCGTGGAACCCATATTAAGTTTGGAGATGCAGCATGCAATTGGAGATAAGCCAAGAGAGATTGGCAATGTTTGGAGCAAGCCCACATTCCTAAGAGAAGAAACAAATACAGGGTCCTCAACCACATGGATTTCAAGCTAAGGAGGAGCTAGAGGAGCATTAAACGGGCAAATGACATGGGAAGAAGAAGAGCACTAAGCAAGGAAAAATTTAGTGGCTATTTATAGCCAATTGGCTATAAGTAATTTTTTTCGATTTTGAAAATGGCTAATTCTGCAAAAATATACATAGGTCGAATCACCAAAATTTTATACAATTTTATAGTTTGGGACAAAGATTCGCCTTATAAATTATACTCGATCCTATTTCAGGATACAGATTCGCCAGAGTTGTTATTCATGTATGCATCTAATTCACCAAAAATTTATACGAGACATTTATAGATTAGTCTGGAATCGTCAAGTGTGTGTGTGTGTGTGTGTGTGTGTGTGTGTGTGTGTGTGTGTGTGTGTGTGTGTGTGTAAGAACCACCTTAGACTATTATGTGAAAATATTTTGAATATTCTTTGATGTCACATGTTCTTCCTTCTATATGGTTTTAATAACTAAAAAACTTATTAATAATAATTTTCAAACCTAATATATATTTTATTTCTAGCATTGAATGTGGTGCAGGTAGAATTAAAGCTACGAAGATTGAGGTTTAGATCTTACCCCATTTTTTAGTGAATTGGCATCGGCATATTAAGGGGCCCAAGGCAAAATTTAATGTTGGTCTAACACATCACCCACGGGATTAATGAAAGTTGGTCGAATACATATGTGATGGTTTCTCCATTTTTCTTGTCATTTATGCAAGCTCTTGGAGGAAGCAAAGCTTTGGTATCGAAAGATTGGGATGAGAGATTGGAAGCAAATGTACAAACAATTTTTAAGTTGGTTTCCTTGTGATTGTAACTGCAAGGTATGAATCTATGTTTCTTTGTTCTGAAGACTGAGAGCAGTTGTTTGCATGCACAGTCGTCTATCTTGAAATGAATAAATATAATGATAAGTTCCCTAAAAGTATTTCTTGAAATATTTTTGATGATGGTTTCCCATTTTTTCTAGTCATTGATGCAAGCTATTAGCAAAAGTGAAGCTCTAGTAGTTGAAAGATTGGGATGAGAGGTTGGAAACGAAGGTGCATATAATTTTTAAGTTGGTTTTCTTGTGATTGCAACTGTAGGGTATGAATTTGTGTTTTTTTGTTCTAATGATTGAGCGCTGTTATTTGCATGCACATTCGTTTGTCTTGAAATGAATAAATATAATGATAAGTTCACTAAAAATCATTTATTTAATGATTTTTTCTGACAATTTTTTGATTTTTCTAGTCATTGATGCAAGTTATTGGTAGAAGTGAAGCTCTGGCAGTCGAAAGATTGGGATGAAGTGCAAATAATTTCTAAGTTGGTTTCCTTGTGATTGCCAACTACAAGGTATAGATTTATGTTTCTTTTATTCTGAAGACTGAGAGCATTTATTTACATGCATAGTCGTCTATCTTGAAAAGAATGAATATAATGATAAGTTCCTTGAAAAATATTTCTTTAAAGATATTTGCTCAAAACACTACATGTTATTTTTTTTAGAAATTTGGTGTATATCTACAAATCTTTTTTTAAACTCAAAATCTATGAAATGGGTATTTTTAGGTTAGTTAGAAATATGGTTGAAATGATCATGATTCTTTGTTGTGTTTATTCATTTTATTCTTTGTGCTTTGTTTAAAAAAGAATCTTTGATGCCATTATTTCTCAGAGGAAATCAGTTTCTTGTTTATTTAAAAGGGTTTAGGGTTTCTCAAAGGAAATCAATTTCTTGTTTGTTTAAAAGAAGTATGTGTTAAAGACCAACCAAATAATATAATAAACTAAGTATAACAAAAATTGTGACAAAAAATCAGAGTATAGAGTATAAATAATAAACCAACTATGGGGTCATAAGGCAAGACAACTATGAAAAGAGAGGATGACATAACTAAAAAAAATAAGTACATATGGTAAGATCATATGCAGTACTTAGTATAAATTGAGTACATACCTCTGAAAGTCTTTCAAAAGACTAATCTAAGATTGAATTATGAGTATGTTAGTTTGTTGTTTTAGTTTTTTAGTTATAATAGCGATTGTGTTTTTCTTTTCATTTTTATGTTTTCATTGATAAAACACTTTTATAAAATTAGAAATCTTTCTTTCAATAGTTGTCTCTTTTCTAGGCTTTACTCTATTATATAGCTTAGATTATATTATTTGAAATCTAATTCACATATACATATATTTGATAATTGAGAGATTTAATTAGTGCATCATTCATTATTATTCCTAGAATTTATAAAAACTTTTATGCACATCTTAGAAACATTTGTTGCTTCGTAGAATCACTTTTATTCTACAACCATAAAAATAAAGATCTAAAGTACATCAAAATGGTCACTAAGAAATTGTAGCATGTCCTTATAAATTTATGTTGGCCCCTATTTCCATGTTTTAAATTTGCAAGTGAGTTGTGGTTTGGTTCAAGTTTTAATTTATAAATTTATAGATTGGGTAAATTTAGATTATGTCTATGATATCATTTTCAAATTGATATTTTGGCAGTTCATTTTTCAACTTTTTTTAAATAAATGTGTTAGTATCATTGCTTATTTTTAAGTGTCAACTTTGAAACTATCAATGCAAAAGTTATTCAAGAAGTGTAATAGTAATTTCATCTCTGAAGGGATTGCTTTGAATTGGTGATTCATAAATTTGGCATTGAAATGTTTTTGATTTGTAAAATGTCTACTCCTAGTTTGAGTGCTAAGAAATTAACAAGGGGTTCATCGAATGAAAATACCTTGTCATATTTTGATAAACATCAACAAGAAAAAACTTTAAAAAGAAATATTGGTTTAGAAAATCAATCAAAACTGAACATTTTTTTTCATAATCAAGATTATGTTCAACAAGGTTCTAATCACTTTCAATCAACGGATGTAAGTAACAATACCAATGAGTATGAAACAGCTGGTTTAAGACAATCTAGTTCTAAAAGTGTTGATGATTCATCCTCAAAATTAGTTCATGAAATTCATCACAGCTCTAAAAAAGGAAGTCAAGCAAATGAAAAATTTCAAGGAGTTTTCAAGCTGAATGGGTTTCTAAATATCTTTTCATTGAACCTACTTTGAGTGAAGATACTAACTAGCCACTAAAAGAGTGTATATGTAAGATATGTAGTTGGAAATTGGGGAGGGATAAATACTTGCAGCTAAAACTAGATACCATAGAGAATCATGTGGAAAAAGTATACCAAAAAAATTATAAATGGAGAGGAGAAATCAATGATACGATGGAGAACAAAATAAGAGTCTCTTCATGTTAGGTATGCAAGTGAATACAATGATTACCTATCAAAATAGAAAAAAATTTATGTAAGTGGAAGAAACATTGCATCTTTATTTGGAAAAATGATGGGAATCAACCAAATGTCAAAGACTATACAACCTTGTGTTGTTTTTCACATTTTAAATAAAGGTCGACCAATGATCGATTATCTAGGATATAATGACATGTTACAATTTCTTAGCATCCCAAAATTTCTAAATAGTCATTGGTCAATTAATAGTGGTTGGGAATGGGTTAATTATCTTGTTGAAGTAGAAAAGGAGGATTTTCAAAAGAAAATGATTTCAAGATACATAACATTGTCATTGGATGAAGTTATAGTTATATATAACACTCCTTGGGTGTGTATGCATGTTTACACTGTTGTAAATCATGTTCATTAACCTCATTTTCTTACCATTCATAAAATAAAATAAAATGGAATTTATCAAAACCTTTTAGAACTAGTCAAGAATAATTTGAAAGAGGTTGGTGGCATGGACAATTTTTCAATTGCAAGAAAGATTGTTTGTGTAGGGGTAGATGGAACATCGGTTTTACAAGGTCAAATAAGTGGTCTTTGTGTAAGGCTAAAAACTTCTTGTACACCATATATGATTGGTATTCAATGCATGTCACATATAATGAATTTGACATTCAAAATTGTGAGCAAGTTTACATTAGTCTTAAAAGTTAAAGATCTTATTCGTGAAATCCATTCATATTTTTGTAGAAGTTTAAAAATATTTTTACAATTTCAAAAAAATTATTAAGTTTTAACGCAAAGAAACAAGCTATTTAAGGATGTTGATACTTGATGGATTTCCCTATATAGACCAACACATAGAGTATATGCAAAATATCAATCATGATAGGAATAATAGAGGAACATCACCACACAATAGATAAAACTCTAGATATTTTATTTCAGTTAACTAATATAGTGACATTATTGACTTTATATGACCTTTTACCCATTTTGGATGAAATTAATTTAATAATAAATAAAGTTCAAGAAAGAACAATTTACATTCAGGAATATTCTATGTTGATAAAATTAATATGCCTTGTCCTTGATAATTTCTATTTAATACAAGATTCATTTATAGGGAAAAAGTTCACAAATTGGATCTTGATGACAAATATACATAGTGGTAACTATTTGCACTTTAATGAAGATGGATATTTATGTGCAGAAGTGCAAGAACGTAAAATACCCTTACACACTTTTGACATAGTTGGTGGATCTAATAAACTCAAAGAAGTTCTTGTTACAAGGGAATGATTCCTTCAGGTTGTATCCTCTGTGAGGTCTACCTTGAAGGAAATTACAAATGTCTATCTTCAGATATTAGAGATCATTTTTCTTGAGATGAGATACTAGAATCCATGGCATTGGTGTACCCTGAATATTAGAAAAATGTTAGCTCATTAGATTTAAGAATAAAATCAAAATCTTGGACCAACACATATGCAAGAGTGTAGGATTGAATGGTGAACAAATTGAAGGCATTTTATATTTGTCAAATCTAAAAGAGTAGTCTGTTCGATTTACCACAACAATGTTGGAACAAGTTAAAGTTATGGACAATATTTTTGAAGATGGCTCAATTACTAGACTATGGACTACTTTAAGTTTGAGTGAAATACTACATGATGGTATCTTAGAATATTTTAATATTTCTAAGTTATGCCAAACAATGATTTTGGGCTTAGTGAAAGATGAGAATTTTTTTAGTGCATTGTCATTTTTAAAGTCAAAATCAAGAGACAAGCTTGACAAGAATTTGGAGACTTGTTTGAGGCTCTGTACAACTAGATATAATGTCTTTGATTTTCCATTTGATAGAGATATAGTAATTTCGTAGTCTACATATAAAATAAGAGGATTAACTAATAATTATTTAGACACACTACACTAAGAGAGTTCTACGGTAATGGATCCGAGTCCAATAATTTTTGAAGAGAATGTACGTAATAATTTTCAAGAACCAAATGAAGAAAATTGACATGTTGAAATTTGAAATTTAGGCATCTAAAATCTGAGGTTGATTGAGGAAGGACAACAAATTTTATGATCCCAAATAATTTTCCATGGATTCATTTAACTAGATTGCATTTTGATAATTAATACTAGGTGACTTTAATTTTGATGAAAAAGTGCTAATACTTGATTAGAAAAATGTGTATTTTTGTGTTCTATTTGATTAAGAGAGCATATCTATAATAGTTGTAAACTTTATTATAGAGATACATAAGAATATTGTGGCATTTATTTATTATTTTATACTAAGCATGTGTCTTTTTGTGTTATATTTGATTAAGAGAATATATCTATAACAAGTGTAAACTCTATTATAGAGATGCATAAGTATATTATGGCATTCCCTTGTTATTTTACACCAAGCAGATGTATTTTTTTATGTTATGTTTAATTAAGATAACATGTCTATAACAATTGCAAAAATATTTTAGAGATGCATAAGTATATTTTGGCATTCCCTTGTTATTTTATACCAAGTAAGTGTATTTTTTTTGTTATGTTTGATTAAGAGAACATGTTTATAACAATTACAAACTCTATTTTAGAGATGCATAAGTATATTATGGTATTCTCTTGTTATTTTATACCAACTAAGTGTATTTTTATGTTCTATTTGATTAAGATAACATGTCTATAACAGTTGTAAACTCTATTATAGAGATGCATAAGTATATTTTGGTGTTCCCTTATTATTTTATACCAAGTAAGTGTATTTTTTGTGTTCTATTTGATTAAGAGAACATGTCTATAACAGTTGCAAATTTTATTATAGATATGCATAAGTATATTATGGCATTCCCTTGTTATTTTATACCAAGTATTTGTATATTTGTGTTCTATTTGATTAAGAGAACATGTTTATAACAGTTGTAAACTCTATTATAGAGATGCATAAGTATATTGTGGCTTTTCTTTGTTATTTTATACCAAGTAGGTGTTTTTTTAACTCTATATAATTAAGAGAACATGTCTATAGTAGTTATAAACTCTATTATAGAGATACATAAGTATATTATGGTGTTACCCTAATATTTTATATGAAGCAGGAGTATTTTTATGTTTTGTTTGATTAAGAGAACATGTCTATAAAAGTTTTAAACTCTATTATAGAGATGTAGAGATGCATAAGTATATCGTGGCATTCCCCTGTTATTTTATTCCAAGCAAATATATTTTTATGTTTTGTTTGATTAAGATAACATGTCTATAACAATTGTAAACTCTATTATAGAGATGCATAAGTATATTGTGGCATTCCCTTGTTATTTTATACCAAGCAGGTGTATTTTTTTATGTTCTATTTGATTATTAGAACATGTCTATAACAGTTTCAAACTCTATTAAAGAGATGCATAAGTATAATGTAATACATTGTACTCACTACATACCCAAAAAAAACATGACCAACTTTAACAAAAAAATTAATATCCACATAAATCTAAAAATAATATGATAACAAGAAAATGAATCCCCTTAATAAATACTAAACTTTATTTATTGTCAAGAATAGATGTCATGGTTAATTTATGTCCTCTTATGTAGTAAGGGATAGTTCTTGAATATTGACCATAACTAATGAATGGTGAGTACTTGGTAGCACAAACCATCAATAAAATGGATATGTTCATGAAATTTAAACATGAGAAAGATCTTAATAATTTTTTTAGGTTGGTTTCAGTGATGGTTAACTTATTTTTACCTTCCTTTATTCCTAAAACACATGGAAGATTAACACCTTAAGGATTTTTTAGACACTAAAAATATGCACACTACAATTTTTGATGTCGAAAACACCTCTGGACCACCTAGGACCCCCTTGGGACTAATTTCACCCCTTGACCACTAATGGGGCCCAACCATAGTTAGTTTACCCAGCTAGCTTAACCTAGCTTTTACCCACCTTTTTACCTTCACCTCGACCATAGATGGTTGAGTTGACCATTGACAGTCACCTTGACCACCGATGGTGAAGGTGCACCTCCTTAACCACAAGTATGCAAACCACTTGCTTTGATTTTCTAAATATAAGTTGTCTAAATTATGTTTTGAGCCTTTGCATGGACAATTTATAATTAGACAACACAGTTGAACCTTCACTTTCACCTATTGCTTGTGTCTATAAGAAGGGAGGTGAAATCTATTTTCAATTGTTATCTAAAGCTTGTGCATCCAAGAATTTCTTTCTTACAAGTCAATCACCATTAGCAATCTAAAAATCCATCAATCATATCAGAGAGTCAATTTGCCACCACATCTCCACCAAGTTTTTGGGTTCCATCATTCTATCAGAATTAAACTAGATTCCACCAATAGGTCAACTAATTCAACCATAGCCCAATAAACTTATAGTAAGACAAGTACTTGTTTCTCAATATTTATTTACTTTATTTCCATTTAACAATCAACCTAGGCCTTACCCATCTCTCAAAATCCATCTTTTGGATCTGGTCAATCAACCTTTTTTACGAACCTAGATCCTTACATAGTAAGCATCGATCATTGACTCAACCATTGGCAGTCTAACCAACTGTCAGTGGTTATCTCGATCATTGACGATCACCTCAACCACCGATGGCTAGTCCAACCACTGAAGGTCATTGTGATAGTGAAAAATAGTAAGCTACTTTTTCCCACCTACACCCAATCAAACCTAACTCTATATGTTCCTGTTTGTTCATAGACCCCTCTCTAATTTTTTAAAGCATACCCCAATCCTCTAGCACTAGTATTAATTAGTTTGTCACTAACCCCTCTCTAATTTTCTAAAGCATAACCCAATCCTCTAGCACTAGTATTAATTAGCTTGTCACTAATTTAATCATTTTTAGCATATTTCTTAATAATCACTCTTGTATTCAATTTTATTACCTTTTATTTATCGATGCAAGTAATTTTTTTGTTTTATAATCTTAATTATTTAAAATGTGTGGATTGGCAATCCTTACAAAAGCCCACGCTTTCAAGATCTAGCTATTGCTAGGCAATCCACTTAACTATTTGTCTAACAAATAAGTTTGATTTATTTCTTTTTTATATGTAGGTCATCCTTCCAAGACAAAGAGGAGATCTTCACAATCTTCTAATTTTGATGCATGCACTATCAATCAGGTTTTTCAACCATACCCGTACTTAGTTTCTTCTTTTCCCTCTTTCTAATAATAAGCAAAAAATTCATTGAAATATTTTGACACACTTGGTGGGACCCTTGTATCTCTACTTGGGTTCTTGTTTACTTACATTCTCTCTCTATTATATGCTCATTAATGAAATCAAAAATTTATTTGGGCTTAAAACTAAGTGCATACATCAATTGCTTGAAATTTTAGTTCACATAACTTAAATTAAAAGGCAAAGTAATCTATCGTAGCTTTACTCTTTGTTGCACACACTCAACCAAACCACTTTTACCAATTAAAACATCAAACAAACTTGAGACAAGGCCTGACTAGGATTTCATCACCTAGTGGTAACCTTACCCTTTCCCAGTGATCCTACTTAGATGTCATTACCAAGGGGAGAACCAACACAACTCTCTGGTTGAGTATAATCTTTGGATATCAATATATATTGGCTATTTACTTGACACCCTTATCACTATGGTATGTGAAGTGAGGGGGTAGGATCTAATACCAAGCCATGTATTAATTCCAATATAGATTCTTTTTGAACATCTAAACACAACCTGAAACTGACCTTAGACTTCCTCTCTAGTGCCCAATCTACAAACTAATTTCAATCACACATCTTATTAAGGCATAAGCCAAAAATAACATTAATTAAAACTCTAGGGTTTAATGCATTTTTTAGAGTATGATTTGATTTATTTGATCTTTTCTTGTATTTTATTTGTTTGAGTAGTGAGGTTATTTATGCTTTGTATCTCCCTTACCTCATATATTTCTCACTCACCAACAACAAAAAGACCTTGCGTAGAAAAACCATCACCAAGCCAACCTACCTCTTCATCTATGGACTATGTTTTCAAACTAGTAGACTCTCCTCACCCCTCGATAAGTCCCACTTTCCCTTGGGAGGTCCCTCAAGGAGATGTATATTTTTTCACTTTTTTAGATAAAAATCCCATGGCCTTACAACATTATCTTACAACCATGTCTTATCATATCCAAACGTTGGCTCCATTAATATATCCACCTTATGACATGCCTCTCCATCTCATGGGGAATACATCCATTGACATGGTTACTACCCAACCATTGGCTACCCAAGCTTCCTTAACAACCACCAACCCTTTTGAGACTACCATTGAAAACCAACCAACTCAAACTACCACTGCTCTTATACCTTCTACTCCTACCAACCACTCCTCTATGATAGGAGTACCAACCTCTAACACTACTAACCTTCCCTTAGCTACCTCCAACCCATCAACCACTACTTTGATTTAAAGCCTTGTGGTGTCCATACCCTCTACCCTACTACCAATTAGCATGAGGGTCACCACCCTTCCATCGATCACCAACCCAACTATCGCTCTTATCCAACAAGCATACCTTGGACCAACATTTGGCTACATTCCTAATATACAAGGGTATATAACCACTACCCAATCACCTATCTTTAGCTACCCTTATTTATCCTTCACCCAACCATTGACATCCACCTACCTATATGTGGCAACCTCCCAACCTTCTACCCACTATCATCACGTCTCTTAACCATCCCATCAGTATGCATCTTATAACCTTTTAGGTGTACAACCCCAAGACAGCCTAATGAAAATGCTTATGGAAAATATGACCACATTAGAGTCATCCATTTTGGGTGCTCACAACATCTTGTCATATGACCATATTTGTAATGACCCCATCCATCCATCTGTACCCATCAGACCATATCCAACCTAATGGGAATTTCCCAAGTTCTTCAAGTTTCAAAGTAAGGAGGATCCCCAATAGCACCTTAGGGCATTTATGCATGATTTCTATCTCATCACCTATGATGATGCCCTTATCCTTTGCACCTTCCCCATGTCTCTATCTAGTCTAGCATTGGATTGGTATAGTGCCATACCCAAGCACTCCCTTTTCTTTTTGACACAACTACTTAAACCTTCTTAGATCACTTTTCGATTAATATCTCCAATAAAGATTTTATCATCAACCTCTACTCTATCTATTAGTTTAAGGATGAATTCATTATCAATTTTGTGACTCATCGGAGGATCCTGAATAGCTAACTTTCCTTTTCCTTGCCTCAACCTAAACTCATAGAGCTCGTTGCTCAGGTATGTGCCAAGCATATCTCCTCTATACTACATGTCCAAATATTTTGAACCTTTGATGAAGATTCTACCATGGCACATAAGTTACAGAACTGAGCCATTGACAAAGGAAAGCTAAAGCTCAAAAACAAGAACTCAACCTATAAAACCAATGAGGCTTCTTCCTCCAAGTCAAAAAACTAGCCCAATACCAAAACCAAGAACAAGGGAATCATGAATGTGGTTTTCCTAAAATCCACTCCTCCACCTTCTGTTAACTAATCCAATTCCTCTAGTTCCTCAAATCAAAACCTGAGGAGCCAAAATCAAAACAACCAAAAGTAATTCACTCCACTCAGAGAACCCTATGCTTCCATTTTGGAGAAGTTATTAAAAGACAACATCATTTAACTTAATCCTATCAATCCACCCCAAAAATTTGACTCTTTTCATCTCGTACCTATTTGGTACAATGATAATGATCTATGTGCCTTCCACTGAGTGATAGGACATGATGTCAGTAGGTGCAACACCTTCAAGAGCCTTATCTAGTCCCTCATTGACAAGAGGGAGATTACATTAGATAGCCCCAATCCACCATAAAACCAAGCCCTTGATATATTCAAGAAACCTTTCCTGAACCATGCTCCTACCAAGAATGAGAGAAATAACTTTGAGTGCTCTCATGATACCCATATAGTTAACATGGTCTTTGATGCACTCATTTTAGAACCATATAGTATCCATTATTATAATTCTCCATCATATTTTAAAATAATAAACCCACCTTCCTTTCTTTTGGACACTCAAATTGAGGAAATACCATCCTCTCTCCCTCCACTTATTGAGGTAGTGGATCCACTAGCCACCCTTTTATCTGATATATTGGAACAACCAACCATCACCACCCTGTATTTACCTTTAACTACCAAACAACCTACTCCCCCTTCATAAATCATTCTTGAGGAGTAAACCCCCATGTCCATTCCTCCAAAAAAATAACCACCTATCCTAACATTTCATTCTTTGATTGAGGAAGAGGATGAGGTTACCATCCCTATGTCTCCACTTAGGGGTTTATCTTTTAGGTCTACTATTTATGGAATCAAACCAACCTTCAAACCATTCTCTAGGCTAGTGTATAAATTTGAATTTATCTCCAACCCTGACATGGATTAGGCCACTTTCTGGTAGTAAGTAGGTATACCTTATATCACCAAGTAAGAACCCTAAACCATACCTTTAGTAGAACAACCCATCACTTCTGCCATCCTAGCTTCTACCCTATCAACTACTTTTACCAATCCAACAATCCTTTAACCATATAATATACCTAAACCCTAATAAACCAAGTCACCTTTTCCAATAAAACCTACCAAACCAATCAAAAACCTTGGTATCCTCCCTACACCAAGCATTAGTCACCCATTTATGAAATTAGACCTAACCTCTTCGAACCCAACAACCAAGCATCAAACCAAAAAAAAAAAGAGGAAAAACCACACAAAGGTTGGAAGGCTTGAGCCTCCCTCAACCTTTCCCTCCATTATAGGTCCTCATCCCTCTACCTTGACCAGGAAGCCAATTGCCTCTACCAAAACCCCACCACCTATTTTGGTTACACCTTTGTAGTTATTCTCTAATGCACATCTTTTCACCATGCCAATAATACCTAAGCTACCTACATTAAGATCTTCCACCTCTAGCTCATCAACTTCCTTACCTAAATTGAAGTTGTCGACCAAACTCACCACCCTACCCAAAACAAAAACCACCAAACCTATTTCTAAGAAACCTCCTACCTCAAACACCAAAGCAAAGACCACTAAAACTTTACCATCTTTGGTTGAATCCTATTCAAACATTTTTTATAGGTTATTACAAACCTCTTTTTTAACCCTACCTCCCATTAGACCCTTTAACCATCTAGCTTCTAAACCCATCTGCTACAATCACCACCATGTGTGTTCTTATCATAAGACACCTAACCACGATATAGAGAACTACAAAGCTCTCCAAACCATCATCTAGTGGCTTTTTGATGAGGATGATATATTAAAAAATGAACCTCCTATGAGCCCCATACCAATCCAACTACTAACCATACCTACCCAACACCCACCCACTCCTCCACTCTCACCTTGAAGTGAAGATGAATCTAACCAATCCTCTAGCTCAACCTCTCCTTCTATCCATACTCTCAATGTGGTCACAAGAGCACAACAAAAGGATAAGGGGAATGCTAAGGTGTCCATTCTTTGGACATACCCCTCTTCAAACTCCCAACCAACCTACATGCAATTTTCCCCATCTTTAACCAAACCCAAGGTGTCCATCTTAGGTGCCTCCAAATCTAACCCTTCAAAATCCATCAAGAGAGTTATCCTCAAGAAAATTTATTAGACACTAGAAATAATGAGATTGTATAAGTTAATATCTACCTGTCCCCATCATTATCAAGCACTAATAAAGGATTTTTAATCCATTGGGGTCCAACCCGAGGACCCCCAACCTCTAGCTACAGTTGTCAATGCCCTTTAGATTTCTACTCTTATTACCTTCAAGGATTTAGAAATACCCTCCATCCATCCTAAGGACCCAGATCCTCCTCTCTTTATCACTACCTACATCAACCAAACCTATATCAAATAGGTAATGATTGATGGGGGAGCTAGAATTAACACCATCTCATTTCATGCCTACAATCAACTCAACTTGTCAGACAATGTCATGTTCGAATCTTTGGCCATCCTTCATTCCTTCAATGATACCATGACCACTACCTTGGTAACTTTCATCCTTCACATCCATTTAGGACCCCACATACTCCTTGATCTCTTCTATGTTGTAGAAGGTGAATTCCAATACAACATCTTATTGGGATAACCTTGGATTCACTCCATGGGTTACATTACCTCTACCCTCTACCATTGTATTAAGTTTGAGAATGAAGACCAGGTCATCACCATCCAAGCTGACCCAAGTCCTTTCTCAACATGCAACATGACTTGTCACCCCAATGATGTCCTCATATCCCCATCCAACATACCCTCAATATCTAAAACTCAACTTTCAATCACCAAATAAAATATCATACCCCCTTCCATTGATGATGCATCAACTAGTTTCTTTATAACTTTAGACCAAATCCCCACCATAATCCCTTTGAAAACAATGTTTCATCACCTTTTACTGGGGAAGTACCACCTTTTAGCACTTGACACTTTCCCTACTCCTCACGATTTGACCCTAATGTCATAACTATCATTATTTTGGGACTTCCCCACCATCAAACTCATTTTGTTTATGGGGGACTCAATAAATCCCTTGGTGCTTCTACTACCTCTCTTCCACCTCGACCATTCACCACCATTTTATCTTACCTATATAAACCAAACTTTTCCAAGACATACCTCCATCAGTGTGCTTGGAAAGGCTTCTGTCTTGGGCAATATGAGCATGGCCCACACTAATTGGTCACCATTGAAACTAGGATGCCTCACGATAATCATAGACTTTGTTACATCCTACCTAACAAGAAGTAACCCAAACCACCCACCACCACTAGTTTTGATAAATATACCCTTCCTCACTGAGCTCACCTCCACTTGTATGTGAGGATGATGACATCATCCCACTTAAATTTTTTTCATTAACAAGATCAGCCTTGGAGCCCTCACTTATTAGAAGGAGGGGGTAACTGTAACCATTCCTTTGACCTATCTTGAAATGATAGGAGATGACTCTCCTACCATTAACATTATTTAGTGCTAGGATGATGATTCTATTCTCACCTATCTTGGTGCTCTAAATTCCTTAATCCATAAATCCTTTCCTTCTAAGTCGTTGACCATGTTGAATGAATCTACCATGGATATCAACTTGGGTACTCTAGATAACCCCCATATTGTCAAAATTAGCTAATTATTAACTATCGAGAAACTTTAGGACTTCTCCTCTTTCTTCCAAGACCACAACATAGCCTTTGCTTGGTCTTATAGTGACATGCCCGGTATTGACCCAACCATTGTTATCCATAACATAGTCACTCACCATGACACCAAACCTATCAAGTAAAATCTCTAATGCATACATCATCACATAGCCCTTCTCATCAAAGAAGAGCTTGAGAATATTCTATCTATTAACTTTATTCAACCCATTGACTACCCGCAATGGGTCTCAAATGTTGTATCTATCACCAAATCCATAGGAGGACTATGCATTTGTGTGGACTTTCATGACCTCAACCTTGATGGACCCAAAGATGATTTTCCTCTACCTAGCATTGACCAGCTTGTTGATATTAAAATCAACCACAAGATGTTATCTCTCATGGATGGGTTCTTGGGATACAATGGGATCCTAATTGCACCTGAAGATCAACATAAAAATACATTTACTACCCCTTGGGGAACCTTTTACTATAGATTCATGCCTTTTAGATTAAAGAACACTGGTGTGACCTACTTACGTGCCATGACCTACATCTTTAATGAACTTATCCATAATATTGTAGAGGATTATGTGGAGGATCTTCTTAGAAAATCTAAACTTTTAAAAGATCACTTGGCCGTTCTTAATATCATCTTTGAACACATTATCCATTACCATTTCTACCTTAACTCCAAGAAGTGAATTTTTTGGGTCTTATTGGGAAATATTCTTGGCTTTATTTTCTCCTTTTGTGAAATCAAAGTTGATCTTGCTAAAATCAAAGCAATCCTAGACATGCTTCCCCTAACCAACCTCAAGTAACTTTGTAGCTTGTAGGGGAAACTACAATCCATTCATTATTTTATCTCCCAGCTTTGGGATTTATTTCAACCCTTCTACCACCTTCTAAATAAGGATGTCTCTTTCAAGTGGAATAGTGACTACCAAAAGGCCTTTGATTCAATCAAAGGGTACCTTTTGTCTCCACCTATCCTCACCCCTCCCAAGGATGACCAACCTTTCTACCTATATATCTATATCATCAACCATTCCATAGGGGAAATACTAGCTCACCAAGATGAACAAAAAAAAGAGTAAGCTGTATACTACATTAGTCACATGCTGGTAGAATACGAGACTCGATATACCCATATTGAGAGGCTTTGCTTAGCTTTAGTCTTCGTGACTACCAAAATTTTCCACTACCTTCTTAATCACAAAACCTATGTCATAACCAACATTGAACCCCTCAAGTACATGCACTCCAAGTCATACCAAAACCAACATATGGCTAAGTAGCTCATGATTTTCGTAGAGTTTGATCTCGAGTTCCTTAAAAAAAAGTTAATTAAGGGGTAAGTTATTTTTGACCAATTGGCTAAAGCACCTTTAGCAGATAACCAACCTCCTCCTCTTGAGTTCCTTATTGAGTCCATCATGACCCTCTCTCAAGTGGATTTTACCCATCAATTCACCATGTTTTTTTATAGATCAAAATGTCAATGCAGTGGGGAACTAGGTATCATCCTTACCCCCTTTGATGGTGAACCTCTTCCTTTGTCCTTCAAGCTTGATTTTGAATGTACCAACAACATGGTTGAGTATGAATCCCTAGTGATAGGCTTTCAGACTGCCTTAGCCCTTGGAGTTAAAATAATCAATATCTTTGGTGACTACCAACTTGTGGTCAATCAAATCAATGGCTCTTACCAGTGTACGAATGATGTTTTGTAGTAGTACAAATAAGTAGTTGATGAACTTTAGCATCATTTGAGGACTACCAAATCTAGTCAACCTCATGATCTATAAATAAGTTTGTTGACACCATAGATTCCCTTGCCTCTTAGATACCATCTTCACCCTTAAACTCTAAGCTATCCTTCATTATCCACTGACTTACCTAACCTTCCTATGACAAACTAGATTCTCTCACCATTTTCAATGTGGAAGAGACCCAAACTGACCTTTGGTATCGACAAACCTTTGACTACCTTAACTTTGGCATAGTTCTTTCTAGCCTTTTAAATAATGATCAAAGAGAATCTATTCAAAGTACCTCATGTGATACCATTATAGGAGTAATTCCTTATAAACATGGCTTTTATGGCCTCCTCTTTTGTTGCCTGCATAGTCATGAAACCTCTCATGCTATTAAGGAAATACATGATGGTATCTATGGGGGTTACTTTAGTGGCCTTGTTATATCTAAGTGCATCATTTGTCTTAGCTATTACTATACCACCCTTAACTAATATTGATGTGATTATGTGAAAAAGTGTGTCAAGTGTCAACAAAATGCTAATTTACATCATACACATAACCATATCCTTAAGGTCTCTACTGATTTATGACACTTTTCACAATGGGGTCTAAACCTCATTGGGGAAATTAATCCCCATTCCTCATAGTGACACTCTTCTATTATCATCATGACTAAGTATTTTACCAAGTGGGTAGAGGCTATTCCTCTAGTTTCAACCAAAGTGGAAAATATTATCAACTTTATCAACCATCATATCATATGTCGCTTTGGTGTTCCTAATAAGATTATCATAAACAATGGTAAATCCTTTTAGAACAAGTAAGTCCAAGGTATATGTGATGTATTAAAAATTAATTTGAGTTTCTCTTCATCCTATCATCCTTAAGCAAATAGACACTTATAAGCCTCTAATAAAACCCTTAACAACATGCTAACTAAAATTGTCAATGAATCAGGTTGGGATTGGCATTTGCACATCCCCCTCACCTTGTGGGCATATTATACTAGCATTGAAACCCCTATGGATGCTTTCCTATTTTATCTTATGTTTGGAGTAGAGGCTATCTTTCCTCTAGAAGTCCAAATCCCCTCTCTTCACAAATATTTGTAAGATCTCATTTCTGAGAGTGATTATCACCAACACCATTTAGCCTAGCTAGAGCTACTTGAAAAACATCATCTAAAAGCCTTCACCCACTTCCATGTCTACCAAGAGTGTATAAAACATGCCTATAAAAACACCTTAAAGTGTGAGAAATTAATATTAGAGACCTCATCCTAAAGGAAAATCAATATGTCACTAATATGGAGAAAAGCAGGTGGGAAAAGTTTGCTTTCAATTGGCTTGGACCTTATATCGTAACCCACAAGTATGGATCAAGAGATAATTAGTTATCTTCTATCAAAGGCCACCTAGATCTTGAGCCCCTCAATGTTTTGCATCTACACCCATTCTTTTATTAAGAAGGATTAGAATCACCTTTTGTTTAACTTAAGTTCATCCCTTGTTATCCACCCACATTCATATCCCTATTTTAAGGGCAATCGGTTACAAATGAATCATTTGATTATCCATCACAATCATAGCCTAATAGTGAAAAATGGGTACCATGACTCTACCCATGGCATAGTTTTCATGGTACTCTCCACCCCTTATTCAAGATGGATCCCCATGCTCAATGTCACCTAAACCTCTTTACATCTAACCAACCTTCTCATGATCTTGGTTTTGCCTTCATAAAGGTGAACCACTAAGTTAGTCTAAGCAAGTCTATGTCAATCCAAACCAAAGAAATTGAAAGTATACCATCCAAATCATTAGTAATCATGGGTCACTACTAGCATTTGCAGATTGCTCCCTTAAAGGAAAACTATTGAAACTTTATTTATAAATTGCCAAAATGAATTAGACTATTCCCTCAAAGGATAACTATCAAGAGCATCAAAAAAAGCATATAAACTTAGACCATTCCCTTGAAGGATGGATGAGTAAATAATTTTTCAAAAGCATAGAAATTTCCTATAAGCTTCTCACATTGATCAACTTCCCATATACAACAATAAATCAAAAGACCCACCCTCACAAACAAACAAAAGCAAATAATCTCAAAATCTGCAACTGGCTCTCAAGAATCATAATAAGGTGGAAGCCACAATCATATTTCACAAGTAGATTTCCTGTATCGATCAGTCTACATAGCTTGGCATAGACTTGTTTATACTGACTCTTTGGACACCTATAGAAGAGGTATTCTAGTCTCACAAGAAGTTTCCGTTTTCACCCGTCTCCCTTGTAAGCAAGGGATTTTTGAGCTTACTTAACATTATGTGGCTAAGACACATTTTAACCAACTAACACACACTCATGCAAAGAATTTTAATGGCTTATGTTCATTAAGCCAATCCAACTTTGGTTCTATTTTAGTCCTTGTCAACAGAGAAACACCATGCTCTCTACTTATCCTATCATGACTAGTTGGTGTTTTTATTATGGCATTTATCCCTTGGTTATATTATTTATTCACCCATCTAGTGTTGTTAATTAAACTACCTCACATGTTTTATCATAAACATTAACAACAAGCATAACCATACCACACATGATAATTGCATCCATAAGCATTTAAACAAATCAACCATTTTCCACCACATGTATAAAAATAATGAAAATTCATTTGAAATTATCATTTCTTAAGAAATTAGGAAACATAACCATAAACCAAAACCAACTCATTCCTAGCTAAGCATATATCGATGTCTACACAACCATAGCATAAGCATAATCCATAAGCAATGTAAACATCACATCATAAGCAATAAGCACCAAATGTAAATCATACACCATGAGCACGAACGATAAACAAAGATCACATATATAGATCATGAGTCAAATAAATAGCATAATGTGTACACATAAATAATACATGTAATAAATGTATATCATCTCTCTCATATACATCTCATATGTACCAAAAATCAACATGTACATATATCATGCCCCTAGGGCACCATTACAACTAACTCCTCCTACTCCTCCACCTATACTACCATCTGGTTTTAGTCCTCCTAAGATGACTATATGTCCACTCACTATAGAGGCCCACTATCTTGGAGTGGCCACAACTGGACCACCTACCAAACTAGCCTTGTAATCTCCATATCTCAGTTCCTATGGATACTGTACCAATACTATATCCTCATAGTACCTTAACTCCTCAATTATGGCTAAGTACCATGTCAGTGGGATTGTAAAATGTGGTCCCCCTAATGGTGATACCATATCTCCTACCCTTTGTCTTAGTGTATCTCTTTTCTAAGTCACTAACCCAAGGGAGATCCTTTCTTGATCTCTCTCTCCTATCAACATGGTAACCTAAACATATAAAGTGACAATCTAGCCCTATAATGTGGCCACCTATCTCTAGAAACCTATAATATGCACCTATGTAGTTGTTAGTGCTGATCCATTATGTCCCTATGCTTTTGGACCACCTTCAACTAGATCCACATCCATCACCTATTGACCTCCATCATCTCATCTAAAATCAACCATTATATATAGGGCCTGATACCATGCTAGATATCCATCTATAAAATCAGCATCATCTATCACTGCTTTAGCCAGTAGCTCCTCCTGGTCCAACATTTCATCCTATAGCTATGAATTTTTAAGAAAAAAATTTGCATCCTCCCTCTTATACCTCAATAAAGCAGTCAAAATCCCCTGCATGAGGCCAAACTACCTCCAAACTCTATCAAACGGGATCATCTCAGTCTCACCATCTTTCCTCTCATAGATCCATCACCAACTCTATAATGATATTATGTGTCATGTATAATGGGCCGACCTAGGCCACCCCACATATGGTCATCAAATCACATCCCCCACCACTAAACCCTCCAGTGCATCTCAAAACTAGTCTATGTCCCTGCCCCCCACCTGCACCTATCAATGCATAGTCTCATCTTCACCATACAAATCCCATTATGTAAGGTACATGGGTGTACCCATCCCATGGTAGCCCCAATGGTCTCAAAACCCTAATGTGATCATATGCCTAGTAGTGGAGCACAAAACCCACACTAATCCCATATAGCTGGTGAGCTCAAAATCCCCATAGCTCCTTATAAATCTAGACCAAAAACACAAGATCACACTTAAATACTATTATGGACAAAAACATCTCTACCAAAACTCATAAAAATAGATATGGAGATCATCCACTACTTTAATTTGGCAATGTAAACAAAGACATGACCAATATCATCATCATATGCCTCTCATCTAGATCCCTTTCGTACAATGGCCCATAACCAAAACTACCTAAATACTGCCTTGTATGGGCTCAATCCTCACCATATAACAACTCCATCTGCTCATCCCTCTCCTCAGACTCAATGTGGTAAATAATCTCCCCTTGAATTGATAGCTATGTGATCCTATGAACATTCTCTAATATGATGGTCATCTCTCCAATAGGCAACATGAAGGTGTTTGTGGCCAAATCCCATATTTTGATGAGGGCCATAATAATCACCACATCTCATGGTAAGCACTAGTAATATTGCATGGATCCTATTCCAACCTCCTCCATGTGCATCAAATCACCCATGTTCATACCTCTATAGATCTCCATAAAGATCCTGGGAACCTGATCCCTCATCTGGATCTAGTCTCATGCCTATAAAATAATCATGTTAGCATGCATACTTAGTTTTACAAATCTAACTCACTATCAACCTACACTCACCTTTTTCAACCTATTACATCTATAATATTTTCTCTAGTAATTTTAGAACATCTACCCTACCCAAAAAAATTCAACACCTTCCCTAAACTTATCAACCTAATACCTCACTCTACTCAAACAACCATTTTTATCTATCAATCTTACATATCATCTTATCTTTGCCTTGACTTAATATTTTTTAACAATTTAACACCTTTATAAATAATAAAACATTTAAAAATCTTTCTCCCAACACTTGTTATTTTCCCACCCTCCCAAACCAACTTGACCATCAATGGTTCACCTGAACTATCGATGGTCCTGTAACCTTTTTTTCTTGGTGGTCAACTATCGATGGTCAAGCTTGCTCATTGACAGTTAGGTTGATCCACTGATGGTCACTATGGGTGACTATCAATAGTAAAAGCTTGGCCTACCTCTTCCTCAACTTATCAAAAACACCAAAATTTAACATCTAACCTATCTAAAACTACCTTATATACTACCTTCAACCCATAAACACTTCCAATTAAAAATTTTACCAATTAAGTTTCCTAATTTCACTCAAAACCTAAAACTAGGGCATAACCCCCAAAACCCTATCAAACTAACCAAAAACCATCAAATTTAACCAATTAATAAACCTAATCAACTAATTTAACAATTTAAAGCAGCCTCTACATCATTCCTTGAGCACTATCAAGGTCAGAGCCCATGTCTTACTACTCAACCATGTCCTTATCCACCTTGCATCATTGGTCCCCATAGATCACCTCAAAAAAAACCTCTCACCAATAAAAAACCTCCACTTTAGCTAAACTCTTAGTGAACTCTCAGTAAAATGCCAAATTCTCCATCTCGTCAGATGCATGAAAATCTTAGAGGTCAATAAAAAATAGTGAACATGAAATGTCATTTTCACTTTTTGTTATTCATCCATTTAGGGTTCCACCCTAACCATTGACTATAAGGGTAATTTTCAATTATTGACCTTTACAACCCCTGAATGTTGATGGTTAGGAACACACATTTAAGAATTTTTTAGCACCCAACCTAGGTGCCAACCTTTGGTGATCACCTTTCTCTCACCTAAAACTTTTGAAGATTACCCTTCTACATCCCACTATTAGACCACATCCACCTTGACATTGGTCATTTTTTACCCACATTTTTGCATATTTTATGATAACTGTGCTTGGTCCTTTTGACCATACCGATCGACCTTGCCATTTGATCATTTGCATTTACACCATCTAGTGTAAAACTAAATCATTTATGTCTTTTTAAGAGAAATTCCTACCTTGGATACCCATGTCACGTGACCCATTTATGTTTTTCAAAGGATTACTTCCTACCTCAGATACCTTTATAAAAACTAACCTTGCCTAGGAAACTTGTATCTATGAGTGTTCCCAACTACCACACCTACATTCGATCATGTGGTTCACTATTCACTTATCCTTCTTCATATCAACCATTTTTATTTTTACCAATATTGGAAAATTTAGTCTTTGCATGATCTTGACTATCATACTTAATCATATTTTGTGCATAAGTTTGTGTTTCAAATACCCAACCCTCTTGTCACCTACCTCATGACTCACCATGTACCACTCATCAAACCCATACCTGATGCTATTATTCCTCATTGACTCCCAGTTTGAAATGGGGACACCTCTTTCCATACTCAAGGTAACCAGAGCTTTGAATAACAATTAATTTTTGTTTTACAGCTCATTAATTGAAAGACACAAAACAAAAAGGGACAAAATATAGACACCATAAATCTACACACTATGATTTTGAATGTCTAAAACAACCCTAGATTGCTTAGGACCTCATTAGGACCAATTTCACCCCTTAAACATTAATTGAGCCCAACCATAGTCAGTTTACCCAACTAGTTTAACCTAACTTTTACACGCATTTTTACCTTCACCCTCAACCATTGACAGTCACCTTGACTGTTGATGGGTAGGGTGCACCTCCTTAACCAAAAGCATGTAAACCACCACTTTGCTTTTCTAAATATAAGTTGTCTAAATCCTATTGTGAGGCTTTGTATGGACAATTTATAATTAGATAACCTAGTCGAACCTTTATTTCTGCCTCCTACTTGTGCCTTTAAGAAGGGAGGAGTTAGGAGGTGAAATCCATCTACAATTTTTATCAAGAGCTTGTGCATCCAAGAGTTTATTTTCTATAGTTCAATATCCATCAACAATCTCACAATCCAATAATCATATCAGAGAGTTAATTTACCACTGCCTCTTCACCAAGTTTTCAAGTACCATCATTCTATCAAAATCAAGATAGATTCTACCAATAGGTCAACTACTTTAACCATCACCCAATCAACTTATAATAAGGTAAGTACTTATTTCTTAATATCTATTTAATTTATTTCTATTTTAAAATCAATCCAGGCCTTACCCATCTCTCAAAATCCATCTTTTGGATCTTGTCAATCAATACTTTTTACCAACCTAGATCCTTACATAGTAACCATCGATGGTTGACTCAACCACCGATGGTTTGTCCAACCGTTGATGGTCACCTTGACCATTGATAGTCACCTTGACTGTCGATGGTCACTTTGGTAGTGAAAAATAGCAATTTAATTTCACCCACCTAGACCCAATCAAACCTAATTCTCTATGTTCTTGATTATTCATATACCCCTTTTTGACTTTTTGAAGCATACCCTAACCCTCTAGTACTAGTATTAATTACTTTGTCACTAATTTAATCATTTATAGCATATTTCCTAGCAAAATACCTTTTGCTTATTGATGCAAGTACTTTCTTTTCTAGTTTATAAGCTTAATTATTTAAAATGTGTGGATTGATAACCCCTTAAAAAGTCTGTACTTCCAGGATCTATATATCACTAGATAATCCACCTAACTATCTGTCTAACAAACAAGTTTATTTTAGTGTTTTATTATCTGTAGGTCATCTTTCCATGCCAACGAAGAGCTCTCCACAATGTTCTAATTTTGACGTGCATACTATGAATCAGGTTTTTCAACCATATATGTACTTAGTTTCTTCTTTTCCCTCTTTCCAATAATAAGCAAGAAATTCATTGAAATAGATTCAATCCTCCATACATTATTCAACTAAAAAATACTTAATTCCTAACTTCATTTTGATTTATTTTTCCTATTAAAGTTGAATAAACAAAATAACTCTTTATGTAGAGTAATAACGTAGAATTATGGAAATATCTCATCATGATAAAAAGGTGTCAAGTCATAATAAAAGTATAAGGTAAGGGTTAGTATGTGAATAATTTGATTTTATAATTCTACGGTCCTTATCAATAATGAATATTAATAACTCAAGGGTATATGAGCTTTCTATTGGAGACAAGATTCAAACCTCTCACCATCACATTGTAGCATGGTCCAAAGATGAGATAGTCATAAAGGAAGGCGATTGTTTTCCATCTTTTACAAGATAATGTAATAGAGGTCAAAATGATCAATTCTTAATATTTTTAAAGCATGCTCATACCTAATCCAAGATAAGTATGAAGGTTAATTATAATTATAGAGATGGAGATTATAAAGAACCAAGTAGGGAATTCAACTGATATAATTTTTACACATTTTATAAGAGCAAATATTTAATATTATACTTATTTTCAAAGATTATTATTCTAGAACAACCTATAAAAAGTCCAAGCATGATTATAGATCTCAAGAAGGGTTATATTCTTCCATAGAATATGGCAGTGAATATATCATTATAATTAAATTTAAGAGGTCCAAGCTTATCAGGATAATAATATGTTTGACACTCTAAACAAGTTTATTATTTTAATTCCCTTTCAAGAGCTTCTTTCCAAGCATAATTAACCAATAGATCATAATTATTGATAAGAAATAATAAAGGCATTGATCATTAAGTTAAGATTCTTGGTCAATAAACAATACAAGTTTTCTCAAAGAGATGGGACAACATAGGTTTTATTCCATACCGCCTTAAGTCTTTATTAAAATGGTAAAATTAAAACTCTTGGAGAGCATAACATATATAGAATTGTTAAATAAATAACTTTACTCTTATATTACCATTTCATAATACCAACTATCCTTCATTTATATGTTAAATAAATTATATGATATATATATATATATATATATATATATATATATATATATATATATGTATATATATATATTTAACATGTACCCATATTATCTAACTTTTTACCACATCTATTTATTGCATCCTATTTACACCATATTTTAACCGTATAATGCTATAACATTACAATCCTATCTCTCACCAATCTTAATAATTTATTACACATTAATGTTTATTCTTGCATACTATTATTCTCTAGACTATTTGCTATTGATGCCACATTTCCCATTAAAACATACTTAAGGTGAACACAATAATAAATTTTACCCTTATTTTATATCATTCATATTTAAAAGATAAAAAGAGCATGTTACAACCCAAAATCATGATCTAATTTCAACATAATGACTACATGATATTCCAATCATTTACATTGCTTCATACAATTTAATTCAATTATATAAATAATACAGAAAGGTACAAAGACTTTTTCAATAAAATCATAGGTAAAGTCCCAATTTGTGGGCTGATTCTCAAACTCATTCAAACTTACCCTGAAGCTAATTGTTAACAAGATTTCTAAAGTAAAATTAAGGTTCATTGCTAATTCAACTAATGAACAACTTGTCAATAATTACACACATCTAATTATTTAAAAAGTTTAATTTATATTCTCAATACAAACTCACAAATTTTAAAATTATTATAAGAAGGTTTAAATTAATTAAATTCCACTCGTCGTAGAATAATTAATTAAATTCTACTTTCCTATATATATAAACTTCATAAGTGAATAAAATTACCACAACAGAAAATATAATTCATCCAATAACTAATTCTTTTAATTAAATTCCACTCCCTGTAGAATAATTAATTAATTTCTACTTTTTAAAAAATTAAAAAAACACCATTAAATTATAAAATTACCACAACAGGAAATAGAATTCATTTTAATAATTAATTCTTTTATCAAGAAGTAAATAAGATTACGACAATAAATTATAATTCACCAGGCCAAATATTTTGACATAGTAAATAAATAACTTAATTCTTTTATGTAAAATCAAATAAGATTACCACAACAAACTTAGAACTCACCCACCAAATATTCTAAATATGGTAACTAAATTCTTTTATTTAAAAATAAATAAAATTATCACAACTAAGATTTTAATTCAAAGTAAATCAAATTATCACAACCAAAATTATAATTCACCCATCATAATCTTCATCTTATATAAAAAATGGTTTTTCCATTATAATAATACTTCCAACATTTAAAATAAGTAATTAACATTTAAAATAGCTAAATAATTCAAGAGATATTAAATACAACACCATCTACCCATAGGAAAGAATTAATACTATGAATGAAGAAAATAGACATACATCACAAGATATTAAAGCCCTTCTATAACAAAGAAGATACATTCACACAACAAAAAAAAAAGTGTTGTAATTAAACTACACATATCCATGTCTAAAGAAGATTATAAGACATAGGCCTCTTACAAACAAAATAAAATATAAAGAAATCCAATAAAGTGTAATAAGACTTAAAGATTTTTTTTACTTTTACTAAAATTATCATATAAAATAACTATATTAGCATTGGGTACTACCCATTTCCCACTACCCTAATTGTTCATGCTTCCACCCTAGTAAAAATCAAAATTTAAAAGACTCCATCTCCATGGTTGATAAGGGTTACAAATTTCCAAGGCAACCTATAACCAAACACTATTTACTAGTGTAATGATTATTTATTTAGATAAAATAATATAAATAAATTTGGTAAGATATTTTACATATTTTGTATTCAACAATATCAATAAATTTATTTAATAAAATTCTTATGGTAAAACCCCACAACACTTGTAAAATATGGTAAAATAATAGATTTTCCATAATTGCCAATGCACCAAGTGTGGACTTACACATTGATAATTTTACACACACATATATATTAAGAATAGACAGCCTAATCCCTTTGTAACACTATGTATGGGTTGTTTATCAATGTAGGCTCATATGAACAATACATAAATATCTGAATTATCATCAATTATCTTACTATCATCTAATGTGATCATGTGTTGCTGAGGTGGAATATTGATAAGTGTACCAATGATAACATCTACTAGATGAGCATATGTTGGTGGTGAAGGATCCATGCTTTATGTATAATGTACTTCTAAAGTGTCCTTAGTTTTAAATGTTTCATGTTTAGGACAATTATCACTAAAGATATTCAATTTTTTATTTACACAGTGTTATGGTCTAAATCCCTCTGTAAGAGCTCCTAAATGAATAATGTTGTCATCTATAAAAACCTGTATCTTATGTCCTAGCTTGAAACATATGTTTGTTCAATGCTTTGCAATCTGATGATAATCACAGTATGTATTGCTTCATAGTTCCTTTGTCTAGGCTTGCTTGGACCAAGCTCTTGTGTAAGAAGGAAAGTGATAAATTACACTAAAGTAAATTCTTTAATAACACAGGGAGGTGGTGGTAATATTGTAGATGTTAAATCTATATTTTATGTGATAAGTATATATATATATATATATATATATATATATATATATATATATATATATATATATATATATATATATATATATATATATATATATATATATATATATATATATATATATATAAACTTCATAAGTGAATAAAATTACCACAACAGAAAATATAATTCATCCAATAACTAATTCTTTTAATTAAATTCCACTCCCTGTAGAATAATTAATTAATTTCTACTTTTTAAAAAATTAAAAAAACACCATTAAATTATAAAATTACCACAACAGGAAATAGAATTCATCTAATAATTAATTCTTTTATCAAGAAGTAAATAAGATTACCACAATAAATTATAATTCACTGGGCCAAATATTTTGACATAGTAAATAAATAACTTAATTCTTTTATGTAAAATCAAATAAGATTACCACAACAAACTTAGAACTCACCCACCAAATATTCTAAATATGGTAACTAAATTTTTTTATTTAAAAATAAATAAAATTATCACAACTAAGATTTTAATTCAAAGTAAATCAAATTATCACAACCAAAATTATAATTCACCCATCATAATCTTCATCTTATATAAAAAATGGTTTTCCCATTAAAATAATACTTCCAACATTTAAAATAAGTAATTAACATTTAAAATAGCTAAATAATTCAAGAGTTATTAAATACAACACCATCTACCCATAGGAAAGAATTAATACTATGAATGAAGAAAATAGACATACATCACAAGCTATTAAAGCCCTTCTAAAACAAAGAAGATACATTCACACATCAAAAAAAAAAGTGTTGTAATTAAACTACACATATCCATGTCTAAAGAAGATTATAAGACATAGGCCTCTTACAAACAAAATAAAATATAAAGAAATCCAATAAACTGTAATAAGACTTAAAGATTGTTTTTTACTTTTACTAAAATTATCATATAAAATAACTATATTAGCATTGGGTACTACCCATTTCCCACTACCCTAATTGTTCATGCTTCCACCCTAGTAAAAATCAAAATTTAAAAGACTCCATCTCCATGGTTGATAAGGGTTACAAATTTCCAAGGCAACCTATAACCAAACACTATTTACTAGTGTAATGATTATTTATTTAGATAAAATAATATAAATAAATTTGGTAAGATATTTTACATATTTTGTATTCAACAATATCAAGAAATTTATTTAATAAAATTCTTATGGTAAAACCCCACAACACTTGTAAAATATGGTAAAATAATAGATTTTCCATAATTGCCAATGCACCAAGTGTGGACTTATACATTGATAATTTTACACACACATATATATTAAGAATAGACAGCCTAATCCCTTTGTAACACTATGTATGGGTTGTTTATCAATGTAGGCTCATATGAACAATACATAAATATCTAAATTATCATCAATTATCTTACTATCATCTAATGTGATCATGTGTTGCTGAGGTGGAATATTGATAAGTGTACCAATGATAACATCTACTAGATGAGCATATGTTGGTGGTGAAGGATCCATGCTTTATGTATAATGTACTTCTAAAGTGTCCTTAGTTTTAAATGTTTCATGTTTAGGACAATTATCACTAAAGATATTCAATTTTTTATTTACATAGTGTTATGGTCTAAATCCCTCTATAGGAGCTCCTAAATCAATAATGTTGTCATCTATAAGAACCTATATCTTATGTCCTAGCTTGAAACATATGTTTGTTGAATGCTTTGCAATCTGATGATAATCACAATATGTATTGCTTCATAGTTCCTTTGTCTAGGCTTGCTTGGACCAAGCTCTTGTGTAAGAAGGAAAGTGATAAATTACACTAAAGTAAATTCTTTAATAACACATGGAGGTGGTGGTAATATTGTAGATGTTAAATCTATATTTTATGTGATAAGTGAATATATATATATATATATATATATATATATATATATATATATATATATATATAAACTTCATAAGTGAATAAAATTACCACAACAGAAAATATAATTCATCCAATAACTAATTCTTTTAATTAAATTCCACTCCCCGTAGAATAATTAATTAATTTCTACTTTTTAAAAAATTAAAAAAACACCATTAAATTATAAAATTACCACAACAGGAAATAGAATTCATCTAATAATTAATTCTTTTATCAAGAAGTAAATAAGATTACCACAATAAATTATAATTCACTGGGCCAAATATTTTACAACTAAAAGGGGGTAAAAATTTTACTCAGAAACACCCAAAAATGGGAAATTACAACATCATATCATGCTCCAAAAATTGTGACAGGATGGGGGTTAACTCCCCCGAAAGCCTATCATGATCATAAATAGACCAATTCGGCCCATGTTCCGTGGCCCATTTAGCAAGATGGTCAGCCACCCCATTCCACTTACGGGGAATATGCCTGAAGAAAACAACCTCGAAGGCCAGACTGATCTGATGAATCTGCTTGATAATTGCTGCCAGCTACCAATTCACTTCCTCAAAATTACAATTCCTCAGCAGGTTAACAACAACTTGCAATTCTGACTCACATATAATGCTGGGCAGCCCCTGCTGATAGCAAATTTGCAAGGCTTCCAGGATAGCCAACGCCTCCATGTAATTGTTTGTGTAATGTCCCTTATAAATAGAGAACAAAAAAGAATATTACCTGAATTGTTCCTCCCAACGCCTCCAATCCCAGCATCTCCCAGATTTCCTCTAGAGGATCCGTCAACATTCACCTTCGTGAAACCTTCCTCGGGCAGCGTCCATCTCCCCATCTGGCTAATGGGACGCGGCCTAAGTCTGGTTGAAGTCGAAGGGCGAGTATGCTGGCCAAGAATTATAGTAGAAGACAAAATAGGGGATAGCCGAGATAGAATTCTGGCATCAATTAGTGCCAAGTCTTCCTCCCTGCCTAAATTCCCTTGAATAGTCTCCTAAAGTGCAACAAGAATCTTCAACCACAGCTCCCTAATACTCAAAGAACGTCCTTGAAAAATTCTTCTATTCCTCTCAATCCAAAGGTTCTAAAGGAGAAAAAATAGGTCCTACAATCCACGCATTTTGTAGGATAGATGCCCTACAAGGAGGAGGATCCAGGCGCTGCCAAAAATCCACTAAGGAGACAACGTGCCAATAGGGGCGCTCCCATGCTTCCCACCATTGATGCCATAGTCTACGAGCAAAAGAATAGGAGAAAAAGAGGTGCTCACCCTTCTCCTCATTATCACAGCAAAAAACACACATTGAAGGACCTTGAAATCCTCTTTTACAAAGATTATCCCAAGTAAGGCAACAATTATAAGTAAGCGTCCAAACAAAGAATTTACATTTCGGCCAAGAGGCGGAATTCCAAATTCTCTTACTCCAATGGAATTCACTTTCACCAAAAAATTGTTTTGTCAATGCCAAATAAACAGAAGCAGTATAATATTGTCCAGTTGAGTCACCTCCCCAGGCCAGATTATCACTCTCACACAAGGAGCTACAGACTCTGCCAACCAAAAGTTGGGATAATTCTAGCCTATTATCCTCAGTGCCTCCTAGCAGCCAATTAGACACATTTTTCCACTTAAAAGCAACAACCGACCCCAGATTAATAGCTTCTTTGTATCGCTCAACAGCGTCCCAACCAGCAATGTGGAAAGTGTCACACAGGGCCTACAGATGGGGATGAGAGGTGAGGAGGGGCGGAGCTCCATTCCAAGAATCCTCCCAAAATAGCGTCTTTGAACCACTATTGCAGATCCAAAAAAGCTTGGACTTTACCAGCGAAGCCCCCACTTTAAGGGTGTGCCAAACCATCAATCCACGCCCTTCCAAGGGCAACCTGGGAACCTCAGATGGAATAGCCCCTAGGAAATATTTCCCCAACATGATTCGGGCCCAGAGTTGAGACTGATTGGTGCACCAACACCAATACAACTTCACTGTGAGAGCTTGGCTAGACAAAATAGCATATCTGAGACCAAGCCCCCCTTCCTTCTTGGGCCTACACACCGTGTTCCAATTCACAAGACTCCATTTAGAATGTCAAAGATTCCTGCTCCAAAGAAATTGCCGAGATAGGGCATCGTACTCACAGAGAAAAAATGTCGAGGCAGCCTAAACCATACTGCGATAAATGGGCGAAGCTTGAATAACGAATTACAAAAGAGTCACCCGTCCAGTCGTGGTAAGCCATCGGTGGGTCCAGTGATTCACTCTTTGCCTTAAATTATCTAGAATATTTTGCCAAAATAGCCTAGGTTGCCTCCCAACCACTATGGGGATCCCCAGATAAGTCACCAAAAGAGCTTGCATCTGAAATCTAAGGATAGCCGCAATTCTACGCTAGATAGAGACAGGAGTATTGAAGAAAAAAATGGACGATTTATGCTCATTTAATTTCTACCCAGAAGCCAGAAGATATGTGTCCAAAGTATTTCAGAAAGCCTGAGCTTCCCTCAAATAGGCTTTCTCGGTCAAGATATTGTCATCCACAAATTGGAGATGAGTCAAATTAGTAATCCCATTCCCCCACTGCCAACTGTGAATCAGGTTCTGAGCTGACCAAAATTTTAGAAGCCATCCAAGCCCCTCTGCCAAGATAATAAAAAAATAAGGAGATATCGAATCACCTTGGTGAAGCCCTCTAGAAGCACTAAATAATCTAGAATGTGCCCCATTAATGAGAATTGAGTACGATGGGGTAGTGACACAACTTAGCACCCACCAGACCCAGTCCTGGCTGAACCCAAAAGCCAACAGGATCTTTCGTAGGAAACTCCAGTCAGCCCTATCATAAGCCTTAGACAAATCGAGCTTGATAAACATAGCTCTCTCCTGAGATTTGCTCATGGAGTGGATTGCTTTCGAAGCAATCACCACTCCATCCAGAATCTGTTTTCCAGTAACAAAGCCTCCCTGCTCTTCTGAAATGATCCTAGGGAGCCAACTTTTGAGCCTTTTAGCTACAAGCTTAGTGATAATTTTTTACACCATATTACATAGTGCAATGGGCCTAAACTGGTCCAAAAGATTTGCCTGCTCTTTTTTCAGGATCAGCACCAAGAAGGTTGCATTAAGCACTCTGAGCATCTCTTTATTGTGATAAGATTCCTGAATCACTGCCACAAGATCCACACTGATGATATCCTAGAATTCTTGAAATAATTCCGCAGGGAATCCATTCAAGCCTGGCACTTTACCTCTTCACATGGAAAACACAACTTTCTCAACTTCATCCTTATCAATCGGCTTCAGGAGCGCTTCATTCATATCAGGTGTGATGATAGGAGGAATACAAGATAACACCGTATTCTCTTCCAAGTTGGCAGTAGTCACAGTGTTTGATAAAAGCTTAGAAAAAACTAAATGGCCTCCTTAGAAATGGCCGGAGAGGAAGCCTCCCAAGTGCCATCCGGTAACAAGAGAGATGTTATATAGTTCCTGTTACGCCTCACCTGGATAGACTTGTGAAAAAAAGTAGTATTCCTGTCACCTTACTGGAGCCAATCAATCTGGAATTTCTGCTTCCAAAATATTTCTTCCCAGAGCTCCCACTCATTCAGCTCACTCAACGCCCCAAATTCTGCCTTACAGAGATCCTCAGACAAGCTGAAGTCAAGAATCTATTTGGTAATATTATCCAGCTTTCATTGTGCTTTTTTCTTCATAGCTTAAGATTGCCAAAGTTGTTCCTGTTCCAAACTTGGATCTTTCTTTTAACAAACTGAAGCTTCTTAGCAAAGCAATACATAGCAGTCCCATACTCAGGCCCTCCTTGCTTCCACCAGTGTGCCATTAGGGGGTGCAAAGATGAGTCCCTAAGCCACATAAGTTGAAACTTGAAGGGAGGTTTCTTGGGCCCATCTATAAAACTGGTTGTGAGCTTAATGGGCCAATGGTCAGACCCTCTCCAATCCAAAATTTATGAAGCAATAGAAAAAACATTGGATAACCAAAACCAGGAGACTAAAAATCTGTCTAAACGTTCAGAGATAACATCCTTACCTATTCTTCTGTTACTCCAAGTGAAAAGTTTGTTGATAAGTTGGACATCCGACAGGCACAACTGCTCTAAATTGTGTCTAAAGAGATCAGACGAGGGATATAAATGAGTTGCCCCTCCCCTTTTCTCCTCAAGATTAAGAATAGCATTAAAATCTCCACACATTATCCATGGAAGATAAGGAAAACAACTCTGAACAAGACCCAAATGCTCTCAAAGCCTGTGATGCCCATGGATATATCCAGGAGCATAAACATTGGTGATTAGAATTAGTTCTCCAGTATCAGGGGAGGTTGCAGTCATGGAGAGCACCGAGGTATCAGCCACCCACTAGAGTGGCGTGACCTTCCCCGAATCCCAACATATTGCCAAACCCCCTGCAGTACCTAAAGCACCCACACACTGACACTGTCCCACAACCCAAACACAAGGCAAACAGGTAAACATAGCATCAACAGATAACTTGGTCTCTTGGATACAAAGAATATCTGGAGAATGCTCAGAAATCAACCGCCGCATAGCTTTTTGTCGGGGGGAACTATGCAGCCCCCTTACATTCCATGATAGGACTATCATTGAGGAGATTGAGTGAAAATTTGATCCAGGGTCTTAACCACTCTAGATTCCACCAACAAATCCCCTGTGAGTTTTAATTTCTCCTGATCCTTCTTGCGCCCCAGTCTAGACTGAGAAGAGAAGGAGGCTTTCTTAAAAGGTCTCTGCAATAAACCCAAAGCTTCTGATGCTCCCTTATCTTTCCTAACAACATCTGTGTCTTTCACTACTTCAGCCCAGCTGTAATCCTTGTCCTTCTGCACTGAAGAACTACCCAAATTCCTATCCTCAGAGGCATCAACAATCTCTTGGAAAGGTTGAGTTACCATATCTTGGGTTTATTGAGGAAAGAAACTTTCTCTTCTTCCCCTGAGGGATGGCCCATCTCAACAGGTGGTATTCCATCTTCTATAGCCATATTATCCAACACTTCAAAATGATTAAAACTCATTTCATAGGCTCGATCCTGGTTCCTGCACTTCTGACCATGCCCTCTCCCACAGTGACGAACTTGAGAAAAGCCTTCCTTGTCAAGGATGCTCACCTCAGTAGAGCCCAAATGTGGATTACCTGAACCTGAAAGAGTTTTCAAATTCACTGCATTCCCAGGCTGGCCATTTGAAGTTTCCAAATGAGCCAATTGACCTGAGTCCTTCCCTGCAATGGGTGCCATTCTTTTGAATCTCATACCCTGAGGACATTGCCGATGCAAATGGCCATAAACATGACATATTCTACATCGAAAAGGGATCAACTCATAATCTATCTATTGGGTCCAAGATGAGTCCCCCAAGCAAATTTCCATAGAATCCGAAAGGGGATTATTAAGGTTGATTTCAACACAGATTCGATCATAGGAAATAAGCTTCTTGTCTAAGGACTAGTGAGCAACAACAATTGGCATTCCCAGTAAGGCTTTTATCTGCCTGAGAATATCCTCTCTCCAAAATTCCAAGGGGAGTCTTGGAAGTCAAACCCATACAGGGACTTGGGCTGGCAATTCCTCTATAGAATTGAAGCCTAGATGCCATGGTTTAATAAACAAGCCAACACGGTCATAAAAGTAGGGTCCTCCTTCAAATATTTTGTTCTTGTCAGATACTGAGGAAAAATTAACCATAAAATAACTATTGGCAGCCAACATGATATCTATATCTCCCTCTACCTGCAAGGTGCACCTCATCCAAGCTTCCAGGGCTACCTGAGATATTCTAATGCCCATGAATTTATAGATCAAGGCATGGGCTGAAAAATATTCCACATCCTCTCTGACAGACTCTTGGGAAAGCACCAAAATAGGCTTGTCCTCGCTGTGTGGGAAGCAACCATTTACCTTGGATATCCTGAGTCGATCGCTAAAGTAAAACAGCTCCTTGTTGCTGGTAGTCTCCTCCTGAAATAGCCGATCTTTGCCCGAACCCTCACCTAGTCCGTCCGCCTCTTTTTCTCCATTCGCAGCCATTTTTTCACCTTACCGGGCCAAATATTTTGACATAGTAAATAAATAACTTAATTCTTTTATGTAAAATCAAATAAGATTACCACAACAAACTTAGAACTCACCCACCAAATATTCTAAATATGGTAACTAAATTCTTTTATTTAAAAATAAATAAAATTATCACAACTAAGATTTTAATTCAAAGTAAATCAAATTATCACAACCAAAATTATAATTCACCCATCATAATCTTCATCTTATATAAAAAATGGTTTTTCCATTATAATAATACTTCCAACATTTAAAATAAGTAATTAACATTTAAAATAGCTAAATAATTCAAGAGATATTAAATACAACACCATCTACCCATAGGAAAGAATTAATACTATGAATGAAGAAAATAGACATACATCACAAGATATTAAAGCCCTTCTATAACAAAGAAGATACATTCACACAACAAAAAAAAAAGTGTTGTAATTAAACTACACATATCCATGTCTAAAGAAGATTATAAGACATAGGCCTCTTACAAACAAAATAAAATATAAAGAAATCCAATAAAGTGTAATAAGACTTAAAGATTTTTTTTACTTTTACTAAAATTATCATATAAAATAACTATATTAGCATTGGGTACTACCCATTTCCCACTACCCTAATTGTTCATGCTTCCACCCTAGTAAAAATCAAAATTTAAAAGACTCCATCTCCATGGTTGATAAGGGTTACAAATTTCCAAGGCAACCTATAACCAAACACTATTTACTAGTGTAATGATTATTTATTTAGATAAAATAATATAAATAAATTTGGTAAGATATTTTACATATTTTGTATTCAACAATATCAATAAATTTATTTAATAAAATTCTTATGGTAAAACCCCACAACACTTGTAAAATATGGTAAAATAATAGATTTTCCATAATTGCCAATGCACCAAGTGTGGACTTACACATTGATAATTTTACACACACATATATATTAAGAATAGACAGCCTAATCCCTTTCCAACACCACCTATGCATTAATGCAAGCCACACAAAATTATTAGGGCAAACAAAATGATTTGAACATAAAGAGTTTTCAAATGACAAGGATAACATGCCTAAAATACTCCTATAGCTCACCATTCTCCTTACTTGGCCTCCCTTCTTTCCTAGGCAGGGCATCATCCTTCACATCTCCTCCTCTTTCATGCCATGGCTGCCTTTTTTAGATCTAGGTCTAAATTATTTTATCCCCACTTTTCCCTTGTCTGTAAATAAAATCTGTATATCCCTATTGCACTTATCAAGAAGGGGAAGAATAATTATAAAATTTGCACCCATTTGGAAGTTATATATATATATATATATATATATATATATATATATATATATATATATATATATAGTAAAGTTTTAAACATCATGGTACTCTCCCCAAAAACCTAATCAATATGCTCCTCTCCCAAAACCTATAAAAAAATTTTAAATTACTATTTTCTAATTATTCTAACCTAGGTATGATAAAAAAGAGGCACTAACATTTAAAATTTTACCCAATTCCCATTAAAAAAAAATCTTTCCAATTAATTACCTCCCTTAAAAATGTGCTCTACCCATAGTTAAATATTATATTTGTACTGAAATCCATCTCTTTTCAAGAAATGTGCCTACCCAAGACAATAAAAAAAATTAAAAAAATGTGTGCTCCACAAGATTTACCAAGAAAATTTCCTCATTATTTTATTTTATTTTATTTTTTTATTAAATTATTAATATTATTATTATTTACTAAGTAATATTATTATCAAATCATGAAAACACTATTTTATGTCACCTTATATATAATCCCACACATTAAATCTTGAGTTGGAGATGAAGAAGTTAGGAAAGGTTAGATCATTGTGAACTAATATTTTTTTGTCCTTCTATTAAGAGGCCTTAATTATCAAGCATATAGTCTCTCATGACATTATTATTCTAGAGGATGGGAGAAAAGATAAAACCTTTTTATTTATCAAAGGTAAGGTTTAAAACTCATGTCATTTACCCTCTTATAAAAACACCACACAAACCACAAGTTGTTAAATATGCTTTCATGATCAAAAATATACATTGCACTGGCCTTTCTACTATGCCATAATTAGGCCTATAGGGTAGATTATTTAAAACACACACACACACACACACACACACACACACACACACACACACACACACACACACACACACACACACACATAATGCCAACCAAGTTGAGGATAAGGATGATATCGCATAAAAGCCTTGTATCATAGGGCAGGCATGACATCCCCCTCCTCTTATAAAGGCATTGTCCTCGATGTGGCTAACATAGTCATAACACTTTAAGGTAGTAATACACATTTGTTTCCTTTCTAAAAATTGATGATAGAATTAACTCACAGAATAATGTCAAATTATTCAAATAGGGATGAAAAGTCCTCTAGATAAATGCAATTTTTCCCTTACGAGGTAATTCTACTTGATTTTGTCTTAGTTTTGGTTATCTCTTTCTAACTAACTCAATGATTTTAGAGGAGGGGTAGATTTTATAATAAGGTTCCTCATAATACTCATTTATTGTCTCTTAAGAAATTTATTGTTATCGACATAATCGAGCATAAATACTCGTAAGAAGGTTGCTCAAATCCTATTCTCTAGATAGAATTTTCTACATCATGGATTGGGCTAAATAAGATCCTCTCAAGGATATAAGAATAACATCCAAATAGGGAAATTAACTCTAGTTTTGTTAGTTACGCAAGTAGTTTTCAACAAGGTGGTAACACATTTCAAGACATATTAGTAATTTTCAAAAAAAAATTGAAGCAATCAACCATAATGTCTCACTAAGACTATAAGTACCAAGAACAAATCACGAGCTAGAAATGAGTGATTCACAACATGCCACAAGGGAAGCTTATGATATTATTTATTTATTTTTCAAATCCACCACCAAATGACATATATATATATATATATACATATACATATACATATATATATATATATACATATACACATATATATATACATATATATATACATACATATATATACATATATATATATATATACATATATATATACATATACATACATACATATATATATATATATATATATATATATATATATATATATATAACCAAACCATAGACATTCAACATAATAAATGCATACTCATATGATGATTCTATGTAGATATCCATCCATGCATTCACCATGAATCATATAATAATCACAATTTTAAGAAGATATAATATTAACTTCCCTTGTTTACCTTCCACCTTGGAATTTTTAGACATGCATTCCAAGATATATGTTAATGTGTTTATGATTACATAACATAAATAATTAAAATGTATGCATTAAATAATATCTTACCCACTCATGATGCTCATTATGGCCATGTGATACAATATTGATGCCTCCATATTGTGAATTCCATTCATGAATGTAGATAATAGACATATATAAGATAAGTGGAACCAAAAAGTAGTCAATCATGGCCCCAAGTTCCTCCTCTGAGTCTACCAATAATGTGTATATATCATAGTAATAAGATGAGGGGAACCAGTAAGTAGCCAATAATGGCCCTAGGTTCCTCCTTTGAGTCCATCAATAATGTGTATATAGCATAATAATAATTTGAGGGAAACTAGCAAGTAGCTAATAATGGCCCCAAGTTTCACCTCAAATACATAAAATAAGGGAAGCCAACAAGCAGCCCATTAGGCCCCAAGATTCTCCTTCATGAGCTCATAATAATGTGCATGTATAAAAAGGGAACCAACAAGCAACTAATCATGGCCCCAAGTTCCACTTCCAAGTCTCATGATAATGCACCTTTTTTTTCCATCACCCATACACATGTCATTAGAGTAGCGACCAATAATGCATGTGGATGTGGCAATGTCACCTACCATGGTAGTCCTTCATATATCCTCAAGCCAACTCAATAGATACCCATTATCCAATATTGGTTAGATCACACAAACAATGATTCATCATAATAATCATGAAAAAAATCCATAGGACAACAAAATAAATTAACATGCAAGATAATTAGACCCATACGATTACATATTCATGTCAGTAGATTTCATAATCATGATCAAATCATAATGGTGTTGAAGTATAAAAACATTAATCAACTCATGTTTTCCATGTTTATGTTCATCCAATAGTGTGTATATATATCATAATAATAAGAAGGGAACTAGCACGCAACCTCCATATCCCCAAGTTCCTCTTCACTAATATCATGTTTATACACATTCTCCATTACAACCATCCAATAACAAATCTAGCTTGCATTTTATTACAATGAAATGAGATATATTTTTTTTTTAAAGTTTATTATCATAGCTAATGTTCTAAAATTAGAATTATAAATTCATCTTTCAATGCCAACATTTATCATAAAATAATAGGCAATAATAATGTCAATCATGCATTATCAAAATGATTATTAGAAATAATTCATCTAAATTTTATGACAACCAAACTCATAAAAAAATATCAATCTTTTGTATGCCAAAGGTATTCCACTAACATTAAAGGAGAAAAATATTTGTCTACTCAACTCCTCCTTAATCCATAACATTCAAGGCACAAAATATGCATAACAACTATCATTCATTAACATGTAGATTTTTAACACAATTATTTTATCAATCATTAAGGTACCACATGAATAAAGATTTTGTTCACCATGGAAGTGAATGAACCAAGATAATAATTCATCTCAAAGCTCCTAGTGTTGCAACCTTTCTCTGATACCAAGTGTAACACATTGTCCTCACCACATACCCAAAAAAAAACATGATCAAATTTATAAAAAAAAAATTAATATCCACATAAATCTAAAAATAATATGATAAAAAGGAAATTAGTACCCTTAAAAAATACTAAATTTTTTTTGTTGTAAAGAATAGATGTCATGGTTACTTTATGTCCTCTCATGTAGTAAGGGATATTTCCTGAATATTGACCATAACTAGCAAATGGTGAGTACTTGGTAACACAAGCCATCAATAAGATGGATATGTTTAAGAAATTTAGACATGAAAAGGATCTTAATAATTTTTGTTAGGTTGGTTTCAATGACGGTTAACTTATTTTTACCTTCCTCTATTCATAAACCACAGGGAAGATTAACACCTCAAGGATTCAATCCTACATACATTATTCAACTAAAAGAATACTCAATTCTTCACTTTGTTTTGATTTTCCTATTAAAGTTAGATAAACAACATAGCTATTCATGTAGATTACTAACGTAGAATGATGGAACTATCTCATCATGATGAAAAGGTGACAAGTCCTAATAGAAGTACAAGGTAAGGGTTAGTATGTGAATAAATTGATTATATAACTCCACAGTCCTTATCAATAATGAATAGTAATAACACAAGGGTATAGAGCTTTTTATTGGAGACAAGGTTCAAACCTCTCACCATCACATTGTAGCATGGTCCAAAGATGAGATAGTCATAAAGGAAGGTGATTATTTTCCATCCTTTACAAAATAATGTAATAGAGGTCAAAATGAGCAATTCTTAATATTTTTTAAGGATGATAATACCTAATCCAAGATAAGTGTGAAGGTTACTTCTAATTATAGATATGGAGATTATAATGAACCAAGTAGGGTATTCAAATGATATAATTATTACACATTTTATAAGAGTAAATCCTTAATATTATACTTCTTTTCAAAGATTATTCTTCTAGCACAACCTATAAAAAGTCCAAGCATGCTTATAGACCTCAAGAAGGTTTATATTCTTCCAGAGAATAAGGCATTGAATATATCATTATAATTAAATTTAAGAGGTCCAAGCTTATCAATATAATAATATGTTTGACACTCTAAACAAGTTTATCATTTTAATTACCTTTCAAGGGCTTCTTTCCAAGCATAATTAACCAATAGATCACAATTACTGATAAGCAAGAATAAAGGCATTGATTATTAAGTTAAGATTATTGGTAAATAAATAATATAGGTTTTCTCAATGAAATGGGAAAACATAGGTTTTGTTCCATATCCAACTTCTTATGTTAATCAAGTCCTCTTACAACCCCCTTAATTCTTTAGTAAAATGGTAAAAATAAAACTCTGGGAGAGCCTAACATATATATAATTATTAAATAAATAACTTTACTCTTATATTACCATTTCATAATACCAATTATCCTTCATTTATATGTTAAACGAATAATATATATATATATATATATATATATATATATATATATATATATATATATATATATATATATATCTGTGTGTGTGTGTACCTTTTGCTGATGGGATTGTTATAGGGACCTCCCTTACTATTGTTGTTTTTGAGACTGTTATTCAGACTTCTACTATTGCTACTATTGCTAGGACTATTGTTGGGATCTCCCCTACTGTTACTACTATAGTACCATTAGATTTTCTTTGTTCTTTTGCTACTAAAACTGTAATAGGGACCTCCCCTGATGTCTCCCTTACTATTGTTGTTACTGTTGGGACTATCATAGAGATCTTGACTACTGTTTTTGCTAAGTCAAGGATTGCTATTGTAGGTATGCAGTTTGATCCTAGGGTTGATGTTATGTCCACTCCCTAGGCTACACCTCCTTTTGAAGACTTGGTTAGTTTTTCACCTCCTTCATATCCTATTTTTGTGAATGGAGATTTTGATGCTTATTAGACTATTTTCCAAAGGAAGAAGTGAGATCTTCATAAGCATGTTTCTCAGACCCACTTTTAGGTCAAGGGTATTCAAATTGCTAGGTCAAGTTCTGTTATTATATAGTTTGTTGTTCCTTGTAGCATTGCTACCTTTTAGTTGCTTAGCCATTTTGGCTTTGTTGTCTAATTGTTGTCACTGTGTTGTTTCTAGCCTTTGGGTGGCCTTTTTATTTTTTTGCCCTGGGGGCTACTTTGTATAGGGCTCAAGACCCCTTTTTCCTACTGAACTAATAAAAAACATGTACCCATATTATCTATATTTTCACCACATCTATTTATTGCATCCTATTTACATCATATTTTAATCATATAATGCTATAACATTACAATCATGTCTCTCACCAATCTTAATAATTCATTACACATTAATGTTTATTCTGTCATACTATTTTTTTCTAGATTATTTCCTATTGATGTCACACTTCCCATTAAAACATACTTAAGGTGAACACAATAATGAATTTTACCATTGTTTTATATCATTCATATTTAAAAGATAAAAAGAGCATGTTACAACCCAAAATCATGATTTGATTTCAACATAATGACTACATGATATTCTAATAATTTACACTGCTTCTTACAATTTAATTCAATTATATAAACAATAAAAAAAGGTACAAAGAATTTTTTAACAAAATAATATGTAAAGTCCTAATTTGATTTATCAAATGATCAGGGCTCATGTTGAATCATACATTAAAATGTCAACAAAAATAGGGTCAACATATAGTTATCATGTTATACCTATCATAGACAACCTTCTAATGCTTAAATAATTACTAAGGTAGATAAGTGGGCTTATTCTCAAACTCATTCAACTTTTCCTAAAGCTAACTCTTAACAAGATTTTTGAAGTAAAATTAAGGCTCATTGCTAGTTCAACTAATGGACAACTTGTCAATAATTACATACATCTAATTATTTAAAAAGTCTAATTTATATTCTCAATACAAACTCATAAATTTTAAAATTATTATAAGAAGGTGAAAATTAATTAATTAATTTGTACTTTCCAAAAAAAATAATTAACTTATAAAATTACCACAACAAGAAATATAATTCATCTAATAACTAATTCTTTTATCAAGAACTAAATAAGATTACCATAATAAATTATAATTCACCAAGCCAAATATTCTGACATGGCAAATAAATAACTTAATTATTTTATGTAAAATCAAATAAGATTACCACAACAAACTTAGAATTAAATAACTAAATTATTTTATTTAAAGGTAAATAAGATTATTGAAACAACTTATAACTCACCCACCAAATATTCCAACATGGTAAATAAATAATTACATTTTTTTATTTAAAGTAAACATAATTATCACATCCAAAATTATAATTCACCCACCAAAATTTTCAGTAAAGTAAATCAAATTATCACAACCAAAATTATAATTCACCCATCATAATATTCATCCTATATAAAAAGGGTTTTTCCATTATAGTAATACTTCCAACATTTAAAATAAGTAATTAGTATTTAAAATACCTAAATAATTCAAGAGTTATTAAATACAAGACCATCTACAACTAGAAATTAACTTTTACCCATAAGAAAGAATTAATACTATGGATGAATAAAATAGACATACATCACATGATATTAAAGCCCTTCTAAAACAAGTAATATATATTCACACATCAAAAAAATAAAGGAGTTGTAATTAACCTACACACATCTGTGTCTAAAGAAGATTATAAGACACATGCCTCTTAAAAAGAAAATAAAATACGAAACAACCCAATAAAGTGTAATAAGAATTAAAGATTTAGTTTATTTTTACTAAAACTATCATATGAAATATCTATATTAGCATTAGGTGCTGTCTATTTCACACTACCCTAACCGTTCATGTTTCCACCCTAGTAAAAATCAAAATCTAAAAGACTCCATCTCCATGGTTGATAAGGGTTATGAATTTTCAAGGCAACCTATAACCAAACACTATGTGTAATTATTATTTATTTAGATAAAATGATATCAATAAATTTGACAAAATATTTTACATATTTTATATTCAATAATATCTTGACTAACCCCATATATATATATATATATATATATATATATATATATATATATATATATATATATATATATATATAATTTTATTTTATTATTCTTTATAGACACACACATATATATTAAGAATAGATAGCCTAATCTCTTTCCAGTGCTACCTATGCATTAATATGGGCCACACAAAATTATCAAGGCAAACAAAATGATTTGAACATAAGGAGTTTTCAAATGACAAGGATAACATGCCTGAAATACTCTTGTAGCTTGACATTCTCCTTAGCCTCCCTTCTTTCTCAGGCAAGGCATCATCCTTCACAACTCCTCCTCCATGTCATGGCTTCCTTTTGTAGATCTAAGTCTAAATTATTTTAACCCCACTTTTATCTTGTCCATAAATAAAATCTATATATCCCTATTGCACTTATCAAGAAGGGGAAGATTAATTAGAAAATATGTACCCATTTGGAAGTTTTTAATAAATATATATTTTTATTGCAAAGTTTTAAATACCATGATAATGGTACTCTCCCCAAAAACCTAATCAATATGCTTCTCTTCCAAAACCTAGAAAAAATATTAAATTACTATTTTCTAATTATTCTAATCAAGGCATGATAAAAAAGAGGCAGGAATATTAGAAATTTTACCCAACTCCCATAAAGAAAATCTTTCCAATTAATTGACCTCCCCTAAAGATACGCTCTACCCATAGTTTTTTTATTTTCCTGAGATAACTTATTTAAACCCATTTAAATATTATATTTTTACTGAACACCATCTCTTTTCAAGAAATGTGCCCACCAAAGACAATAACAAAATTAAAAAAAAAATGTGTGCTCCACAAGATTTACTAAGAAACATTCCTTATTATTATTATTATTATTATTATTATTATTATTATTATTATTATTATTATTATTATTATTATTATTTACTAAGTAGATTATTATCAAATCATGAAAACAATATTTTATTTCACCATATACAGAATCCCACACATTAAATCTTAAGTTGGAGATGATGAAGTTAGGTAAGGTTAGATCATCGTGAACTAATATTTTTTTGTCTTTCTAATAATAGGCCTTAACTATCAAGCATATAGTCTCTTATGATATGATTATTCTAGAGGGTGGGAGAAAAGATAAAACCTTTTTATTTATTGAAGGTAAAGTTTGAAACTCGTGTCATTGACCCTTCCAAAAAAAAAAATTACAAGTTGTTAAGCATGTTTTTGTGATCTAAAATAAATATCACACTAGCCTTTTTTGTATACCATAATTAGGTCTATAGGGTAGATTCTTCAACACACACATACACAAAGCCAAACAAGTTGAGGATAAGGATGAAATCATATAAAATCCTTATATCATAGGGTAGGGCATGACATATAATGTGGTGTTCCATTTTTATTTTATGCCAAAATCATTTTAGGTATCTATAGTGTAATGAACTGTAAGTATCTATATTGAACCAATAGCCTCACTTCCACTAATAGCTTACATAAATGACTAAATTTTTTGAGAAAACCATTGCATATGTAATTGAGAAACTTCTATTAATCCCATAAGTGATGTAATGGACCAACATTAAATTTTTCCTTGGCCCTTCAATATGCTAGCACCAATTTAATAAAAATTAGGGTAAAATCTCAACACAAAGGTAATAATTATATTTTAGTTGGCATAGTTTGTTAATTGAAATAAAAATATATTTGAAAGTCCATTTTGATTATGGATATGGATAAGACATTTTGGTAGACCCTATGATTATTGATTATGAATATGGATAAGACATTTGAAAGATAGGTTTCGAGCAACTATCTTTAAATAAATGTTTTTCATAGAACTTATCATTATATTTATTCATTTTAAAATGGATAACTCTGCATGCAAATAAATTCTCTTAGTCTTTAGAACAAAATAAATACAAATTCATACCTTGTAGTTTCAATCACAAGGAAAATAACTTAGAAATTATCTGCACCTTCATCTCTAACATCTTGTCCTAATCTTTCAACTACCAGAGATTCAATTCCATCAATAGCTTTCATAAATAAATAGAAAATTTGAGAAATGATCACATATGTATTCAAGAAACTAACTTATTCTTGAATACATATGCATCTCTATAATAGAGTTTACAAATGTTATATACACATTCTCTTAATCAAACAAAAGATTGAGAGTAGTTGTTTGCATATGCAATCATCTATCTTGATTCTTGAAATGAGTAAATATAATGATAAATTCCTTGAAAATCATTTCTTTAAATTTATTTTCTTTCCATCCTCACTTTTCATATTTATATTACCTTGTGACCCCATAGTTAGTTATTATTTATACTCTATACTCTAATTTTTTGTTACAATTTTTTCTATACTCTATTTATTATATTATTTGGTTGGTCTTTACCATTGATTTTCCTTGAACCTCTAAGAAATAATGGTATGCAAAATACTTATTTTTAAAAATGCACAAAGAAAAAAATGAATTACATTATGTGGTTGGTCTTTACCACATAATTATTTTAAACAAATAAGAAACTTATTTTCTTTAATAAATAATGATATGTAAGGTAATTTGTGTTGGGAGGATGTACACCGGAAGCACACAATTTGATTACTAATACCAAGCAACTTAATATGCGGAAATTAACCAGATTCACCAAGTAACTAGAATTCAGAATAACACATGATATGAGAGACAATACCAAATTGTATTAACACTTTATATAGAAAAGAATACAATAAAGAAGATGCCACTTCTTCTCCACCACCTTACAGAGGTTTCCCACGCCTCAAGTGAACAGTAATTCTTCTCCCCAAAGCTCTCCCTCTCACAGGTCCCAACACCCAACTCAAATATAGAGTTGGTGTTCACCTCCCGTGCTCCACGCACACCACAAGTGCTACACGCACTCCACAAGTACTCAAGGTACTTCAAGTAGATCTCCCATGAATCTGCAACAACCTGCAATTCAACAGACCATACTTATGGAAGGAACTCCCTTGCCTTCCTCTTGCTCTATCCGAGTACACACCTGTACTCCAAGTAGATCCTGCCTGATACTGCTCCCTGTAGTGTTGCTGTCTGTATGACCTTGCACACCTGCAAATCAAGCAATGGTTCTAATCACCTGTGAACCTCGACCTTGCACACACATACACCTACAGATCAATGATCTTACTTACCATGTAGATCTCCTATATAGGCCATGCAACTGTGACCAAGATCCTACACTCTTGAAGAACCCAGCTGGTTCTCCAATCCAGCACCAACACACCTGGTACTGTGGCACTAGGAGGAACGCACCATAGCTCTACCTCACACACAGAAGGAGCTTATAATTATGCTCTCTTACTCCCTAGCACACTTTTCCAATACAACCATGAGTCTATTATATAGATCTCATCCAAACAGTGATTAGACATCTAATTACAATAATTAGATCCGCAGCTATGAGTCTAAAATTAGCACTCATCATGCAAACTCTTGGTTCGTTAGCTAACTGCCCATAAATAGCTCACAGTCGAACCACACAGGCGACCGACGTCGGTCCCTGTCCGCCTGGAGGTGACCGACGTCGGCCGATATATGACCGACGTCGGTTGCTTCTCTGTGCTATCCCACCGACGTCGGCTGATCAGACCGACCCCAACTTCTTCTGCAACTCAGCAACCTTCAGCAACCTCCTCTCCTGTTTGCATCAGTGAAGCTTTTAGCTCCACAATCCTAACAATCTCCCACTTGGAGATAAACAGTTGCACTGTACCTGTACCTGTACTCCGTCTAATCTGTTTCCTGGTTTGTATCCCTCTTCAAGCTCCCACCTGAAGACAACCCACCACACATCCCGTGGTGTACCACCTGTCATCCGAGTAACCTGCCACATCCGAACCTACAAATACATGTAGTGAAGTCCTGACCCTGCATAGCAACACCTGCTGCCGGTCCCTCTCAGAAAACCTGAGAACCCACTTCCCCGAATTGGCTCCTAACTCTCTGACAGCTCCCACTGCATGGGAATACTCAAGTCTGTACCAGACCTCATGTGATTTCAGACACTGTACCTGTCAAGCCTTTAGTGTGCTCCGGCTCTGCATCCTGAACCTCGCCAACACCTGATTCACATCAGCTCCCACTCGAGACAAAATCACCCTGTGATCTCCATGCCTCCCATGTCAAAGAATTCCGCTGCTCCAAACTCCTCATGACATGCCACTAAACTAATCTTACCCTTAGCTCAGCAAAACCCTGTATGTACACCCCTGCTAGCTAGCATACTATCCACATATAGCAACAGAATGATGTGGCGACTCATCATCCCCCTGGTAAGACAAAACACAGTAGTTACCTGACACTGACTGAAGCCATGCTCCGTCCTCCACCTGTCAAAACCTGTACCACTGTCCTGCAGCTCCACAAGACCATATACCTGGTCTTCCGTCTCACGTATCCGTTCTCTCTATTCTTCTACTAAGGTATCCATTCGTCTCTGTGCTTTCATACCTGCTGGCAACTCTACCAAGACACACCTGTCTGGTTCTCCTCCAAGGAATCACATCCTCATCCATGCCAAGCTCACACCTGTTTCCTGGATCCTTCCTGCTCTACAATCAGCAACATGTATGAAGAAGAGGAACAACGAATTTGAGGGCCTACTTACGCCTTCAGTCCTCCGTATGGGTGTTTGAGACTCCTTGACAGCTTGCTGTCCACCCAAAATCCGTTTACAGTGACCGACCTCGGTCACCCCATAGTCTGCATCCGACCGACGTCGGTTTCATGCGTCTGTACCTGACTACCAACCTGCCTGCGCTGGTGTCCCTGCTGCCGACGTCGGTTCTCCTAACCGACATCGGTCTTAAATACTGCCGACGTCGGTCCCGTGACCGACATCGATCTTACCCTGCCCGACATCGCCGGCTTCGGTCTGCACATGACCGACATCAGCATCTATCTGTTCGACGCTGGTTCCTCATAACCGACATCGGTACCTGTGTTCGCCTGTGAGTGATGACTTTTTACCTGCGAGCTTCTTTGAATCAAAATCCATGTCCAAACTGCCCTGCTCAGAAGTATCCAGCCAAATCCACTGGGTTCTGTCCGCCATCTCCTCCATAAACACCAAGGCTTTCCAGTTCTTAAGCCTGTCAAATATATCTGTCTTCCACTTAAGAACATGCATCTCCTTCCTACTCATGTGACCAAGCCTACGAAGCCACGTCTCTGCAACAAAAGAAGAATCAGTAATATAAACAAGTAGATAAAGAATACCTGTTTTCTTACCACCAGCTAATTCAAGTGCATCCGCTGTGAGAGTTCTTGTGCATCTCTCATCACCCAATCTTTCTGAAGAAATTAGCCATATCTCCAGACCTGGGACCTGCATGACCTTCATCAACACTTGTGTGTTGGCCGCCTGCAATTTCAGCTTCACTTCCCCTTTGCCAATCCTTTGGCAAGGCTCACCAGCTCCTCTACCTGGAACTGCATGGAAAGAGGCAACCGAATCTTTTATCCAAGATTCAACTTTATCCAAGAAACCTGCAAACACATCCTGTGCAACAACACCTGCTACATCTGTATCTTTAGTTTCTTCATGCTGATCTGCTACCAACCAGCAATAATCTTTTACCTGCTCTTTCTTTCCATAGGACCGTGAGTGACCATCTGTGCTTTTCAACTCCTCCATTCTTAGCTTACTTTGATCTACTGTTGCTCTACTCCCACTCGATCAGAAGCCCTTGAGAGTGCCCTGTAACCAAACACAAAACCTGCTTCCTCCAACCTCAGCTCAGATACCACCTATTGGTATCAAGCTCAAGAACCTACAACCAAGGCTCTGATACCACTTGTTGGGAGGATGTACACCAGAAGCACACAATTTGATTACTAATACCAAGCAACTTAATATGCGGAAATTAACCAGATTCACCAAGTAACTAGAATTCAGAATAACACATGATATGAGAGACAATACCAAATTGTATTAACACTTTATACAGAAAAGAATACAATAAAGAAGATGCCACTTCTTCTCCACCACCTTACAGAGGTTTCCCATGCCTCAAGTGAACAGTAATTCTTCTCCCCAAAGCTCTCCCTCTCACAGGTCCCAACACCCAACTCAAATACAGAGTTGGTGTTCACCTCCCGTGCTCCACGCACACCACAAGTGCTACACGCACTCCACAAGTACTCAAGGTACTTCAAGTAGATCTCCCATGAATCTGCAACAACCTACAATTCAACAGACCATACTTATGGAAGGAACTCCCTTGCCTTCCTCTTGCTCTATCCGAGTACACACCTGTACTCCAAGTAGATCCTGCCTGATACTGCTCCCTGTAGTGTTGCTGTCTGTATGACCTTGCACACCTGCAAATCAAGCAATGGTTCTAATCACCTGTGAACCTCGACCTTGCACACACATACACCTGCAGATCAACGATCTTACTTACCATGTAGATCTCCTATATAGGCCATGCAACTGTGACCAAGATCCTACACTCTTGAAGAACCCAGCTGGCTCTCCAATCCAGCACCAACACACCTGGTACTGTGGCACTAGGAGGAACGCACCATAGCTCTACCTCACACACAGAAGGAGCTTATAATTATGCTCTCTTACTCCCTAGCACACTTTTCCAATACAACTATGAGTCTATTATATATATCTCATCCAAACAGTGATTAGACATCTAATTACAATAATTAGATCCGCAGCTATGAGTCTAAAATTAGCACTCATCATGCAAACTCTTGGTTCGTTAGCTAACTGCCCGTAAATAGCTCGCAGTCGAACCACACAGGCGACCGACGCCGGTCCCTATCCGCCTGGAGGTGACCGACGTCGGCCGATATATGACCGACGTCGGTTGCTTCTCTGTGCTATCCCGCCGACGTCGGCTGATCAGACTGACCCTAACTTCTTCTGCAACTCAGCAACCTTCAGCAACCTCCTCTCCTGTTTGCATCAGTGAAGCTTTTAGCTCCACAATCCTAACAATTTGTTTAAGCAATGCACAGAACAAAATGAATTATATTATGTGGTTGGTATTTGTAGACATCTAATTCCTAACACCATTTGTGTTGAAATTGTCAATCTTACTTGAATTGCACTCAAATGCACATTTTAGGTCAAAATCCATAAATGAGTTAAATGGTTTGAACTTATCATTTACAAGTGCCAATTTAGGTCAAAGTATCCCTAAATGGGGTAATACAAATTATGGGCCAGCTAACTTTAGTCAATTCATTTTGAGTCAAAATGATGATTTCACCTTTTATGCTTTAGATCACTCTTTTCTTCTAATTCATCGGTACACATCACTCACCTTTATTATGTGTTGTTGGCAACATCCTAAATGGGAATACAGTTCCAATGCATCTAACATCACCTTCTAATTATTTTCGAGTCAAATTATAACTTAGTATTATGACTTTCTGACTATTTTGATTAATTAAGGACTAATGTTCAAATAATTTCACAAATGTTGATTAACCTTGTTTACAACTAATTAATCCAAATCAAGAGCTTAATTAGATTTTCTATGAGAGTTGAATATTTATTTTTAAAAATTGATTCTTATTATCTGCATCATCAGGTGACATCATTTCTTGGCAAGACATCACTAGGTCATAAATGCCATAAATATCAAGATTATGGGTCACCCATGCCTAGTTAATGCCTCACGTGCCTCTTTAATGCCCCTTCTTCCAAGGTCATGATGAAGATAATTAGAGATTTAATTCCAAATATTAGGATTATCCTCAACCACACATTTTCATCTCGAAATGGATGGTTCAGGTTGATCCTGTCCAATCTCAAAAATCTATAAATGGAGAGGCCATGAACATCATTTCTAAGCTATTTTGGTGCAAGGTTATTATGCTCAAATGTAGTCAAATATTGAAAATTTAAAATTTATAATGTTAAATTGTTTCTAAAAAGCTTCATTGATAGGATAATTTAGCGATTCCACATCAAGAGCCTAGGTTTTGTGGAGTGTTCTTGAGGCATTGAAGGAACTTACCACCATTGTTGATAAAGACAAGGATGCTTGATCAAGGGAAAACATGTTTTTGAGACACATGGGCATGGTGAATCTATTTGGGAAGGTAATATGGTGTTTCTTTATTTCATTTGTTTCTTGCTATCCTTTGTAATTCCCATAGGAATAGATAGGCTTGGTTAGTTAGTTCTTTATGCATGTTTTATTATTTATGGACTAATGCTTGATTAACTTGCTTTGTAATCCTCTCTACATCTTGGCACACACCATGGGATAAGATGTATCTCACACCTAAAAGAGATAATTTTTCAACCTTAAAAACTTATTTGATCTTTTAAAACTCTTGTAAATTAGTTTTCTAACTTTATTTTGCCATGTTTTTTTGCCATGAGTTTACATAGTAACCAACATCAACAGGAAATACCAACATCAGTTACTTGGCTCAACTGATGTCAGTTAGCAGAAATGACATCAGTTAGATCTTGGTTAGACATTATCAATGTTGGTGGTATATAACTGATTTTGATCACTATGTTTTCTTAAAAATACAAACCTGAGAGCTATTTTAAAATGTTTGGTTTTGGGTCATACAAACTCCATTTTGGATGATTTGTTTTTAAACCACGTGTTTTCTTATAAATTTTTAGAATTTTACATTAGTTTAGCTTCAAGTTTTATGGATTTATTATAAAATTTGGAAAATCTATTTAAAATGTTTCTAAACTAACTATTTGCTTTTGGGGTGATGTCTTAAGGGTAGACAGGTAACTAGCGGTTTTCAAGTTTGATAAATCATGTTTTAGAAAATATTTTGCATGATTTAAAATGAATTAAGAACATTATTTTAGTGCTTAAAGTTACAATTAAGGTTCTTAAATAAGTGTTTTTAGCATTAGTTTTCAAAGTTAAAACTAAGACCAAGGGGTCAAATGAACATCACCAAACATTCTATTTGGGTTTAAAATTGAACACACTTGTTAATTCTTATTTACAATAGTTGATTATATTTATATTGTTTGGGAAAAAGAGGAATTTTTCATGTATGTTCTTCCATTTTTCCCATATAAGGAACCCTTGGAATCAAAAGTGCCATTCCTATTACAAATAGCCTAGTCCAAGGCTTAGAAAGAATGTCACCTAAAACACTCCCTAAAAACTCTCTAAAGTTTGGGAGATATTTAAAATTACCCTAAAGTCTTTTTATTTTAATGTTTTCTTTGTTTTTATGAAACTTGGCTCGTGAGGGGGACTTCATCACCTCCCACAAGTTCTTTAGGGAAGTTTTGACCTGGGGTTTCATCTCTCAGCATTGACTTCATTTGACTCTTTTTAGAGTTGCACATGGGAAATAGTGGCACTTTGGACATTACACTACACTAAGTGAACAATAAGATGTATTGGTTTCATAAAGGACTAGACCTTTATGCAATAAGCTGAGTGATACAAACCCAAAATCCATGCTTTTCTTTTACATTGTTTAGTGTGAAAGTCATTGTGTAATTGGTTCCCCTAAAACATTTAAAACTTGATAGTTTAGTAGACCCCACTTTGCCATAGCTTATTAGTTTAGACTTAAGATGTTTGATTTTTGTTATTAGATTACTTGGTCTTGATTTGTATCTAAAACTGATTGTTAACTCAATGAACTTAACCAAAACACATTGTCCTTAATTTTCTTGAGCAAGGGAGGTGTTACACTGTCCAAATGGAAAATTCATCTTTTCTTTATTTAAATTATTATCAAAAGCCTTATGTCATGACATCCACTTTGGCATAGTCATGCTACCCAACTGAGTCTAGAAATTTTACCCAATTTGTTTAAATCCTTCATTTATAACCCAAATTTGAAATTGGACCTTTTTGAGTTCTAAGGGTTGGTGCGTCAAAGTAGGTTTTCCATTTGTGCACTAAGCTTATTTTAACTTGGGTTCAATTTTATATTTGGATTGGAGGTCATTTATTAAGACTGAAAATCACACTATCATCTTGGTGGACTCACGTTATCTTACGTATCACTCATGTTTTGGGTCCTAGAATATATTTTATCCTACTAAAATCATGTGGTGATGTTGTGCTACCTATTAGGTCTTAGCTTTATACTTAGTGATTCACGTATATTTTCACATCTCGAGTTTCTTAGTTCATTTTGTCTTCTTCTTAATCTGGAGAGCTTTCCTCTAAACTTATAGGGTTAACTTGTCAAAGTTGAAACTAGCTTTTGTGGTGTGGGTGTATCACAAAGATACAGGCTTTGGTGAGTTACCTTACTCTCTTATGATCTATATGATTTCAACTTTACCAGAGGTTAAGTAATTTTGAACCAAATCTTCTAAATTGTGCATGGTTTCAAAAATTGATCCAAAGTTAGTCAAACACACAAAACAACTCTTTTTATACATAACTCAAAGGTTCACTCATAGTGGGGCCTCTTATGGCCTTAGTTATGAGGATAAGAAATTTTATGATGGTCAAGTTAACCTCATTTTTTTTTATGATATCCATGTAACAGTAGGATTTGAAGATGATTACAATAAATATCAACCCCAAGAAGATCAAGATGAATCCCTTCTTAGATTGATAGAATCAGGTGCTAGACTACCTTCTGACTTTCTTATGAAATAATTACATACCTTGGTTAGAGAAGGAGAACAACGATGAAAAGAATAAGCTTTTACACAAATAGACATACCTTATTCTTATAAAAAAGGAAAGGAAATACAAATAGAGTCAAAACCCATAAATATGGATCTTCTAGCTAAGATCAAGATAATAAGTTAATGATATGTAGATCAACTTATCACAAACTTAACTAATTTCCTAGCTACCACTTCAATTCACAATAATGCTTCCAAAGAACATGAAGATATGGTGGATAGTACATAACAAATATTGGATGAGAACATTACCATAGTAGATCAAGGTAATCTAAATGAATAGTTGAAGTCACAAGAGACCTTACAAGATTTTCCATTTGACATGGAACATACATTCTTAAATCATCAAGAACCTCTTATTACTTTCCAAACTCAGAAACCCAAACATTCAGTTCAAATTGAGGAAATTCCTCAAACAAACCAAAGATTGGTAAATAAACATAGACATTTCCAAAATCAACAAAATGTGAAATAACCAAATTCAAGGAATGTTTTACAAACCAAGAATCAATGGCCTATGTTCTCAACTCAAGCAACAAATAAGAACCAAATCATGGATTGAAAGGTATATGCTCCCTATAGATCCATACAAAACTAGGGGCATATTTCACCCCAACAACAACAAAACTAGGGGCACATTTCTCCCCAATATCAACAAAATTAGGGGCACATTCCACCCCAACACCAACAAAACTAGGGGCACATTCCACCCCAATTGCAACAAAATTAGGGGCACATTCCACCCCAATAGAAACAAAACTAGGGGCACATTACACCCCAACAACAATAAAATTAGGGGCACATTCCACACCAATAGTAACAAAACTAGGGGCACATTCCACCCCAACACCATATTATCTAATCCAAAATTGCACCAAACATGCAAGAATGGAATTCTATGAAGGAAATTGTCCAAAGACTGGAGACGAACAATAGAGTCAAAAAGTATAAATTTGATGAGATATGCCCATATCTATTTGACTTATCTATTCTCCAAAACCCCTTTCCACCTCAATTTGAGGCACCCAAATTTGAAAAATACAAAGGGAAAGGAGATCTACATGAACACATACAAGCATTATTCATCTTGTGTCAAGAGGTTTCTTATAGTAGTGATTACTTATTATGACTATTTCCATGAAGTGTAGTGTGACAAGCTCTTGATTGGATACTTAAACTACCCAAGGGATCAGTGTTTAGATTGGAAAAACTTATCAGAAAATTTTGTTAACTATTTCTCATACAACATAGAACATGAATTGATCATTTTTGACTTATGCAAAGCTAAACATCATGATGGTGAAAGTTTTGCTATGTATCTACAAAGGTGGAGAGAATTGGTAGGCCGTTTTCAATATAATTTACTAGATAAATAGTTGGCTATTATCTTTGCACAAAATTTACATCTTAAATTTACATATAATCTATGATTAGCTTATGATAACTCATTTGAATAAATTATTAACAAAGGAGTGCAGATTGAGAAGGCTCTTATTACCAGGGGCCTTGTTAAGATCTTTGCACAAGGACAAACATCTAATCAGACTAAATCACCAACTCCTCAAATAGTTATGCAAGATAAGGCTAAGGGATTTCAAAAAAATAAGAACATGATCAGCAATGGGGTGACAAAAATAAGACATGTATAAATGGTACAGATTATGCCTCCTCTAAATATATAATTAACTCCCTCAAAACTGCTACCTACTTTGCAAAGACAACCTCCACGAAGGACATTTCATAATAATTTTAGAGTCTTTAGCAAGTTAGGAGAATTTGTTGAAGCAGTATTACAAAATATCACTACAACTAACTTAATTATATGGCTAGTATCAAGGTCATTTCCTCAAGATCAACCAAAACTAGACTAGTACAAAGAGAACAAATGGTGTAACTTTCATCATGTTGCTGGTCATGGTGCATATCATTGCATTTAATTGTGACATATGATTGAGGACTTTATTGAAAATGGTGAGCTATAAATTAAGTTGGCTCCTAATTAGGACACAAATTAGGATATGGGAATCTATAAAGACCCCTTTTCTTGACATGATCCACCAGCAATAAGAAATAATCAAAATGGTCACAATCAAGGATAGAGGCAGAACCAAAACCAACAACAGGGTTAGAATTGTAATGAGAATAATCGAGATCATGATCCCCACACTAATAATGTGGCTTATAACAATTTGATTTATGACTACAATAACATTTTGGGATACATTTTTACAACCCACATTTCCACTATTATTGTGATGCCACGTGGCTGATCTTATATTCCTCACGACACAAGACCCATCATTATATGGCCAACACCCTCTCCCCCTAGTAATACCATGTCAAGTTTACATCAACATGTTGTTACTCTATTTTCATGGGTTACTAATCTTGAATAATAGTACCATTCTTCTAAAGGCTCCTCGCTGGCCCAAAATTATAGAAATATCATTAATCACCCATGAATCACCATCTAAGGCCCTTTGCCTCATCCTTCTAATTATAACGACTCCTTTCCACCTCTAGGTTGTGAAGTCACAACTAGATGCCCATGAGTTACCATCTAGGGCCCTTTGCCCACTTCTTTCCATAAACCTAATGAGAGAATTATGCCAATGGTTTTAAAGCCAAATATTGTTCAAACAAAGACTAAACTAGTTCAATCCATAATTCAAAGGCCTTATGGTCTAATGGACCAATTAGATAAAAACCCTACAAAAATTTCCATATTAGAACTCTTGCAGACATATGATGTCCATAGAACCATCCTCAACAAACTTTTACAAGAGTCTATTATGTGTAATGATATAAACCTTGATCAGTTCTAAAACCTAATTGGACATTTGTCTTCATTTTGGTAAATCACATTTGATCAAAAGAACATGTCCACCCTTGGCCCAAACCATAATAACCCACTATACATTGAGATAATCATTACAGATCACAAGATCAAATGGGTTCTTATAGATAATGGCTTAGGGCTGAACATCATATCTCTTAAATTGGTGTGATGGTTGGGTTACATGGACAAATACATTCAGCAAGAGACTATTACAATCAAGGCTTATGACAATGCTGAGAGGGAGTCATTCAGTACAATTTGGTTGCTAGTCATGCTTAGGGCTATTTCTCATCATACATTATTCCATATTATGGATATTGAGCTTCCTTATAATATACTTCTTAGTCATCCTTAGATCCATGAAGTATAGTTAGTTCCATCTACTCTTCACCAATGCCTTAAGTTTCCCCATGATGGGATTGAGGTTATTATTCTTGTTGATCAGCAGCCATACTAATATTGCAAACATATCGAAGAAGAGTTTCAAAATTATAACTATTGCCTAGGTTCTAAATTCATTGTAAAGAAAAACAAATCCATCATTTTTAATCCATCTCCATCTAATTATATAGACCCTGGTGATCTATTCTCCACCTCAATTGATCCATTTCCCACAGCTTTGGCCAAGCAGGTGATTATTAAAGACACAAGCATTTCCATGTATCATCTGAAGGACATCCTCCATATTGAAAAATTACCAAAATCCCCTAAAACATTTGGTAAGCCTAAAACTTCCTAGACTCCTAATAGACCTGATCAGATTTGGCAACCAAAAATGAAGCAACCAAAACCTCTTGTGGTTTTTATTTGAAATTGCACCAAAGATAGATCAAGAGGCTTTTAACAAGGGAGATTGGTTATATTTTGAGAGCCTTGTAGATTGTTTTTAAAATCTAAAGTATTATATCCTTAACAAGATAATGGATCATCTTGAATGTATAGGGAAAGGCCTTGGCCCCTAGGTGCAAGGAATTTTAGAGCCCTTATCAGCTGGAGTTGTCAATGGGAATCATGGTCTCAGATTTAAACCACCAGAGGATGACCTCATAACATTTGGTACTGATTCTACTGAAGTGACTGGTAATGAGACTCCTCGTAGTGATGTAATGTCCCATTATAGCCTTTTGGATGAGCTTTCTGATTTAGATTTGTTTGATTCAAATGCCATATTGACCCTAACACCTATTGGATCTTCCCATCTTGAAGAAAAAACCCATCTTAGTGGTGCTTCCCTTCCTGAACCAGGACATTATATCTTTACCAAGTGCTTCTCATCCTAAAGCAAACCCAAATTTTAACCTATGCCTATACCATCCTAAACTCATACATTGGGATCAATAAAATTTGGTCATATGCTTCGATGAGTTTCAAAATAAAGAATCAATTATAGAATACATGGGCCTACGAGATGCATTCCCCATTGGTGATCATAAATAGGGTTTTGATTTTTCATTGATTCCTTCTACCTACTTTGGAGAGCAGGCAAACTTTCTTGGTCATAATAAATGACAAACATCAAGATCTTCAGGTGAAAACCTCTTTGAGGCACTCATTGATTAAGGAAAAAGTAAAGAAATAGATAAGCCTTTGAGTGAAACCCTATTTCATGTTCTCCCAAGTGGAAAGTTTGCTCATCCCCTCAAAAAGTATAAAGTCCATCTAGCCCAAGTTCCATAGCTAGTACAAGCATTTCTTTAGAACAACATCAAATATTTGAGCATCTTGGTATTGAGTTTCCATAGGTCTTTGCCGATTGGACTTTACCTGAGAAGGTAAATTTTGATTCTTCATATTATCCAGATCTTTGGGAGGAACCAAAAGAAGATATAGCAGAAGAAGATGATCATGACCATCTATTGCCTACAATTCTAGATGATGGATCCACACTCCTTATGGAGAGCATAACAAAAGTGAATTTGGGAACCCATGAGGATCCCAAAAATGTTTATCTTGGAGCTTCCCTTATTGAAGCAGAACATGAACATATTATATCCATTCTTAAGGATTATATAGACATCTTTGCATGGGCATATTCTGACATCCCAGGCCTGGATTTAGATTTAGTTGTGCATCATCTAGTTGTTCACCATGATGCTAAACCAATCAAGCAAAAGTTAAGAAAGATGCATCCATGCATCACCCTTTTGGTTAAGGATGAATTCAAGAAGTTTTTATGATCCAATTTTATCAAACCACTAGACTACTCTGAATGGATTTCTAACATAATGTCAGTAAGTAAAAAGACCCTAGGCATATGTGTTTGTACTAATTTTCATGATATCAACAAGGTATGTCCCAAAGATGATTTTCATTTGCCCAATATTGACATGATTGCTAGCTCAGCTATTGGGTACAAGATGTTATCCTTAATGGATGGATTTTTTAGTTAAAATCATATCAAGATAACCCCTGAAGATCAGCATAAGACTATGTTCACCACTCCATGGGGGACATTCTGTTACCAATTCAAGCCATTTAGTTTGAATAATGTTGGAGCCACATATCAATGTACAATGATTATCATCTTCCATGACATGATGCATGACATTGTTGAGGACTATGTTGATGATATAATAGCAAAATCAAAAACAAGATCTGGACACCATGACATTCTATGAAGAATATTTGAGAGGCTTTGTGCATATAAAGTTTGCTTGAATCCTAAGAAATGTGTCTTTGGAGTCACATCAAGAAAATTACTAGGGTTCATTATATCATAATGACGGATTGAATTCATGTGAAGGTCACCGCTATTATGGAAATGCCTCCACCCAATAATCTTAAATAGTTGTGAGGTCTAAAAGGCAAGATCCAGTCTATATATAGGTTCATTTCTTAACTAGCAGATAAGTGCCACCCAATTACCCATCTCTTAAAGAAAGGGGTGATATTCATTGGGATGAATATTATTAGAGATAATTTTCAAAGCTTAAAACATACTTGGCCAATCCACCAGTCTTATAACCTTCAACATAAGGAAAGCCACTGCTTCTTTACATATCAACCACATAATATGCACTGGGGGTACTTTTGGCTTAGCATGATGATCATGGTAAGGAACATGTGGTTTATTATTTAAGACACATATTATTATCCTATGAACATAATTATATGCCTATTGAGAAGGCATGTTTAGATATGGTGTTCACCACTCAAAAATTGTGGCATTATATGCTAAAGAAAAAAACTTTTGTTATTGCCAAGGAAGATCCTCTCAAGTTCCTCTTGTCTAAAGTAGCTCTCTAAGGATGCATGGATAAATGGATTATGATCCTCAGTGAGTTTGATATTGAATACCAAAATTAGAAGGCAATTAAAGGGTAGATTCTTGTGGACTAACTTATAAAAGCTCCTCTCACAACCACTCAACCTCTCAATTTTGACCTTTTAGACGATTATATCATGACGATAAAACAAGCATCACAAGAGTATGAGAAGTGGACACTCTATTTTTATGGATCCTTCACATCCTATTGATCTAGAGCTGGCATATTGTTGATAACTCCATAAGGGGATTTGATCCCCAAAGCCTTCCATATATAATTTCATTATACAAATAATATGGCCAAATATGAATCATTGGTTACAAGGCTCTATCTTGCCATACAATGGGATATTCAAAGCTTAAAGGTCTATGGAGATTCATAACTAATAATAAATTAGACAATTGATCAATATCAAACAAGAGATGATAAGTTTTTCCCTTATAAGCAAATTTTTTATAACCTTAAAAGACATTTTAAATCTCTACAGTTTGAGCAAGTTCAACGAGTCAACAATAAGTCTGCTAATGCCATGGCAACAATTGGCTCCATGATTCAAATGAATGGTAGTGATAAAGAGTATCAGTTCCTAATTGAAAATATTCTTTAGCCAACACATATTTTATCAGATTTAGAGAGGATATACACCATTGTTGATCTTAATCTCTCACCTGAGCTACCATAGTACTAAGATTTTTATAACTATTTTCATAGCCATGTCTTTCTTGCCAACCTTTCCAATAACCAAAAAAAACTTTTCCTTCATCACCTAACATGTTATATCCTCCTTGGAAACATGTTTTATTGAAAAGGCTATGATGGAATGCTTCTTTGTTGTTTATAATTGTGAGAATCCAAGCTGGAACTTAAGGAGGTTCATGAAGGAATGTGTGGGCCCCATATCAATGGTGTAGTCCTAACAAAGAAAATTATTAGAATAGGCTATTATTGGCCTAAAATGGAGATAGATTATTGTAATTATGTAAATAAGTGTGTTCCTTATCAACAACATGGAAACTTGATACATGCACCTTCCTTACCATTATAGCCAATTAAAACACCATGGCCAATCTCAACATGGGGTCTTGATCTCATTGGGAAAATTAACCCAACATCTTTAGATGGCCATAAGCACATTTTGAATACAACTAAGTACTTCACCAAATGGATTGAGGCCATTCCTCTCACTTATGTTACCAGGAAACAAATAGCCAAATTCATTCATTACCATATCATCTATCAATATGGCATCCCAGCTCATATTATATCTGATAATGGCAGATCCTTTGTAAACCAAGATGTGAAAGCTCCTTGTGAAAAATTCAATATCAAGCACAATAAATCCACTCCATATAACCCACAAGGAAATGGATAAGCTGAGGCATCAAATAAAACCATTCTAGCCATCTTAAAAATTATTATCAATGGTGTTGGACATAATTGGCACTTGCAAATTTTTCCTACCCTCTAGGATTATAGAACCAATCATCATACCCCAACTAGAGCTACTCCATACTCCCTTGTTTTTGGAACTGAAACCATCATCCCAATCGAGATTAAGATCCCATCATTAATAAAATCATTGGATTACATTGAAGATGATGAAGACTATATAGCCTCACGGTTTCAAGAACTAGAACTTCTTGATGGTAAGCATTTGGTTGCCCTAGAAAAAATACAAGCCTATCAAAACAAATTATAGAGAAGCTATAAAAAACACATTCTATCTCAATAATTTGAGATTGGTGACTTAGTTTTGAAAGATAACTAGAAGAATATGAATGTTAAACCCAAAAATAAAGGCAAGTTTTAGCCTAATTGGTTAAGACCATACATTGTCATGGCAAACTATGGATCAAGAGCATATCAATTGGCTAAACCTAATGGTAAAGAACTTTCAGAGCCCACAAACATCATATACCTTAAGATATTATATGCATGAACAACTTTGAACCATTTTCTATAGGACCCCTGACTTGGGGCCAACTTGTGCTATCATAATTTTATCCCACCCTTTTATCTTACCTTGAATGCATTTTATACTACCCCAATCCACTTTTCATGAATCCTAATGGTAAATTATTTGAAATATTGGCACTATAAACACATTCTTCATCCCATTTCTCTCTTCAAAGATGAATATTATTTGTTATTTCTAAGAAATGTTATAAACTTGAACATTTTTTATCCCTTGAAAAATTATGATCTTGACTATGTCTCATGAGCATTATGAACATCTTCAACAGCAGTTCTACAAAATATTTTAGCCAAGACAATATTGTGTAGCTTTCGATAGGGGAAAAAATACATCTTATTAGTACAAGTATTTTGTTGCTTTATTTTTTTATCAGGATTCTTTCTCTCACCAATTTGTGAGCATGGGCTATTATAACCAACTTAGTTATCTTATTAGAACCTCTACTCTTAGGACCTACATCTCATCGACTAGATCACCTTGTGCATATTTTATACCAAAAACACCAAAAACATTAGAAATACTTTGAAAATAACAAAAACATTAGAACATGATTCATAAAAGAATAAAAACATTGTCTCAAGCTTTTATACATTTGTACATTCCCGTTCCACCATCCCACACTCTCACCATTTTGTGAGAAACTATTAAGTTTGAAAACTTTTGCCATTTTATGAGAAACTATTAATTTTGAATGCTCTTGCTATTTTGAAAGCACAAAAACACTAGTTTTTTTCATCTTGTCCCATGCACTTGCCATTTTACAAGATCATTCTTTCTCATTTCATTAGCTTCTTGTTTATCAGACCATTCTCATTTTTTTGTTGTATCTTCCATTTCTTCTATAAAATTAATCTTGCTAGTCTAATCATCATTTTTTCATCTATCCCATTTCTTGGGAGAACTAAATTTGGCCTGAAGTTCATGTTGGAACATGCATCCATAGAACTATGTAGGCAATGTCCACTTGTCTTATACATCTAGAGTTAACTCAGCCAACCCCTTCCTTTTCTTCTCTTCCCCCATTTCTTTTGTCATTGTTCCTCTTTAATTAGGGAACAATTGTCATGTCATTGTTCTTTTTTATGATGTGGTGGAAAGTAATGCCCCTACTGCACATACATGAATATTTTTCTTTTAACTATACTAACTTGATTTGTGTGTGTGTGTGTGTTTATTTGAGTTTTCTTGATGTTTTATTGTGTTTTCTTGGTGTTTTGTTGTGTTTTTTTAGTGTTTTGTTATGATTTTGCACCTCTCCTTTTATTTATTCTCCTTTTCTATTTTTATTACTTCTTATTCCATTTTTGTTCTTTTATTTCTTTGTCTTATTTTTCTGTTTGACTTTGCCTTTCTCTTTTGTGTTCAAGAATACCTTGATAGTCCACATGGATCTTGATTATTCATATCTTGGTCTCATGTCATTAATATGTTCTTGCCTTTTGTTTTTAAACATTTTTTGTTCCTACTTAAATCTTGATAGATCATATCTTGATTTCAAGTTAGGTTCATTTATGTTTATCTTTTTCTTTATCTTTTGCTTTTTTGTTTAAATGTAAATCATTGTAACTCTAGTTTTGGTTATTATTTTTCTATTATCCTAAGTTATAGATATTCACATTTGAACTCATTCAGTATAATTGGAATAATATGTCATTCTAAGTTATTCATACTTATGATGCCTAATTTCTTTTGCTATAGCAAGCACTTTGTGCTCAGGTCTAAAAGTCTTAACGTCAACATCAACTCTGATAAACGATTCTCAAGAACACTTTTCAAAACCTAGGCTCATGATATGGAATTAAGATTCTAGGTAGCATGCATTTTAGTACTCAATTTTATGCTTAGACGTGCATCTCTTTATATACATTGTGAGTCTAATCAATTCTTGGTCATTTTTCATCATTCTTCATTCCATTCTCTCTCAAACTTGGGTAAACTACATTAGCCTGAAGTTCATGTTGGTACATAAGTCCATGAAACTATGTAGGTAGTGCTCAATTTATATTGAGGTCAGCTCAGATATCTCTATCCTTCTTTTCATCTCTCTTATCACTTTGTGCATTCTCATATGCTTGGTTTTATGTGGCTTTCTCAACCATTACACCATCGCATGTACGTTTATGCCTACTCACTTTAACCTATCTTTTCAGTTATATATTCAAGCTATTTTGCTTACCAATTGCCCATGTTGGGGCACAACATCTAAATCACGTCTGAATCAAATCATATCTATAGGGGAAAAATCATTATTTATTCTTTATCAATGATCAATATTTACCCTACTAGGGCGCAACTATTTTATCATGATGAAATCTACTCTACAAGATTACTTATTATCTTCTCTTTAGAGACCCTATTCTAGTGGTGCCTCCCTTCCTGAAGTAGAACGCTCTCTCTTTTCCTCTAATTCCAAGATCTCCACACTAATGCCCATGATGGTAATATTTTAATGTGCAACTTGTCTCAGGATTGATCAATGCCATAAGTGCATAGCGTGTACTCTCAAATTGGGTAAATTTATAGTGTGTCACTTACATTTATGGATTGTATCTCTTCCATTCCCCTATCTCTAAGGACCATTAAACCTCTAATTATATTTTTATCATTGATGGTAATCATGTGTGAAAGCATTAGCTCATCTAGATGTGGTTTGAAACATGGGTTAATCTCTCACTTTCTCTCTCTTTTTGAGAGTTCATCCATCTCTTTCATCCTAGTATTTCCTCTCGAGGGGGCATCATGGCTCTGTTCTAATTTCTTCTTAAACTCTTTTCTTTGAAAATGCATTGCTTCACTTGAATGTCTCATTGTGCCTACTCAAATAGGGGCAAAATGTAGACATCCAATTCCTAACACCATTTGTGTTGAAATTATCAATCTTACTCGAATTGCACTCAAATGCACATTTTAGGTCAAAATTTATAAAATGCACTAAATGGTTTGAATTTTTCATTTACAAGTGCCAATTTAGGTCAAATTATCCCTAAATAAGGCAATGCAATTTATGGGCCAACTAACTTTGGTCAATTCATTTTGAGTCAAAATGATGATTTTTCCTTTTGTGATCTAGATCATTCTTTTCTTATAATTCATCGGTACACATCATGTATCTTTGTTATTTTTTATTGGTAACATCCTGAATAGGATTACAATTCCAATGAATCTAATGTCACCTTTTAATTCTTCTCGAATCAAATTACAACTCAGTAATATGACCTTCTGACCATTTTGATTAATTGAGGACCAATTTTTAAATAATTGCACAAATGTTATTAACCTTGTTTAAGGATAATTAATCTAATTCAAGAGCATAAGTGGATTTTCCATGAGATTTGTTGAATATTTATTTTTAAAAATTGATTCTTATTATCTGCATCAATAGGTGACATCATTTCTTGGGAAAACATCCTTAGGTCATAAATACCACAAATATCAAAATTATGGGTCACCCATGCCTAGTTAATTCCTCCCATGCCTCTTCAATGCCCCTTCTTCCAAGGTCATGATGAAGATAATTATAGATTTAATTTTAAATATTAGGATTATCCTCAACCACACATCTTCATCTCAAGATGGATGGTTCAAGTTGATCCTGACCAATCTCAAAAATCTATAACTAGAGAGGCCATGAACATCATTTCTAATCTATTTTGATGCAAGTTTATTATGCTCAAATATCTTCAAATCTTGAACATTGCAAATTTATAATGCTAAATTTTTTCTACAAAGCTTAATTGATAGGCTAGTTTAGTGATTCCACATCAAGAGCCTAGGTTTTTGTGGAGTGTTCTTAAGGCATTGGAGGAGATTACCACCATTGTTGACAAAGACAAGGATGCGTGTTCAAGGGATAACATATTTTTGAGCCACATGGGCATGGTGAATCCATTTGGGAAGGTAATATGGTGTTTCTTTCTTTCATTTATTTCTTGTTATCCTTTATAATTCCCATAGGAATAGACAGGCTTGGTTAGTTAGTTCTTTATGCATGCTTCATTGTTTATGGACTAATGCTTGACTAACTTTCTTTGTAATCCTCTCTATAGTATTTACCACATAATTATTTTAAACAAATAATAAACTCATTTTCTCTTGAGAAATAATGGCATGCAAGATACTTATTTTTTAAAAATGAATAAATGCAACAGAGCCTCATGATCATTTCAACTATATTTATGACTAAATTGAAAATATCCATTTCATAGATTTTTAGTTTAAAGAATTTTTTTTTAGATATACATGAAATTTCTAAGAAAACCAACATGAATAGTTTTTTTCAGCAAATATGTTTAAACAAATGTTTTTTAGGGAAATTAATTTATTATTTGTTTATAATAAATATGTGGTAAAGACCACATACATAATATATTAAACTAAATATAATAAAATTTGTAACAAATTATTAAGGTGTAGAGTATAAATAATAAACTACCTATGGGGTCATAGGGCAAGAACTCTCTCTCTCTCTCTCTCTCTCTCTCTCTCTCTCTCTCTAATTTTTTATCCCAATTTTTTACTCAGATTAATATATTATTTGGTTGGTTTTTAGTTTTACCACCCTAAACCCTAAACAAACAAGAAATTGATTTCCCCTAAAAATAATGGCATGCAAGATACTTATTTAAACAATGTACAAAGAAAAAAAATTAATTACATTAAACAATGAATAAAGAATAAAATGAATTATATTATATGGTTGGTCTTTACCACATACTTATTTTAAACAAACAAGAAACTAATTTTCTCTAAAAAATAAGGCATGCAAGATACTTCATTTAAATAATGCACAAATAAAAAAATGAATTATATTATGTGGTTGGTCCTTACCATATACTTATTTTAAACAAACAATAAATGCATTTCCTATAAAAAATAATGACATGAAATATACTTGTTTTAAATAAAATGAATAAATGCCACAAAGCCTCATGATCATTTCAACCATATTTTTGACTAACCTAAAAATACTCATTTCATAGATTTTGTGAACGTAAAAATTAATGAAATGAATAAATATAATGATAAGTTGCCTGAAAATCATTTTTTGAAATATATTTTCTTGACATCCTCACTTTTCATAGTTGTCTTTCCTTATGGCCTCATAGTCGGTTTATACTCTATACTCTAATTTTTTGTCACAATTTTTGCTATACTCAGTTTACTATATTATCTCATTGGTCTTTACCACATACTTATTTTAAATAAACAAGAAATTGATTTCTATGAGAAATGATGACATGAAAGGTACTTCTTTTAAATAATTCAAAAGAACAAACTAAATAAATGCAACAGATCCTCATGGTCATACTATATTTGATTTTTAAACATGCAAGGTAATAATTATATTCTAGTTGGCATGGTTTGTTAATTGAAAAATAAATTATTTGAAAGGCCAATATGGATATGGATAAGATTTTTTAGTAGACCTTAATATATAGTTCATAATTTTATAACAATAAAAATGTTTAGGATATTTTTTTCATTTATGTCATTCTCACTTTTCATAGTTGTCTTACCCTATAGACCCATAGTTGGTTTATACTCTATACTCTAATTTTTTGTCACTATTTTTTCTATACTCAATTTATTATATTATCTAGTTGATTTTTACCACATACTTATTATAAATAAACAAGAAATTGATTTCCTCTTAAAAATAATGACATGCAATATACTTTTTTAAATAATGTACAAAGAAAAAATTGAATAAATGTAATAGAGCCTCATAATCATACTGCATTTTATTTTTAAATGTTTAAGGTAATAATTATATTCTGGTTGGCATGGTTTGTTAATTTAAATAAAAACTATTTGAAAGGCCAATATGTATGTGTTTAAGACATTTTGATAAAGTGAACAACAATTTCAAGAAGAGGCCAAGGACGAGTCTAAGCAACCAATAATGAAGTATAAACTAAGAAATACAAGCCCTACATGTCATGAGAATCATGAAATGAGTGGAAATTATAAGAGAAGGCAAAGAAGGAGTCTAATTAGCCAATAATGAAGTAAAATCTAAGTAATAAATATAAGTCATACGTATTTTCAAATGTTTTCACACTTTGAATGAATTTTGCCTATTTTTAAAGGATTCAAACTATTGTCATGTTATTTGCCTCATGAATGTGTTTGTAGAAATGAGTTTAGCTTGGATTTTTTGCCATTATTTCTTAATTTCAATATGATTCTTTATTTTCCATCTATTTATAAGTATTTTGAAAGAGTTAATATAAATTGTTAGTCAATTTACACTAGCAGGGCGATTTTGCTAGAGATTCACAAATAGAATTATACCTAGAATTTAGGATTATCAAGATTTTATATTAATATTTTAGGGGTCCCTTATTAAAATTATCCCTAGCACTAAGCAAAAAAATTCATATTTTCACCAAAAAAATAAGCATCTAAGGAACCACTCTTAATTCTCCATTGTAGCTGAGAGGAATAGGGAATTAAAGAGTAGAAAGTTGTTGTATGATGCTTGAGAAGGTTACAATGAAAACATATTTAGGGGAGACCTTCATAATTAAAAAAAATATTCCAGGAACCATAGGAGGACAACAACTTAACCAAGTGAGAAAGAGGTTTGGATAGATCTAACAGAATATAGACTCTCATAAACCTACCCCCCAAAGAGGATTCATCAAGTTTAAAAAAAGATCCCACCAATTTAAGAAGCATTTTAATGTGATTTGAATTCCTCATAACTGATGGGAAGTGATAAAACCTAAGCCAAAAATGAAACACCATAATTTTAGCTTTTACTAGATTGAAGAAGGGGGTCCAAAGATGAAGGAAAATCCTATCATTACCAAAGAACCATGGCTCGAAGAACTAAAAATATTCCTTATCAGCCAAGTTTTGAAAAATAATGAGGAAGAAACCTTTCTCAAGTTGGGAGGAGGAGGTTTCAACAATAGATCCATGTGTATATCTATCCCAAGTACAGATCTAAGGAGGAGGTAAAGTTGAATCTAAACATTTACCAATCAAATATCTTTTCCCTAAGTCATCTTACATAGTTTCAATAGATAAGTTAAGAATATCCCAGACAAGGGATTCATAAAAAAAAGGATTGACAACATCTCCTACAAAGAGATTTGGGTGAGGGGAATCCAAAGAGGCAACAAGTAGAATAACAACAAGAGGGATAGACGAGGCATCATGATCCAACTATGGAGAGGCATGATGCTTAGAAGCTATGATAACAATAAAATAAGAAGGGAAACTAAGAGAGCTTCTAGGAATCAAAGTATTGGAGGGATCAAAACTAGGAAGAGGAATAAGCACATTTTTACAAAAATCACAAAAATAATGAAAGGTATGATATTTTTGTTCATGTCGTGGCTAGAGAAGTATTAAGGAAACCTCTATAAAGGCCCTTACCTCAACCTCCTTTCAATATCCTCCTCCTTTTGCATCCTCCAAAAAATCATATAGAGATAATCCCTTTGCCACATGATTGCCTCCATTAGTTGTAATAAAAGTGTCAAATGCCACAAAACTAGAACAAAGCTCCAAAGCTTTAAAGACTAAACTGCTCTTTTTTTAAAATAATAAGTTGGGATAAGAGAAGGGTAGGTATTTATACTTTACCATGTTAGTAGGTGTTAATAATGTTGTTATTTGTCAATTTATGATATTTTTTACTATTAGGTGTATGAGTAAATGATTTTTTTCTATATAATATTAAAGAATAAGGAATCTTTTTTCTATCCTAAAATTTTATCATTCAATTTTTTTATATTTTTTAAATTTATATTTTAGTGATTGGTGTGACAAACACATTTCACCATCATCCACATCAAATGAATTACTACATTTAAACATTAATTCTATTTTATATATAAAAATATTAGAAAGTTTTTTTAATTTAAAATTAAAAACAATTAATTTATTAACAAGAGATATAAGAAGCTTGGGAGGGGATAAATTACTTAATTTTCTACAGGTTTTATTTGTTGAATACAACTCTTGAATTTTTAATAATATGCTTACCAACTAATAAAAATATCAATAAAACTATCGTACATACAAAATACCCACAAAAGGAGGGCTAGAATTTCAAAATAAACATTTTTATCAATTCAAACTTTGTTGAGGGCCAATTCTCTTAAAACCCTATACAATGATTTCTTTTTTTAGTGGTAAATATTTTTTAAATTTTCAAATTGTTAATTTTAATATACACTCTAAAACTAAGATTAAATTTGATAGTCAATTTTTTTGTTATGAATTTTTTGATGATGATTATTTATTCGGTATTACTTTTCAAATGTTATTATATTAATTATAGAAGAAATAAATATTAAAAGTTATCTATATATTTATTAATATTTTAGAATTTTTTATAATCTATCTAAAATGATAACTTGACTATGATATGTTCTATAAAAAATTGATTATTTTTTATAGATAAAAAACATAAATATTATCATACAACTATCAAATTTATCCTTGACTCTAAAACACTAAAAACAAAGTATACCCATAATACAGACAAGCATACCCACACAAGAATGCACCCTATTATATAGTTACAACACTACTCACTATTATGTCTTATAATTATTAGCTAATTAAATTTCTCATGGTACCCCTCGACAATTATCTTGATTGTCACTATTTAGGACCCATGTATATGAGGGTTTTCCATGAGTTTACTAACAAAATACAGTATAAGATTATACATTATTTAAGTACATATTTGTATGCTAGAGATAGAGATGTAGGGAATGAAAGAATTATGAAATCAATTACAATTGAAAGTTTCCACTATCTTGCCTTGGAACTAAGGAGGCCAGAAAGAACACAAAAAATTTTACAATTATTGTGTTTTTTTGTTTTTTATGCCTAAAATTCAAAAAGACCTAACTATGCCCATGTTTGGGGTCTCTCAATTAGACGCATTAGTCTTATTTCTTAGTAGTGTTTTATGTAATTTTAGTGTTCTCATATAGAAAATCACGTTGAGTAAAAGGTTAGAGGAGTAGATGTTTCCCCATGCTAATAAGGTTTAAGCATAATAGTTGTGTCTGATGGTCATTAAGTGTCCTTGTCAAATATGTATAGAAGTCATGAACCATTAAATATAATTTAGATTTTGATAGGATACAATGTTTAAATTTTGAAAGGATACCATAAATATGATACACCTCAACAAGGGAACTATCAAAGGTAAAGGGAATGTCTAATAACTTGAATAATTTCCCTATGTGAAACTATTTACATTTTTATTGGTGTAACCAATTTATAAATTTTTACTTTCTCTGAATCATTGGGTTTTATTTCATTACAATATAGAGCCATAGGCTAGGCAAAAGGTGTTTATGCATTGCATAGCTTCCTTAAATGATTTTCCTTGCTCTTCAGAACTGAGGAAAGTATCATCAACAAAATGGCCATTGATGAATTAAGAGGATTTATTGGGAAGAACAATGACCCTAACAAAACCTTTCTTAGCTCTATATGCCAAAATATATCTAAAAGCTTCAATAGATAAAACATATAAGGTTGGTGCAAGAGGGCAACCTTGATAAATGGAGTGAAAGATGCCAAAATTGTTAGATTTGAGGCTATTGCTAGTGAGACACACCAAGGCCTTTGAGAAGAGGGTTTGGCTAGAAAAAATAAATAATATACTGAAACCAAGGCTTTAAATCAAGGCCAATAATATTTCTCAAAATTAAGTTTGATAAAGATGGTTCTCTGAGAGGATCTCACCCATTCCATACCTTTCCACACATCAATAAGGGTATCTAGGATATACCTATTTTTGATAAAATATCATTTTCTTGAATCTAAGAATGATATGTAATATGAGTCAGGGTTGGTTAGCAAGGATCATTTATGATCATTGAGAATGGTGATGAGGTGCAAGTTGATGATAAGCTCTACATTACCAACTTTGGGTATGAATTTGATATTCTCTTTATTTATAAGGTAACCTAAAGATTTATTTTGTAGAGATTATTTGTAGACTTAGAGTAGATTGGGTCCAAAAAACTCCCAGGTGACTTTATAAAACTCATAAGGAAATCCATCAATGTCAATGGCTTTGTCATTACTCATGCAATGTAAGTGATGAGAGAGCTCATTTAGATAAATTATTACATCATATAACTTTTGGTCAACTAAAATGAGTTTATGGGGAACCATGTTAAGCCATTCATGTAAATATTGAACTCACTCAACTATTTACATATAAGCTTGGAACACTAATTGATAGTGGTCCAGAAAAGCCACAAAGATGTCAAGGAGATTAGTGAATCTCAGTTGGGCTGACTTGATGGCCTTTTTATGATTTTGAGCTTATTTGGATCTAAGGGATTTGAAGAATTCTTTGGAATCATTATTTACAATTTTAATCCAATGGAGGTGAGCATGAATTTGCATCCTTTTGGGTGCATGACTATCTACCACTTTGATTTGGTGTTTGAGAGAAGTGACATGGGCTTGCATCTACAAGTCAAAAGGATTGTGCTCAAGGAGAGAAAATGTTCTCTGGTATTCTTTGAGTAAAACCCCATCAACCCTTTTTTGAACACAAGTAATTATTTTACCATAATTATAGAGAAAGGTGGTGGTGCAAAGGATGGCCTCCTTCCACCACTCTATCCAACTAAAAGCATAAGGTGGTCTTGGCATGAGATTTTACACCCAAGTAATGATATAAATGGTGCCTTTATGGTATAATAGGTAGGTGTTATGAATAATTTATTATGTGTCACTTTGAAATGGTTGTTACTCCACTCCACTTTACAAGTGATGGGATTGTGGTGTGAGAGAACATAATCAGAGTACACGATGATAAGTTTTTCATGGGTAATAATAAAATAGAAGATAATTTGCTCTAAAAGCATGTAATGGTCTAAGTCTTTAAAGACCTTATTATCACTAGCATGGTAATTGGAACATGTAAATGGGTAAGTGCAAAAGGTTGGTGGTCAAAAAGGGCCCTACCCATGGACATTATTTTTTATGAAAATTAGAAAATCTCAACTTTAATAGATTATTTAAGATGGCTACACTCAAAATTTGAAAATAGTATAAGAACATGAATTGTATCATTTTGAGTCTACTTTCTAAAACACTTTTTTTTAAATGGTTGAGTATAATTAGGTCAAACATATAAAATTTGAAGAGAAACACATGTTTTGTTAGAAAAATAGAGCACATAGCTATCCATGAAACCCTTCATTTTTTTAGCATCATTTATTATTGTTTGAAACCCTTTGGTGGAAATGTTGATAATATCATCTAGTTTGTGACCTAATTTTTTACAAAAAAATTTAATGAGTGTATTTTTTTATTAATTTTATAGGTAAATAGATCCTGAAAATTGAAAAAAAGAATGAATATCTAGTCGTGCAGCCCCCTAACTACCTCAAAAAAATGAAAATTAATTTTTTTAATGTGAATAAAATTAGGCCTAGTTTATGACCATATATATTTTTGACATTTGGATCAATGAAAAAAATACATAAACAAATATAATAATATATATTTATGACATATAGCAGCCTAAAAAAAACATAGTTAGAAATTAACATAGATGATAACCTTAAAATAGTCTCAAAATTAATATACACACACATATATCAACAAAAAAATACATAAACATATATAGTCTTATATATTTATGGCATATAACAGCCTAAAAAAGCCATAGTTAGAAATTAACATAGATAAAAACCTAAAAATAGGTGTGTGTGTGTGTGTGTGTGTGTGTGTGTGTGTGTGTGTGTGTGTGTGTGTGTGTGTGTGTGGAAAGAGGAAAGTTTGCTCGACATTTTAGTAATATTTTTTTGAAATATATCATTGAAATTCACAGTGTTTTTTTATGATAGAAGTTGGATTTTCCTATTTTATGTCAAAAAACTTAGATTTAATTATGTATTTACAAGTCTAAGTCTTAAGCTCAAGAATCCAAGCCATTTTCAAGTCAAAATGCATGGTTTTTGAAATTTCACATATTATAATGCTTACACACTATAATACATATGCATTACTTTGACATAAAAAAACAAAATGGATTTATGTATATGTTTTATGGTTTTAGAAAATTAAGTGTTTAATTCCTCAATAATAAATGGGTTTAAGCAATATAAATCAGTTAATAATATGCTTTAATTAACTTATTGATTTGTGTAAACAAATAGTATTTTTTTCATTTTCTAAATATAGCAGGGAGTGAGAGAAAATAGAACTTAGATTATTCCAGTTGATCCAGACTGAGACAAGGCTTGATACTAGAGGAGTAGGACTAGAAAATAGGTTGGAACAGGTTTATAAACTTTACTTATAAGTTGGACAGGAGCAATGAAAGTGGACACCTTGTTGTCTAGAGATTTAGACTTATTCTAGTACTATTGCCCTGAAGATAAAATATTTATGGGTTCTATTTGACAGACCTGTGTTACCTTGTCTATGAATTTTTTAGGCCTAAAAGTCTATGGAACTCACTATGTGTCTGATTTAGACTTAAAAACCCTTATGAGCTCTTCATGCTTGAACTTGGATGGAAACATGGGAAATAGAGAGAAGGGGTTAGGTTGTAAAAGATATGTTGGATGAACTTTACACCCCATGTGTAGGCACATTGCCTACACACCAATACTCTGAAGAGGGATAATGTAGTTCTCCCATTAAAGTGTTTGGTGTAATTGTGTGTGATGTATGCAACTAGATAAGAAATTGGATGTAATTTGGATGACTAGGGACTGGTATGAGTGCTTGAATAGGCATGAAATGCTCTTAAAAGGTTGTATGTAGATAATAAGGAAGAGTGTTTAAGTGTACTTGTTTGTATTTTAACTTCTCTATAAATGAGTGTCAAACCTTCTAAATGGACTTTGAATGGATTCTTATAGGGTAATTAATGATTGTGGGTTAAATGAACTTGTATTAGGCTGACAGTGAAAAATATAAGGATTTTGGAAAATCTGATCGTTAGAGGAAAAAATTCACTTGGACAATAGCACCAAAAATAGGACACTCTAGATACTAGCACTCCTGTCTAATTTGGGCATTATTGTCCTAAGGGGATGAGACTTGGGGGGATAGATATCGTCCTGAAAGGGATATCAAGGTCTGAAAGAGCTAAGTTTGAAAGGCTATGAATTATTGGAAATCAATGAAAGAATAACCGAGAAGGGTTGTGTGAACAAGGAAGACCTATGGGTTGGGTGTCATTAGCCATGCCTAAGTCATCCAATTTTGCATTTTATATGACTACATTTACTCCCCCCTTTATTCTAGTGATGCAGCAAAGAAAAATACTAAGATAAAGGAAAAAAATAAAGCATACTTAAACTTACCTATAAGGGAGAAGCTCATGAAGCTATGTGATGTTTAATGTCCATAGAGAGAGCACACTTTGAAGTGTGAATCTATAAATGAAAACATAAAGTAGACAAATTCTTACTAGATACACTATATCTAAAATAATAATGTATAAAAGCTGAGTAAGAAGAAGAGAAAGGAATGAATACACCTCACTGAGTATATGAACCAATATAAAACCTATTGTGATGCTAGATTATGTTAGATTGTGTTGAGTATGTGTTGAATCAAGAATAATATCATGAATAAATCTGAGTGCTCAATTCCTTAGAAAGTGGCTCAATAATTTAAAATTTGTCCCTTTGGCTACATCATTTCCAAATAAATGAAGTTAATGAATCATGCATGTGTTAATTGATGTCTAGATTGTGTGTCTAATTCCTATGAATAGGTGGCTCAAGAATACAAAGGTTAGCCCTTTGGCTCCATAATTTCCCCATGAAGTGAAGCTATGAGGTGATATCATTATGGAATAGATGTCATATGAAATGGCTCATGGAGCCCATGGATGTGATGGAAATTTGATAGTGTGGCATGGATACCTAGAATGTATGCTAGAAACTAGGCCACTCTTGGCCATTTTGAAAGATGGAGGTTAGGCTTGTATGAAAGCCACTCCAAAATTGATGTACTAGGCTTATATGAAATCCAAATTAGGAACTTAGGTACTCAAAAATTTAAACTTGTATAAAATTTCAACTTAAAATGATGCCAACCACTTGTAGATGGAGTAAGGCATGCAACTATTTAGAATGCCTGGAATAAACTAAAATTAAAAACAAAAGAAGATCAATGTGCTTCACACATTTCCCCCAATCACTAATTTATGGAACATGGATTCTAATTTGGAAGTTATGCCAACTACCTAATCGGAACTAAAAGTGAGAACCATCATGTCATGCATGATAACCCTATATATCTGATATAACTATACTAAAACTACTAAATCTAATTGATTTGGAAGTACAAAAACTATCTTTGAACTAAAAATTTTGCCTATTTTTGGAAAACCTAAGTGTTTTTCTGCTTGGATAGGAGTGTCAAAATGTGGACACCCCTATGTTTAGCACTACTATCTATTTTTGATGTTATTGTTTGATGTGAAAATTGGTTACTGATTTAGAACTGTCACTATTTTTTTGCTCTATTTTGACCATTTTGACATTTGGATTATGTATTGAGTGGTTTGAATGCTACTATTTTGACTGTTAGGAGCTTTGGTCTCTATGACAAAACCCCTATTTGATGCCCCCTATTTTGAGGGTAAGAATGATGAGCTTCTAATGACTGCCCTCAGAGGAAAAGAGTCATGTAAGTGTGTTAAGTTGTATAGATATATGATATAACATTTGATTATGATAATATGTTTCAAGATACAATAATGTTTATGTTTTACTCAATATGTCTCCTCATTTCTTAGTTTCAAATCAAGTAGTAAAACTAAAAGAGAGGGGTATGTAAGGGTAATTGGTTGAAAGTGCATGCATGATCCAGATGATGTGATAACTCTTCTTTAGCTAGGAAAGAATACATGTAATAAGACAAGACTAAATAAAACTTGTTTGTTAGACAAGTAGATGGGTTGATTTCCTAGCAGGAGCTAGATCTAAGGAAGCGTGAACTATCTAGAAGGCTATCAATCCACCTTCTTGATACAAGTTAATGTTTGATAAAAATAGAAAGTTGCATAACATGAAAGTACTAGATTTAAATAAATATATACTTTTTAAATGAAATGATAGTGTTATAATATAAAAAAAATAAGGTAAGTGATAAATTATTACATAAGTGTTTAGGTATGGTCAGGTTGTTATTTATGGTCTGTGAGGTGATAGGGGTCAAGAAAATAGGGTTTTGGTTAAGGTGGGAGGTTTGTTATTCCTTTGTGGTTTAGTTGTTAGTGAACTAATGGTAGTCAGGTGAACTAGTAGTAGTTTCACTGATTGGTGATGGTTGGACAACTGATGATAGTTAAGGTAACTAGTGGTGGTTTCTCTAACAATCGACGGTTGCCTATCAAATTATGGTTGCTAAGGAAAGGGGTTGTAGGTTAGGTAATTGGTCAATTAAGGGTCTGATATAGGTTTGAAGGATGAAGGATAAAATACTATTAGATATGATAAGGTATAAAACTTAGAACAATAATAAAGGAATTAAAAACAAATTAAAAAATGCGTGTTATCAACTATGTGGGAGATAGTAGAAGAACCTAAAGAAATTCTGCCAGCATAATGGTGCTTTGGCTTTTAAAAGTAACATGGATAGAGTTTTGGGTCATTGTTATTATTACTATTTTAATACATATAAGAGGATTTTGGAAGCATGTACTTATGGATTTTTTATCCCTTTTTCCTTCTTGCAACTCTCCTTTTATAGAAAGAAGTTTCCAAATGGAGTAGAAGAAGTTGTTAAATGGATAAAGGAAAAAGTTAATAAATAGGTAGAGGAAAAATATGCTATTTAGGATGATTTAAAGTCGATTTGATTCATATAAGGGAATTTCTAAATTGTGTAATGTTTATCTTTTCATGACTAGAAGTGGCTTTAAATCAGGATGAGAAGCTTAACCAACATTGATTAGGCTAACTGACATTGATTAGGCTGACCAATGCTAGTTGAGGGCTTAAGGAAAAATAGGTGAAAATTAGTTTAAAATAAGGTGGATTAAAAAGGTCAAGTTAGAAAATTAATAAATGGGATAAGTTAATTAGGTGTTAGACTATCTCCAAGGTCAGGTAGGGGTTCAAGGAATGGATTTGACATCAAAAACTAGCCAAGGTGTGGTTTTCAAGTGTTTACATTTTGCCCCTTTTTGCTATGCAACTTTAGGTCAATAAGCTAAAGAACAAAAATGAATAGTTTGTTCATCAAGGTCTGATTGCCTTGAGTATGGGAGGAGGTGTTCCATCTCAAATTAGGAGTTTATGAGGGAAAAGCAAAATTGGGTCAAGGTTTGATAAATGGTGAATGGGTAATCATGAGGTTAGTGACACAATAAGGTTGGGCATGTGAGACACAAACATGTGCACAAAAGGTGACTAAAAGTGATAATCAAGATCACAAAAAGACTAAAGTTGCCAATGTTGGTAAAAATAAGGTTAATGCTAGAGAGACATAAGATAGGGGTGATTGATTTATAACATTAGTCATAACTGATCAGATCAAGCCTATCAAGCCATCTAGATAGAGTTGGTGTTGGTCACAAGTATCCAGGGTAGGAAGTGCCTCTGGGAAGACACAAAATGGCTGGTTACACATGAGGTGGTGCAAATTCAAATGTTCAACATGGAAAAGTGATTAGTGTGGTCAAAATGGCCAAGGCAAAGTTATTGTAAAATATGTGAATGATCAAGATAAAATGCCACCAATGTTAAGGTGGTTGTGGTGAAAGCATGGGTTGATTGGGTATGGCTTGGAAGGGGATGGTTGAGCTAACTCCAAATGCACTAGGAAAGTAGACACTACCTATATAGTTCTATGGATAGGAATCCAAAAAAAGATTCAATGTATATTTATTTATCAAATGGCTAGAGGTTTTCTTGATCCAATATTCGTGGTAAAAGGGTGATCTCTAATAGTTGGGGGAGAAGGTAATATCCAAAGGGTGGCTGGTTGAGGGAGAATAAGTGACTCCTTGATAGGTGTTCAGGGTGAGAAAAAGATCCCAAGGTAAAGGAACTAGGGAGAAAAAAAGGATGTATGATTTCAACCATTCCCCTAGAGTTTTTAGTTAGGTGCTAGTTGTTAGTGGGTAAAGATGTTAAGTTAAAGGTGGTGGTTCAGGTGTAATGTCAAGTTGATGTTGGTTCAAGTTGATTGATAAGTTAGTTATGGTTGATTGATTTGGTTCAAAGGTTGGTTTGGTTGATTGAAATAGGTAAGATAAATGGTTGATGTGGTTTGATTTCTTCATTGGTTTTGTTGCTTGGTTTGTTGGGTAAGGTAGGATGGAAAAGTTGTGACTTGGTTTTCAGAGGGGATCAAACCAAAGGTAATGCCATAAGGTAGCTATCAAATAATTGGGTAGATTCGGTTGTGGTTGAGGTTAAGTGGACCTTGGGTGAGATCTTATTGGTTGCAAGCTGATCTAGTGAAGGTTGAATTTGAATAAGCTAGTTATGTTGATAGGTTGGTTGATAGGTTGATAGATTGATAAGGTGATAATTAGGTTGGTTAGTTGGTTTGATTGTTTAAGGTTGATAAGGTTGGTTGAGTTGAGATTGATCCACTAGAAGATGAAGTGAAGAAGGTTGGTTTATCATCTATGCTTATGAGATATAGACTCAATAACCTTACGAATGTGATGTTTAGAAAATGGTTATATGATGATGTGATAGAAACATGATTTTGATTAGATAGTGAAAATTATAGTTGGTTCATACAAAATTGATGATATGTTTGTTCATGATAATGAATATGTGATAGATGGTTTTTGATGATGTTTTTTATGATTAGATTGTGGTTTGGAAGATGGTTATGCGATAGGTGATGTAAGCATTGTTTCTTGATAATATTGTTCATAGGTAGGATCATGTGACAATGTGGTTCATAGATAGGATTTTATATGATGATGTTTTATAATTGTTTTAGGGATGATGTTGATGATGTTTGATGATGATAATATGATGTTATGATGTTATAATATTGTGATATTATTATTCATGATTGATGGTCCTTGGATTTATGGTTAGGAAATGGTTTATGGTTCATAGTGTTATGATCATGTTGATGAGAATGATGTTTAACTATTTTTATATGATAGGGGAATATAAAGTAAGCACATAAATTAGACTTAGGTAACAAACTAAATGTGAGAAAGAGAAAAGATTCATGAGACATATGTCCACATGAACTAATGAATAGAGGGCAAGGAAAAGGCATGATGTTTTTGGTTGGCAAGGACCCAACAAAAGGGAACCATAGTTATATTGACTTAGTGAACATAAGCCTATCAAATGCTTTGCAAGAGCATGATTCTATTGAAAAATAATGTGTCTTGATCACTTTACATCAAGTAAGCTCATAGTCCCTTGATTTTAGAGAGGGTCTGAAGGGAAAGTGGGTGATAGGTAGATGGTTGAATGAGAAATGGGTGATATGGTAACCTAATGCAGGTTAGTTTTCCCCTTCTATAGGTGACCAAACAATTGTAATAGACAAGTCCATGCCTTAATATAGTATGTAGATTGATCAATGTTGGAAGTCTACAAATGCCACATATAAGAGCCGATTGTGGCTTATTTGCCTTGATTTGGGCATAGGGTTGTTTGTTGATTTTGTTGCTTTGATAGATGGGTAAATATGATCGATGAAGGAAGCTTAAAATGATTATTAAACTTAGACATCCTTCAAAGGAGTGGTTTAAAATTGGAATTTTACAACTATACTTCAAGGGAGAAATATATTTTTAAGCAATTATTATTGTTGGGTAGTTTTCTTTTAAGGGATTAATCTATAATGCTAGAGATGTGGATCCAATTGATATTTTGGTATCCCAAATAATTTTTAATGTTAGATTTAGACATGGACAAGTATACTTAGGCTTGGAGGTCTACCATTATAGAGGTAAGACTTTTTAGCACAAAAGGTTAATGATAGATGAAGGAAGGTGGTTTGAGAGACATAAAATCATGGGATTCCATCTAATTAGAGACAAAAAGTATCCACGAGAACCATGCCATGGGTAGAGACATGGTATCCATGATTAGGATTAGGATATAAATATGATGGATAATCATGTGGTCCTATGTTGTAATCAATTATCCCCAAGAGGAGGAGGGATAGGTATGTGAAGGTGAAAATATTGTAAACCAAGGGACGAGCTTAAGTTAGACACAAGGGTGAATGTGATCATGCTTTAACAAAAGAAAAGAAATAGATGTAAAGTTTTGAGAGGCTTAGGTTCTAGTTTTAATTCAAGAGAGGACAAATGAATAATCTCATAATCCATACTTATGGGTTATGATGTAGGGTCCAAGCCAATTGAGAGAAAATGGAGAGTAGATGTCCCCTAGGTACTTTTCAGCACTTGATTAGACGTGGAAAATATTTGGATTGAAAAAGAGGGAAAGGTTGGTTAGGGGATGGTTTGGTGGAGAAAAAAATCTCCAATGGTTTGGGGGGAGAAGGTGACTCCCAAATAGGTAGGGTATTATGCAAACAAGTTGCCCACAACTTGGTATACCACTTGGTTTTTGGTTTGGATGATGAAGAAGGTACTCTCCAAAGGTTGGGTGATGGAGAAAGGTAATATCTAATAGTTTAAGGTTGGTTGGTTGATAGGTTTGGTTAATATATTGAGGATAAAATGGTAAGGATTAATTTGGTTAAGTGTGAAGGTATGGTTTGGGTTTTAAAAAATGATCAAAGCCTTATGAAGGGAAAGTTCCCCCAATTTTCTATTTCCATGAATGATTGAAGATGAGAAAAGGGATCCCAAATTAAAAGTGTGGGTTAACAAGAAGGTTTGAAAGGGGTGAAGGTGTTAGTGAATAGTAATTATTAGGTTAGTTAGTTAGTTGTTAGTTGATTAGTGGTTAGTGGTTAGTTGATGCAAGTTTGTAGGTGGTGGTTCAGGTGGGATTTTCTCTATTACACTAAGGATAGGAAAATCATGTTGGATCTTATTCAGGTAGGCTATAATAGGGTTTGTAGGTTTGATCTTGGTTTGGGTGGTTAGATAGGTTAGTTATGGGTATGTTAAAAGGTATGTTGATTGTGGTTGATTGATTTAGTGTAGAGTTGGGTTGATTGTTTGATTTGGTTAGGTTGGTAAGGTTGGGTGGATGGTTATAGGTAAGGTTAGGTTTATGGTAAGTTCTATTAGGCTAATGATAGGTTTGGTTTAGTTAATGGTAGATAAGGTAGGTCTTACGATTGGGTTGATGGTAGGTTTAATGGTTATTAAATTTGGGTTACTAGTTGGTTTCATAAAATTGATAAGTGGAAGAGGCAGGTTGATTGGTTCCACATAGGTGAGTTGAAAAGGTTGGTTGGTTGGTTTCACATGGGTGAATGGAAAATGTTGGTTGGTTGGTTCCACATGGGTGAGTGGAAAAGTTTGGTTAGTTTGTTCCACATGGGTGAGTGGAAAAGGTTGGTTAGTTGGTTCCATATGGGTGAGTGGAAAAGTTTGTTTGGTTTGTTCTACATGGGTGAGTGGAAAAGGTTGGTTGGTTTCATTCCACATGGGTGAGTGTAAAATGTTGGTTGGTTTGCTCCACATGGGTGAGTGGAAAAGGTTGGTTAGTTTGTTCCACATGGGTGAGTGGAAAATGTTGGTTGGTTGGTTCCACATGGGTGAGTGGAAAAGGTTGGTTGGTTGGATCCACATGGGTGAGTGGAAAAGGTTGGTTGGTTTCCTTGATTTGGATTTCAAAGGAAAGTTGAGAAGGTTCTAATTGGTTAATAATTGGTTTGGCTAAGGTTATATTTTGGTGTCCTCAATAATGAGTAAAGGAAGAGGTTTAATGATTAACTGTTGGGTGATGTTTAGGGATAGGGTTAGAAGGAACACAAAAAATTTCCTTTGAAACCTCCTTGTGATCAAAAAGGTCTTGGATGAGCCTCTTAAAAGAGACACGTCTATATATATCATGTTTCTGTGTGCAATGATAAGCTCAAAAATCAGTCTCTATAAAACAAATTGGTTTTAAAAGAGAAAAATTGATGGGTTTGATTGGAAGTTGATTAATGATAGAGGCCTCCAAGAGTTTGTCAAGGATTGAATCATATGACTCCCCTAGTTGGGTGTACTACCTAAGAAGAGGGTGTACCAATGGCTCTTGAGTTTGCAAGCTAATTAGTTGGTTTGATAAATTTTGTTGGTCTGATGGGTTTGGTAAGTTTGATAGATTAGGTAGGCTTGGTTGGTAGTTATTGGTTGGTTTTGAGAAGTGGGATAAGGTGGGTAAAGTTGATAAGGTGGGTAGGTTAAATAAGTTGTATAAGGTTGAAAGGTTGGTTTGATGGTTGTTGGTTGGGTTTGGTAATGTTGGTGGGTTCAACAAGTTTAATTGGTAGTTAACAATTTGGTTTGGTAAGATTGGTTAAATAGTTTGATGTGATGGGTTGAATGAGGTTGATAAGGTAGGTTGATAGTGGTGGTTGATAGATTGATAGGTTGATAGATTTTTTGATTGGTTTGTTTGGTTAAGGTTGATAAAGTGGATTGAGGTAATTGATATGATGGGTGGGGTAGATAGCCCAAGTTTTGACAAGGTTGGGGTGATTGATGTGATGAATGTTGATAGGTTGTTGGTTATTGATAGTTCATTGGTTGATAATAGTTAAAATTTGATTAATTTTAGGTGAGGGTTGATTGATCATAGATGTTGGAAATGAATGACTCTGCTTTGGATATCCAGTCCATGAACATCATAACTAATTCAGTTGGTAGTTGATAGTTTTGGGGTTAATTGTGGGTGAAGTATGAGGAGTGATGGGCAGAGTTAGGTTAATTGTAGGTAAGCTAAGGAGCATATCTAGCTTGAGATGCCAGATAATACTTGAATACAAGAGGGTTGTGTTTTGAGATTCTAGCAAAGTTGGGATCTCTAGAAAAGACTATAGAAGGACTCTCCATCTAGATGAAGAGGAAGGAAAAGTGTTGGGAATTTGATGGTATAAGGTAGATTCCTCACAACTCAAACAAAGGGAAACCAAAAAAAAATTCAAGAAATAAATACATACACCTAAGTGTGTTATCTCCTATGATAAATTTTAACTCGTGTTGGTTTATGCCTTAGTTAAAATGTGTGAAAGAAGTTTGGCCTATAAATTGGGTACTAGATAGGCAAGATAAAGATGGTTTTAGGTTTAGTTATGATAGTCAATAATATTTATATTGGACCAAGTATGTGGCTTGGTGCTTAGGGCTTGCTCTACTCACTTCACGATCCCAAAATTGAGCCAGGTCACTTAGCTAATATATCATTTAGCCAGGGTTTATACTCAGCTAAAGAACTAAGTGGGCTCTCCCTTTGGTGATGAAATCTAAGTAGGATCATTGGGTAGGGTAAAGTGATCCACTGGGTGGTGAAATCTCAGTCAGGCCTTGTTTCAAGTATGTTTTGATGTGTTGGTTATGAAGTGGTTTGGTTGTGTAACATAAGTGAACTACAATTCAATTATGATAATTTTTAATTAAGTTATGTGAGCTAGAAGATAAGCAAGGAAGCAAGCAATGGATACAAATTTCATTTTAAGCCCAAAAGAAGTTTCTTATTTATTTAGACAAATAAACAATAGAGAGAAAGAGCAAATAAATGATAAGAAAATAAATATGGTGGGTCCCACCGAGCGTGAAAAAATGTTTTACTCAATTATTTTCTTTGTTTCTTAGTTTGAAATCAAGTAGTAAGACTAAAAGAGAGGGGTGTGTAAGGGTACCTAATAGAAAGTGTGTGCATGATCTAGACTATGTGAGAACTCTTCTTTAGCTAGGGAAGAATACCTACAATAAGACAAGACTAAATAAAAATTGTTTGTTAGACAAGTAGATGGGTGGATTACCTAGTGAGAGATAGATCTAAGATAGTATGAAGTATCTAGAAGGCTATCAATCCACCTTGATACAAGTTAAAGTTTGATAAAAAAAGTTGCATAACATGAAAGTACTTGTTCTAAAGAAATAAATACTTTTCAAATGAAATGCTAGTATTCTAATAAAATAACATTAAGGTAAATGATAAATTATTAAATAAGTATTAAGGTATGGTCAAGTTGATATTTCTATTCTATGAGGTGATAGGGGTCAAGAAAATAGGGTTTTAGTTGAGGTGGTAGGTTAGTTGTCACTTGCTAGTTTGGTTATAAATAGTGAACTAGTGATGGTCGAGTGAACTAGCAGTGGTTTCGTTGATCGGTGATAGTTGGGAAACTGATGATGGTTAAGGTAATTGACATCAATTTATCTAGCCATCAGTAGTTGCCTATCAAATTATGGCTGCTCAAAAAAAGGGTTACAGGTTGGGTAATTGGTCAATTAAGGGTCTGATAAAAGTTTCAAGGATGAAGGATAGAATACTATCAAATATGATAAGATAGAAAACTTAGAACAAAAATAAAGGAATTAAAAACAAATTATAAAATACCTATTATCAATTATGTGGAAGATGGTAGAAGAACCTAAAGAAATTCTATCAACATAAAAATGCTTTGGCTTCTGAAAGTAATGTGGACAGAGTTTTAGGTTTTTTTTGTTGTTTCTAGCTAAATACCTACAAGATAATTTTGGCAACATGTACTTATGAATTTTCTAGCCCATTTTCCTTCTTGCATCTCTCCTTTTCTAGGAATAAGTTGCCAAATGGAGTCGAAGGAGTTGCTAAATGGATAGAGGAAAAAGTTGATAAATAGGTAGAGGAAAAAGATGCTATTTAGGATGATTTAAAGTTAATTTTATTCACATAAGGAAATTGATAATTTATGTGAAGTTTATCTTGTTCACGAATGGAAGTGGATTTAAATCAAGGTAGGAAACTTGATTGATACTGGTTAGGCTGACCAGTGTCGGTCGAGGGCTTAAGGCAAAATGGGTGAAAATTAGTTTAAAAGAAGGTGGATTAAAAAGGTCAAGTTATAAAATTAATAAATTAGCTAAGTTAACTAGGTGGTATACTATCTCCAAGGTTAGGTAAGGGTTCAAGGCATGGGTTTGACATCAAAAACTAGCTAAGGTGCAGTTTTCAAGTGTCTATAATTTGTATTTAGATTTTGTTAGATCAACAAGGATATGCTTAGATAAATATAAAAATGTGAAAGCATATGCAAATTATCAAACTTGAAATTTTACATATTAGTTATTAGTTGTAAGTTGAAGGGATAAACCATGATGTCCATCATGGCATCCAAGAAAGCAAGGGAAATGCATGATATGGATCATGGCATTGCACACATTGAAAAGCAAACAAGCAATCAAGCAACAATATAGAAGCAAGAAGCATACAAAGATGGCCAAAGGGCCATGAAAACAAGGGACATGGGTACATGTCACTCAAACTAGAAAACAAGCATGGAAGGCATGTTCAAATGCCACATATACATACAAGTAAAACAAGCAAAGTTAGCAAAAGGGTCACAAGCACATGGAAGAGTACAAGAAAAGGACATTGGTAGGTGTCCTAAGGCACACACATGAATAGAAGAAAAGGACATTAGCAAATGTCCAAAGGCACAAGTAGAAGACAAGATGGAATTGGAAATGAAATCACACAAGCTACACTAAGCAAGTAGAGAAAGAATGTAATAGCTAGAAAGATACAATCACATCTAACTAATCAAATAAAATGTGAAAGGATGAACAACATGTGTAGTACAAGACTAGGTACATGCTAAGAGATACACAAGTGATAGATACTAGTGAAATGTTGATATAGTAATATGTGTAAGTTACAAATTAATGTACATCAACAGGATAACTCAGAGTGTGTAGTGTAGGAATGACATAATTTGGATGGTGTAGTCATGTAGAAGATGCCCCCAGTGGGTATATATTAATGTAGGTCTCAAATATAGAATTAGGAGTGCCCCCTCAATGGGTAGAATGAAGCAGTCAAAGAGTTATATGTCACTATACACACTCAAAGAAGATCAAGTGAAGCATGGTAATGTATAAAATTGACATACAATAGCATGAAACAATAAATGTAAGTCCTAACATGATAGTAGTAATGTAAAGCATGGATGATGCATACAATGGAAATGTTTTTGTTATTTTTGATATCTTTTGAATGTTTTTGTATTTTTAATTTTCATATTGTTTTTATATTTTGATATAAGCTATGTATAGGAAAAACTGGGAAGAAATGATACTAACCAATGAGTCTCAGATGAGCCTCCCTATCATGGTGTCTTGTATTGAATAACTAAATCATGTGTGATCATGAGGCACAGGTGTATGTCTTAGATTATGATGCTAAAATTTGTGTACATTTTAACTGCTCTAAAATATCTAAAGTGGAAGACAAATGTGGGGTCCCCCAATAACTCTAAGAAGGGGATAAAATTATAGGGATCTTAGGGTCCCATCTAGAAGTAGAAGGGGCTCTTTGAATAGGTGTTTTTTATATAGCTGTATGAGACCTCAATGTAACTACTCTAGGTGTGAATACTATCATTAGAATTTATCTAGAATCCTAAAACTATGGGGGTGTATGAATCTTATGTACTAGTGATGGATGTCACAACTATGGATGGATTAGAAGTGGAATCGAAACTAAAACTTGAGAAGCTAAAATTGGTGAAAGAACTAGAGCTAGTGACTGGAAGCTGGTAGATGGATCTAAAGTTGGAAGTAGTGACTCATAAGGAACTCTACCAACTGTGATAACCTAATTTTCATGAATGAACTTCATACATATGTGAACTATAGAAGGTACTATCCTGAGTTTTTGAATATGTGGTTGGCCAAGTAGTATGTCAAAAAAATTTACACTAGGAACTATAGTGAATGGGGTGGTCACATATGTAGGGCCAACTTATAGTGGAAATACTATCTCACCTAATGAACTCTGAATATGCCTACTAAAACCACTAATAGCTATGTCTGTCAGATTGATATCTTTCTCTGAAAAACCTAAATGCTGAAGTAGTGTGAAGGTGTAAATGTTAACATTGGAACCATTGTTAATGAGTACACTATGAATATGTTGATTATGAATATATGCTCTGATAAAAATTTCATTATAGCTTATATTATCCTCCACAATATCTTAATCTAAAAAAGATATTGAAAGCCTAGCTAGAACTCTAGACTTATAAACACCTATCATACCTCTCAAAGGATGTGCCTCAACTAAAGGTGTCTGATATGTAGCTAGTGGAGGATGTGTGTGGTATGTATGATGAATGCCTAATGTGTCCTCTTTCTCTTATTTTAAATGGTATGGAAATGGATCTGAAAATATTTTCAAAGCTTTATCTTGTGTTGGCTTTCTCTTTGAAGGATCAACTGAAGTGCCTAGATTAGTAGATTATCATCTATCAAGTCTTGCATCTTAAGCCACAAACTAATGCATCTATTTTTGGTGTGGCCTAGTGCTATGTGAAAATCACAAAATGCATGCTGATCATATCCCTATGGAAGAGGATTTATTGGATCTACTTCCTAGATAAGAGGGAGAGTGATGATGTTACATTTTAATAACTACTGTAAAACCCTAGCTAAAGAAACTAGTAGATTAGTAAATGCACAATGAGGAGGTATTGATAAAACCACATGTTGAGGGGTCTCTAAAGATGCATTGAATATTGGATGATTTTGATTCTTTTTGTCACTAATTTTGACCTTGTATGGGACTTTCCTATTACTATTGTTAGTTGTGTCTGAGATACTTGAATACTTAAGTTTGCCCATTGAAATTAGCTTGACTTATCTTCCTTTTAGTGTATGACATAATTCGGTGAAGGAAGAGAATATTTTAAACATAATATATTCATGTAATGATGGTAGAAGGATCTTTTTGAATATGAATTATAGCTCTTGATCAACCATGGGGCTAGTTAGTTTAGCCAAAATAGTCTTGTATCTAAGAACATAATCTATGAGGGGCTCATTTGACCTTTATTTCTATTGCGCAATCTATGCATATGAAACTTTGTCACTAATGTTGATACTGAAATGTGCTAGGAACATGTATGCTAAAGGATTGAAGGTTGTGACTGACTGATTTGATAGACTATAAAACCATTTTAAAGCATAATCCTTTAAGCTCCATGGAAATAGTTTGGTAAGTATCTATTCATTAGGTACATAATCCAAACATGTTGAATGAAAATTTCTCAAATGTGTCTCTAGATCACACTTACCATCATATAGAGTGAGCTTGGGTTGAATAAAACCTGGTGGTAAGGGTGTAGAAGTAATGTGATGTGCCAATGGTGTACGCAATAGGGAAAAATAATATAATGCCTATGTAGGTCTAAAAACACCTTGCTCAAGATGTTGCACCTTGTATTAAAGAGATCTTATCTCTTACATAAGGGATACCATATCAAGAGATAGGGATGTACTAGCTACAACTAGTGGTATAGAAGAAGGTTGGGCTACTAAAGGAGGTGGTTGAGACATAGTTACCCCCGTGGTGTCATTTGCAACTGGTTGCTCTGTGGTTTGAGAAGATTGGATATTAGTTAATTTTTTCTATTTTTATTATAAAATTATAAGCATGTCATCTTTCATATCTAGATGTTTGGTTAAGAGTTCTTGAAGTTCTCTTTTATTAGTTTCATCAAAACTAGTATATTGAGCCATTGGTAAAGTAGGAAAATAATTTTAAATGTTTTTAAAAACATATAAGCAATGTGCTAGAAATGGAAATCACTGAATATAAGAAACACAAAGTTCAAAAAATAGTGAATTAGAATTTGTGCAAAAAGGATACTAAGTTGCCAAACATGTAAGGTGATACCTCAAAAGCAAGTAGGTTCTAGTATATGTAACAAAATATTTTTTAGAAGTACTTGTGAAAAATAATATGAATTTTTAAGTTTCAAATTAATTTTATGAGTTTTATATGCAACTAAAATTTCAAAAAATAATGTGAGAAGTACTGGAAAATAACTAAGAGTTTAGTTGATACAACGAGGATTTTGAATGATTTTTTTCAAAATTAATGTAATAATTTGAAAATTTTAGAGAAATTTGAATAATTTTGCTTGAAAAAATTAGGAAAAATTATAAAATATTTCTAAAATTAGAAATATATTTTTTGTAGTGTTTTGAATGTGTTTGTATGCAAAAAGGACCTAATATGTGTGAACTAGGGTTTAAACAAAATATGTGATATTTTTACAATTAATTGATAGATTTTTTATTTTTAAATTTAGGATAAATTAGGAAATGATGTAAAAAATTATAAATAATTATCTGGGTTTTTATGCAAAAATTCAAAGTAAGTCGGGTTTGCCAAATATTTTATTGTTTTAGGAAATTAAGTGTTTAATTACTAAATAATAAATGGGTTTGAGTAATGTAAATCAGTGAATAATATGATTTAATTAATGTACTAATTTGTGTAAATAGATAGTATATTTTATTTTTCTAAAAATAGTAGGAAGTGAGAGAAAATAGAACTTAGCTTATTCTAGTTGATCCAAACTGAGACAAGGCCTAATATTGGAGGAGCGGGACTAGAAAGCAAGATGGAATAGGTTCCTAAACTTCTTTTTTGGGTTGGATAGGAGCACCAAAATTGGACACCTTGTTGTTCAATGTTGTATTCCTATTCTAACGCTATTGTCTTGAGGCTGAAAGCTTTTTGGGTTCTATTTGGTAGGCCTGTGTTACACTGTCTATGAATTTTGTAGGCCTAAAAGCCTGTAGAGCTCATTGTGTTTCAGATTTAGTCTTCAAAACCCTTAGGAGATATTTATGCTTGAACTTGTATGGAAACTTGGGAAATAGAGAGAAGGGGTTGGTGTGTAAAGGATACACTGGACACACTTCACACCCTATGTGTGGGCATGCTGTCTATATACCAATACTCTGAAGAGGGATCAAGCTAATGTATTTTTTCCATTGAAGTGCTTGGTGCAATTGTTTGTGATGTATGCAATTAGATATAAAACTAGATGTAATTTAGATGAATAGGGATTGGTATTAGTGCTTGAATAGGCTTGAAATGCTCTTAAAAGGCTGTATGTAGAGAATAGGGAAGAATGCTTCATTGTAGTTGATTGTATTCTTGATTATTTTTTGTAAATGAGTTCCAAACCTTATAAATGGACTTTGAATGGAATTTTATAGGGTAATTAATGATCATGGGTTAAATAAACTTATATTAGGCTAATAGGTAAAAAGATAAGGGTTCAGGAAAATCTAACTGTTAGAGGTAAAAATGCACTTGGACAACAGCACCAAAAATAAGACACCCTAGGTTCTAATGTTTCTATCCAATTTTTCCACTATTGTCCTAAGGGGATGAGACATGGGCTTGAAAGGGCTACTTGGGTCTAAAAGAGCTAAGTCTAAAAGGCTATAGATGACTATGAATTAGTGAAAGAAGAGCCTAGAAGGGTTATGTGAGCAAGAAGGACGACCTATGGGTTAGGTGTCATTATCCATGCCTAAGTTATCCAATTTTTCATTTATATGACTAAATTATACATTTTTATGTTTATGTATCTATCTATTCACAATATATTTTTTATTTTTTATTTTAAAGTGGAGTGTGTCAATATATACACTACCACATAATCAACATATTACATACAATAATGAAATTTTGGTGAGTTTGAGCCTACCAATGTAATTTTGACTATATAAAATATGATTTAGGGTTGAACTAGGCTCAATTTCATTACAAAATGAATGAAAAAGTCAATTTTTTCAATGGTGGAGGCAATTAGGGCCAATTTGAACCCCTTAAACATAACTATGATTATAAGATGTGATTTGGGGATAAATTAGCTTAGATTTCCTGATATATTGAGTGAATGAGTGAAATGGTGCATTTAGTGATGAAATTTGAGTGAAATTGAGCCTCATGAACCTAATTTTTACTATAGAGGTTTTAATGTGGGATGATCTATCCCAATGTCATAACAAAATAAATAAAATAGTCCACTACTTCAATATAAAGGCAAATGGTTCTAATTTGAGTCCCTTCAACATAATTGTGACTATAAAATGTGATTTGGGGCTTCATTGGCTCCAATTTCATTAGAGAATGAAGAAAAAAATTGTTTGGTTCAATGGAAAATGTAAGTTTGACATGTATAAGATGTGGTTTGGGGCTCAATAAATTTTAATGTCATCATATTATAAATTAAATAGTCGATTGGTTTTATTGTGGAGGTAATTAAGGTCAATATGATCCCCTTGAACCTAATTGCAACTATACAATGTGATTTTATGATAAAATAGCTTTGATTTCATCATTCATTAAGCCAATTAGTCAAATGGTGCAATCAATGACATGATTATGGAAAAATTGAGCCACATAAACCAAATTTCAATTATATATGATGTGACTTGGAGTGAAAATGACCCTAATTTCATCATATATTAAGTTAAATAGTTGATTCATTTATTCAAGTAGGCAATTGAGGCTAATTTGGGGCCCTTCAACCTAAATTCAAGATCATAACATGAATTATGGATAAATTAGCTCTAATTCCATCATGAATTGGTCTAATTAGTCAATTAGTATAACTAAAGACGTGCTTTGGGCCAAATTGATCTTTGTGAACCTAATTTATAGCTCAATCAGTTATATAGGGTGAAACATATTATTTAACCATGGTATAGTGGGTATTTAGGGTTAAAAATATTAGATTAGATTTTACACAAGGGTGGTAAATTAAACTAATAAACAAATCAATTAATAGAAAAACTAGACAAATAATAACCTAAATATATACAACTAAGATTACCAAAAATAGTAATTTATAACTATTTATAGATATTGCCATAAATTAGAAACAAATTATACTTAGTTGGTTTACTATGTGCATGCAATTTTGGGTAGAAACAGACTAAAAGTAGATGAGAAGATGATCCTAGAATAATAATCATACTTTTGGAATATCCTATATATGTTCTCAAATTATTATGTTGGATTTAGATAGTTACATTAAGATAGATGTCTAAATCTATCACAGGTGTCCTATACAAAATACTAACTGGATCTAAATGCAACTAACTAGATCCTTCTAGTTTTTAAATCACCCTTATTATGATGTCTTTAGATTTTTCACATAGGCTATCATTCTTTTTCAAATGATCAAACCCTAGATCTTCACCCTTGGAGTGATAATGAGAAAAATGGGTTAGTGGGCTCATGATGTCAAACTAACCCACCTTAGTCAATGGGAGTTACTTACATACTCAATTATCTAAAGAGGGCTTCAAACTAATATAGCTTCCCCTTACGTGTTGTCTTGTGTGTGCATAAGGGTAAAATGTGTGATAAGCAAAGACATGTAGTGACCTAGCTTGTAACTTGGCAAATATGGATTATGGTCTTTTCTTTGAATTCTTTAGACCTATAGAAATTATGTTCCTATGACTTATATGAAATAAGGAAAAATGGGGTCAGGTTGCTCACTTAAATGTTTGATAGAGTGTTTTTTGATATATTCCTTGTGAATTATCTATTATTTTTAGGTGCAAAATTAATGAGGGTTGACCTTGTATATATAGTAATCCATTTTATAAATATCTTACATGAAATCATTTAGGCTGACCTTTTGGATATGTTTATTTTATAAATTGGATAAATTTTATGTTGGAAATATTGTCATTGATGTCAACGGTATAGCATTTGTGATAAATGCCCCATAGCATTTATTGTCTAAAGGTGTTTTTAATGTTCATATTTTGGCTAAAGTATGTTGATATTTATTTAATATTAATGAATATATTTTTGGTTGTATAAATTCAAAATAAGGGCCCATGAATAAGTCAAAGAGTCATAGGGTAAAGACAAAATAGGAAAGGGATGCAATTTACCATGAAGAGTCATCTTGAGGAATTTCAAGAGTCCCCAACTGAAGACAAAAGTGAAAGAGTGAAATTTATCATGAAGGGACACTTTGAGGAATTTGAAAAGTCACCAAGACAAAGACATAAGGGGAAAGCACACATTTTCTCATGAAGGGTCACCATGTGACTTTTCAAATGCAAAGATTCTAAAGGTCATGAAAATGTGGCACCATTTTCCATGAGTACTGAAGGGTCACAAAGGGTGAATGCCAAAGGTCATTTTTTAATCTATAAATAAAGGCTTGGGAAGCCATTTGTAATATGTGGAAGAGAGCATGGTTTGTAATTGTCATATCTCACTTAGAAGAGCAAAGGAGAGAAAAGAAAGATATATTGTAATGTGCTATCATTTGTTGAGAAAGTAACATTGTGAGATAGTTGTGTGGTATACATAATAGGGGTTGTTTCTCTTGTGGGTTGGTGCTCATGAATAGTTGTTGTGTTGGTTCTCAACAAAGGGGTTGGTGTTCCTATGGGTTGGTGCTCATGAATAGTTGATGTATTGGTCCTCAATAAATGGGTTGGTGCTCTTGAAAGTTGGTGCTTAAAAATATTGTAGTTTTAGTTGGTGCTCATTCATATACTTGAGATTGTTTTTCATGGTTTTTCATTAATTGGGTTTACATAATAAAATCTGGTGTCTCTCTTTATCTTGTGTGGTGTTTATTGTTTCAATTTTATTGCATATCTTGAATGAATGGTTAAGTGGAATTTGATTAAGTAAAATTTTATAAGATATATGATATACTGATTCAGCCCCCTCTCAGTATATCCCATGCTTAAAAATTAGTATTAGAGCATGTTCCTGTGGAAAGATTATAACAGCTTGTACGTAGATCGGGGAAAGCATGATGGATAAGCATCGAAAGAAGGAGAATCAAGAGCTGAAATTTGTGGTTGAGGTCCTTAAGGAATAGGTGTATATCTTGGATTCTAAGTTGGCTTTAGAAACAAAAGAAGATAAGATGTTTATTCAATATCTTAAGAATTAGCTAGAGGTTGCATAGTCAAGTTTAAAATGAAGAGAAGAAGAGTGTAATTAGTTGAAGGTTTAGCTAGGTTATTTAAAGGATAAATGCCCAGATAAAAATAATAGTGAAAATGAAGATGCCTCTATAATTAAAAGTAGAGATGACCAAGAATAAGAAAATGATGAAAGTGAGGATGAAACCAAGGTGACTCTGGAAGGATAACTCATTTGTGCCTTAGAAGAATTAAAATCTCTTGAGAAGAAGAATCAAAGATTAAAATGCCAAATCAAGAAAAATGAAAAAGACTCAAAGGAGATAATTGAAGATCTACAAGAACTCTTTAGAGAAGCAAAAAATAATGAAAAATATCTAACAACATAGTTGTAAAAAGTAAGTAAAGAATGTGAAAGGTATGTTATTAAAATTGTGTCTTTAAAAGAAGATATTGAGAAAGCAGTCAATGATAAAGTAGTTAGTGATTCAAAATTTGAGGATAGCATTAACGTGTTGAATAAGATATTGGAAAGTCAAAATCCAATATCAAATAAGATAGGTATTAGATTTGAATATAAAAAGAGCTATGTTGAATCTCTTACAAAAGAGTAAACAAAAAGGGAAGAAGTGAAGAATACAAAGGACATCTCAAACAAAGAAAGTTAGAAGGAACAAAGCTATAAAATACAATCAAGACAAAGATACACAAACATGTTCTATTTTCATGGTTATTATTTTTATTGTAATGGATATGGTCATAAGAAAATAGAATGTCAGAATAGAGCTAACAATTTTAAGAACAAGGAAAAAGGAAACTCATGCAAATTCAAGCAAAAGCTACAACTCTTTTACTCCTCTGTTAGGCTTTGATGAAGAGGCCATAATATGTTACAAGTCAAATAATTTTGGACACATAGCTTGACATTGTAGAATCATGTTTGAGTCAGCCAAGAAATACCAAAGCTTCAAATCTCCATTCATCAAGAAGAAAGGTTAGACAAGTTCATGGCAAAAGAAACAACCTAAAGATTCTATGTTAGTCTAGACAAATTTGCATGTAAGAAATGAAGAACAGCCATGGTTCATTGATATTGGATGTTTGAGGTACATGATAGGAGACAAGAGCAAGTTCATAACTTTAAAAAATATTAATGGTGGCAAAGTTAAATTTGGAGATAAAACCACTGATAGGATAGCCCAAAAAAGGTGCTTTAAGTTTGGATAATGTTAAACCTAAGACCAAGAATGTTCTATATGTAAAAGGTCTTAAGCATAATCTATTGAGTGTAAGTCAAATATTTGAATAGGGATACATATTAAAGTTTTATGTAGAATGTTGTGAGATTAAAAAAAAAGATTCAGATGAGTTGATTGCATATGCTCAGAGGATAGGCAATAATTTATATGTGTTATCAGATATCTTCACAAAGGCATGACCAAAGGACACATTAAAGGATCTACAAGAGGAGTTAGGAGTAATTTATTTTACTTCATGAAATTGAAGATCAACATCCGTTGAGGGGGAGCTAAGTATTAGCCCTAGGATAGGCCCTTTCCCATTGATTTCAAAGGGGGAGAAGTGTAGAAATAGGTATAAAAATAGGTACAAGGAATAGGTACAAGATGATTCAGTAAGGGGGGGTTATTGTATGTTTTTTAGTTTATATATATATATATATATATATATATATATATATATATATATATATGCAAGTTGGCATGTGCAGTACAGGTTTCAAGATGTGGTAGTTTTAATTTGAGGTTGCCATCAATGACAAAGGGGGAGATTATTGGAAATATTGTCAATGATGTCATAGGTCTAGCATTGGTGATAAAGGCCCCATTGAATTTATTATCTAAAGGTGTTTTTAATGTTCATATTTTGGATAAAGTATGTTTATATTTATTTAATATTAACGAATATATGTTTGGTTTCATAAATTCAAAAGAAGGGCCCATGAAGAAGTTGAAGAGTCACAGGGTAAAGACAAAAGAGGGAAATGGTGCATTTTCCCATGAAGAGTCATCTTGAGGAATTTCAAGAGTCACCAAGTGAAGACAAAAGAGGAAGGCCACAATTTCTCATGAAGGGACACTTTGAGGAATTTGAAAAGTAACTAAGATAAAGACAAAAGGGGAAAGGATGCATTTGCTCATGAAGGGTCACCATGTGACTTTTCAAATGCAAGGATTCAAAGGGTCATGTAAATGTGGCACCATTTTCCATGAGGATTGAAGGTTCAAAAATGGTGAATGCTAAAGGTCATTTGTTAAGCTATAAAAAAAGGCTTGGGAAGCCATTTTTAATATGTGGAAGAGAGCATGGTTTGTAATTGTCATATCTAGCTTAGAAGAGAAAATGAGAGAAAAGAAAGAGATATTGTAATGTTCTATCATTTGTTGAGAAAGAAACATTGAGATATAGTTGTGTGGTATACATAATAAGGGTTGGTGATCCTGTGGGTTGGTGCTCAATAAAGGGGTTGGTGCTCTTGTGGGTTGGTGCTCAACAAAGGGGTTGGTGCTCATGCAAATTGGTGCTTGAAAATATTGTAATTTGAGTTAGTTCTAATTCATATACTTGATATTGTTCTTCATGGTTTTTCCCACATTGGGTTTCCACATTAAAATATGGTGCCTCTCTCTGTCTTGTGTGGTGTTTATTGTTTCAGTTTTATTACATATCTTGAATGAATGGTTAAGTGGAATTTGATTAAGTAAAAGTTTATAAGATATATGATATAATTATTCACCCCCCCCCCTCTGAATATATCCCATGCTTAACATTTTAGTAACTAGACATTTTGTAGGAAAATGGACACTTGCATCGATGCACATGTTCACATTGGATGCAAGTGTCTGAAGATCTAAAAATAGGTATAGGTCTAAAATAAATAGTGAAGGATAATAATAAAGTTTAGATATTTTTTCATGATAAATAAGGTATGGGTCTTTATAATAATAATGGTTGGACTAAGAAATTATAAATTTGGCACATAGAGATAGCGAATGTGAACCTTTTGGCAGCAAGAAAGGTACAACCATGATAGGTATTTTACAAGTATACAAGACTAATGTACTATATAAATTAGATTTTAGTATCTAACATATAGCTTAATCAACCTAATTTTATCATAAATGTAAACATGAAAGTAATTGGGGCCAATCTAAACTCATTGAACCTATTTTAAGCTATTTGGGTTTTATACACAAACACACTAATCAAATAAAAGCATTTGAATGCAATATGAAAATATTTGGAATTTATTAATATATGCAAAATTATAGAGATTTACCTATTTACATGTGCAATAAATGAAATAAAACACTATGTAATCAAGGGATAAAGAGAGTGCAGCTTATTTCATGTTATGTCTTAGAATGTGATAGTGACCTAGAATCATCTCATGATAGTGAATAAGATTAGAGATCTGTTCACTCTGTATTTTATTTATTTTTGCTATGTGGATGCCTATGTTGATTCCATGACACTAACATCAATGTAAATGTTTATGTTAGATGCAAGATTCTAGTCTATAATATGCATAAGAATGATTCCAAATCTTTAATAAATCTATGATGTCACTTATATATCTATTTGGTTCTTAAAAATGCATCAAGATGTGCAGTGAGTTTAGATAATAAGCAAAACCCTAGATCTCCTATGACTTGGTTAAAAAGGGGTTTACACATGAGTCAATCTAAACCTATCAACCCCAGTTATTTCTAAGTGTTTCCTACATAGCCATATACTCTAATGAGGGCCTCAGACTCACATATAGTTATCACTCCTAGGTATGTGTGTATAATGGTGATCATGCAACTATATACTCCTTCTCCCATTATATCCCTTGGTACAAGTGATGCAAGTGTAAATTTAAATTTTAAAAACTTCAAGCTTTTAGTTCCAATAATGTGATGTAGTTTGATAGCTTGGAATGTAAAGATATTTTATAATTTTAAAACTTTCTTAATAATGCTTGATGATATGAACAAAACCATAAATTTGTATAGATAGGGATCTACTGATTTTGAATGAGGACCTAATGGCATGTGAAAATTTGATAATAAAAAAAAACATATGGGGCTAAAAAATGGTCACAATGTGAAAATTATGGGATACATTAAAAAGATAAGTCTAGACACTTGCATTGAGGTTTGACATCTATGTCAATACAACTGTCTAACCTAGATGCATGTGTTTGCATTACTAGATTAAAGGGGGGTAAATGTAGATACTCATATTTGGTACAAGTATAGTTTCATAGTATGTTTTCATAGATGTTTACATGCATAGGTATCCTGAAAGAAACTTAGATATCTAGTGGTGTAGTCTCATATGGACCTCTTTGATTCCATCTTATTTCATTTCCCTTATTTGCCTCTTTAGGCCTATATGATGTAAAATTGCCTATTTATAAATGTATTCAAGGGATCCTACCTATTTTGTATCATCCTAAAGTCCCAATTTGAAATTATATTTTCTATAAACCCATGCAATCTATACACCTCATTTATGAACCTTTTGGCGAGTATCAATGCATCATCTATTAGATTACCTAGATTGAAGTGTGATACCTTGGTGAGTTTATATACAACCACCATTATCATGTCATGATGATTATTTAGCATAGAAAATCCTTGGACAAATTCATTCCTAATGACTTACCACTTCTATTCTGGTATGGAATGTGGGTATAATAACCCAACAGGATGAACATGTTCAACATTGACTTGTTGACATTCCAAGAATCTAGACACAAAGTTTGTCACATCTTTCTTGATTATTTTCCATAAATACAATGGTATTAGATTTGATAAGAGCTTATTCATACTAGGATGCCCTAAATATGGATCATTGTGCAACTCTCTTGGCATAGTGCCCCTCAAAATTTCCCTATTAGGCATATAAATTCTTCCATTGTATTTTAAAAGGCCATCATTTTCAAGTTATAATCCATTAAATCTAAGATCCTATGAATTTTATGATAAATATTTCTTTACGTATCATAGAATTTATCTCCTAATGAGAAATTTACTACCCAATCTTAGAAGGTAATCCTTATAGTATCTAATGTTGTAATGTACCTAATATGACTAAGGGCATCTAAAACTCTATTTTATTTATCCTTAATGTAGCTAATGTCAAAATCATAGTTTGAAAAGAATCATAATCATCATCTTTTGTGATAATTAAGGTTAGGTTGGGTAAATATGTATTTGAGTCCCAAATTATTAGTTTTGAGCTCAAAAGGGTTTCCCAAAAAATAATGCCTCCATACTTGCAAAACATGCACGATGAAAGCTAACTCTAAGTCTTGTGGGGCATAATTTGCCTCATGTGGCTTCAACTTCCTTGATTCATAATCTACAACTAAATCATCCTACATAAGAACTCGTCCTAATCCATCTCTTGAAACATCAATTATTATTGTAACATGGCCATTTAGATCAATAATCTATAACACTAGTGTCTAATTAAGCCTATTTTTTATACTCTGAAAGGCTTCTTTGTACTTATCAATCCAAAAAAAATGTTTTTATTTCCATTGAAAATAAGTGATTTATTTTCTATATTATATAAAATTGGCATAAACTTCTTTTATTACTCTGGTAAACCCATAAAATTATGCACCTCATGCACATTTTTGGTGTTTGCCATTGCATAATGGCTCTAACTTGGCTAGATATACAAAAATACCTTCTACATAAATAATATGTCCCAAGTATTATAATATTATCTAAAATAATGCACACTCAGATAATTTAACATAGATATTATGTTTCCATAACCATTGTAAAACTAGATGAAAATACTGCTCTTCACTTTATGAATAGATAAGGATATCATCAAGAAAGACTAGCACAAACTAATCAAGGAAATCTCTGAAAACATTATTTATGAGATTCATGAATTCTAGAGGTTAATTTGTTAGGCTGAAAGGAATTTATAGTGTCCATACATGTTCTTGAATATTGTTTTCAAAATTTAGTCCTCCTTTATCCTCAACTGATGATACCTAACTCAGATATTAATCTTAGAAAATATTGTTTCACCATGCATTTGATCAAAGAGACCAAAAATGTAGGGTAAGGGATACTTGTTTTTAATATTTAATTTGTTCAACATCATGTAATATATGCATAGGCAAAGGGTTACATCATTATTCTTAACAAATATTATAGGTACACCCCATGGTGAAACACTTGACTGAATCAAACCTTTAGCCAACATACCTTAAAATTGGGATTTTAACTCAACCAATTAATTTGTTTTCATTTTGTAAGGAGCCTTTGATTGAATTTAGAATCCTATAATGATATAAATAGTGAATTAAAATTCCCTTTTAGAAGGTAAACCTGATAACTCATCTGGAAAAACATCTTGAAACTCTTGTAAAAAGGGGTAGTCTTCAATAGAGGGATCCTTTGTTTCTTCTATTTCATTGATACTGATCAATAATACTAGACATCCCTTTTACTGAGCCTTTTTCAATTGAATGTCTTAAATTTATCTTAATTTCAACTCTATCTTTCCCCCTACATTTGGGTTTGATTTTCCAAATCATCCGAACATTAAACTTCCTTAAGAAAATAATCAACCTTGGATTTGTGCTTAGAGAGCCAATTCACTCCTAAGATCACATGATACAATCCTAGTGGTGTTGTATAAATGTCAACTACCATAGTGAATTATGGAAATTTTACCTCAACCTCAACAAGACCCCTATCAACCTTGACCTTAGATTTATTTCTACACTAAATTGACCAACCATTTTACATAAAACCAACTTTCCTAGATAATTTACTTAACATTCTAGGATAGATAAAACATTCAGTGGATCCTATATCTATCAAAATGGAAATATGATCTCCAAACAAGGTAATTCATAATATAATAGGAGAAGATTGAAAATTGTTAACTTATATATGAATTCAGTGTCGGAAGGTCACCTATTGTGATGTAGAGGTGGATGAATTCTTATATCTACCATCTATCTTCCATCAAGGAATTCCTTAGCATACTAGTCTCCTCCACATGTAAACTATCCACTAGGTGTTCCCTTCCTATCAAATTGGTTTCCTCCCTTGAAAATATTTCCAAGTTTCATGTTTCCTATTTCCTAATGCATTATTGAAGCTTACATCTTGATTAAAGAATTTATTCTTAGAATTCTCATTCTATTTCTAGTTCTTTTTCTTGAAGGTTGTCTTTGGGATTCCAAACTTATTTTTGAATTTTTATCTAACCTATATAAGTGATTTAAAATTTAGCTCATTCTTACCTAATTTATAAAAAACTTTGTCTATAGTGGGTGGCCCATAAACATCTACTTCACATACAATTTGGGTTTTTAAACTGATGATGAACTTCTTGACCTAAAAATGTTCATCCTTTTGATACTGTAGAAATGTTAACTATTCCAATCACCATTTGGTTAAAACATGGATTGAAAGGTTTATCTAATATTCATAATCTCACACCATGTTTATTGATGGCTCTTGAGCAAGATTACTATTCACTAAATACTATTCACAAAGCACTATTCATGTAGACACTGTTCATGGTTACTATTCATAGTGACTATGTATGGTGAGTGGCATAGTGATGACGTGACATAGTGTTGAGGTGGATTTTAGATGATGTGGCATGTCCCATAGGGAATATTTTATGAGGAAATATTCACATGTGTGAATATGTGGCATGACATATCACTAAAGGACATGTCATCTTGTCTTTAGTGATTCACATGTACTTTCACTCACATGTGTGAAGGTGGGGCGCATTTTTTGAGGGGATATATGATTTTCATGCCTATTTTAAGCTCAAAATTTGATTATCATTTGTCTTAGAATCTGGTGTGCACATGGAGGAAGAGACAAAAATTTACTAATCATGATTTGTGATCACATGTGTGAAGGTGGGGTGCCATTTTTGGTGTCACATGAAGGTGGGAGAAAAAGACAAAGAAGAGGGCTGATTACGTCCAAAGTAGAGATCCACCTTTTGACCATTCCACACCAAGACAAACACCTTATTATTGATCACATGAAAGATAAGGAATGTGGATCAAATTTATTCTCCTCCCATTAATATTCTCTCTCATCTCTCTCTTCTCCTTTGTAAATCATTCTTGGAAAGTTTTAAAATGCATTTGAAATAATATAAAGCTGATTTTTCCTTATTACATGCTTGTATTTAGTGTGAATTTATGATTTGTTGATGATCTCCTTGTGGTGAAGATTTTTTCCCCTAGATTGTGTCCAATTTCCTCACCTTAATGCAAGATAGGTTTTCTTTTGTAAGTCATATTGTGTGCATTATTAAGTTTAATGCATTATTAGATATGGTGATGAATGATTCATTTCCTAATGCTACCATATATCTCTCTAACTCTCTAGAAAATAATTATGCAAGAGTGCCTAATTTTTAATTTGTGTATGTGTGTTAGTTTCTTTTAGTTCCATTGTGCATAAACAAGAAAGCCAAGGATCACATTTTTGGTGTATCAACTCTTTTTTTAGATTTAGGTTTATTTGTGTTTTCCTTATTATTTGAGAGTTTTAATAATGTCATGGATGTATCCTGATGAGTGGATGAAGTGTCTTGACAAAGTGTGCAATGTGTTTGTCCTAGTATTCCTGAAGGAGGCTTGGTTGATCTTTAGTTTTGGCATGGTTAGGGATGTTTAGGGATGGGTATGGTGATTTGATATTATGAAATGGGTCCTATAAATATTTCTTAATAATTTTAGTGCTTGTTTTCATGATTATATTTCATTTGGTTGATCATTTTTTTCATCTAGACATTTTGGGTCTAGTGGTAGAAAATCTAAGTAGGCAGTTTACTGACATCACCATTGCCACATGTAGATGAGTCAGGGGGAGTTGGTCATATGTTTATGATCACATTTGTTCCTAATTTATATTTTATAAATTATAGGTTATGGGATGAAGTGAAACATAATATATACAAGTGAAAATTTGGGCTCCTAGGTAGTTTGACAGTGTTTTCCCACACTTAGCCAAATTTTCAATGTGGCAAGAAAAGTTGAGTAGGCCTTTTTATGGTGTTATATTTCACACTTGTGGTAGTTTCAGGAGAATTTGATCATATTTTTTTGTTCATATTTGTGCCTATTTTATTTTCACTATATTTTAGGTCATGAAATAAAGTGCTTCAAAATTTATGCATGTGCAAAGTTGGCCTTCTAGACAATTTTTGACATAGTTGGCTCTGTGGCAGAAAGAAATTTGAGTGAGTAAAAAGAAATCTAAATGAGAAGATTAATGGATCTATATCTCACATACATAAAGGTTTAAAGATCAATTTGACACATGATTTTATTCCTATTTTAATTAATATCATATGGTGCAAATTTTAGATCGTAAGATTGATCAAGGTAAAATATATGCCTGTGCAAAGTTGGCCTTCCAGGCAGATAGCAATGGTCCCCATACTTAGTCTATTTCACATGATGCTAAAGATCATGGCTAGATGGAGATCCAATAGTTTATGGGAGTTAATACATATAGATATATGGTACATAGTAAGTCAAATGGGTCAAAGTTTTCAATGCTTAAATTGAGTAAATACCAAGCTCCTTACAAAAGGATCAACAGAGCATGTTCATTCCAAGATGTCGAGAAGCAGTGAGATGAGGATAACTATTCAAAGTTTAACATCAAGAAAAGATAAAGATCAATCCTCTTCCAAGATATAAATATGATAGGGTGTTCATATAGATAGGGATCAATGGTTCACATTGAGCGATATGTTTTGAATGTCTCCAATGTTCAACATAGTTAAAGACCGTGCTATGTATAGAAGATTGATGGAGCAAGTTTTATCCAAGATGTCAGGAAGAAGTGAGATGATTCCAAGTGTTCAAAGTTTAACATTTGGGTAGTGGAGAAGTATGATTTAAATTTTAAATAAGATAAACAATGTGTGTTTAGTCTGAAGACATGAGGACATGAGATGCAAGCAAAGTGACTGAGGTTTAATTGTGATCGTTTGCATCTGAATATTTGAATTTAACAAAGGAAAAACTAGTGCTTTATATTTTGGATATAACTTTTTATCCATTATAATTTTCTCATGGTGTAAAAACTGAATTTTTAGAGGACTCCAAGGTGCATTTTTCAATATATATTTTAAGATATGAAAGTGTGTACAATAAAAGTTATGAAGGTTAAAAGTTAATTGTGTGTTTGACATTCATCTGTTAAGAACTCAGGAAGGATGTTTGACCTTGTGTTGATGTTGTTTAGATGTATCATGATGGATTAGATATTTGGGAGTTTTTTATACTCCATTAGGACCATATGTGTGCATTATGAAGGTTTTACCAATCACATATAGTATGAATAAAGGGTTAGAAGTTGATTGTGTTTTCATTCATAATGATTGTGTGTATAGAGAAGTGTTTGAGCTAATTGAGCATTAACATAAGAGTGATATGATTGATGGTGGAACTTAAAAGGGACCTATAGATAATTTATCATGGGTCCATGAGTTTTAAAGTGTTCTTGTGTTCCAATTTTGCTTGGAGAAGTGTCAAAGAGATGAATGGGTCATTATAGGACCTGAAAAGTGACTTAGGCTTCTTCGAAAGAGAGTTGTGCTTAATTGTGACCCATATAAGATGTTTTAAGCGTTAAGGCATGAATAATGTCCAACCAAAATTTTGATAATTCATGAATGCTATATAAATATTGAAACCAAATGTGATGGTTTCTAGATTGGGAAAAAGGCTAGTGTGAGAGTAGTGAGCATTAAAGCAAAGAAAAGGATAGTAAGTGTGCCTTGTGGATGGGTTGATGTGTAGAGGATATTGAGGAATAAGTGTATGAAATTTAGGTAATAATTCTATCTACATAATAGTGATCATTTAGTTTGAGGATATGAAAACAGGTCTAAGTGTGCATATGAGGATAGTTTGAGTGAAGGAGAGAGATTGTGGCATGCCTGTGTGAGAGGCATATATGAGATAGAGAGGGTGTTTTTGCAAGGGTTATAAAAATATATATCTATCATCAATTATTGAAGATATTAGTTCTAAGGTGGATTTTTTCACTTTAAAGGAGGGTCTAAATGACTTGATATTCCTTAGGGGTAGTTGATCCTTGTGAAATAGGTGTTTCACTAAAGGCCTTTGGTCAGGAGGACTTGATCAAGGTTTCTGGTCTAAAGGAATTGACCAATATATTGTTTGTAATCTCTTATAGGACATGTATTCCTTATGTTTTAGGCTTGATAATGGGTTTTATTCCCCATAAAGGTTTCCCATAGGAACTATGTGTTGTGTGTTTGATCTTGTGTATGCATCAAATGAATGATCTCTCTTGTTAATGTTACTTGATCAAGTTGATATATGTTAATTATATAATAGTTTGAAAGGATTGAAATTGAAATATTTGGGCTCACTAATTCATCCCCCCAATGATTGTACCTCTAATAATTGATATCAGAGCAGTTCTTTCTTGTAAGTTTAACCACTTGAAGGTGATCAAAGGTATAATGGATGATAAAGAGACTGTGTCTTATCTTCAGGACAAACTAGTGTGTTCTTTATCAAATTTCAATTAAAGCATGGATGATGTGAAGATGCAAGTGCAAGATTTAGAGGCAATAGTCAAGAATATTTAGGTCATGGTAATTAAAGATCTCAATCAAAGGATGGAATAATGTAAAAATAAAGTCATGAATTACACAGATATGCTCTTTTCAAAAGATAAAAAGTATTTTAGGTCCACAAAAAGGATCAAAAATTAAATCCATTGATTGGTAATGGTCAAGAGAAAAAAGGGTCAAACATGAACAATTATTTCTATGAGTATTATTTCTCTTGCAATCAATTTGGTCATATATATAAGGATTGTGCTCTCTCTCCAGAGATCAAAATGGATTTTATATGCTACAATTGTAACCAACAAGGTCACATATCCAATAAATTCAACATATCCTTTTGGAAAAAGGATATACAAGTCATTGACTTCATCAAATGGTTCAAGAAGACTACGTCTAAAGATGAAAAAAAGAAGCAAAATTCAAGCAGTCTACCAAAGGAAGAACCAATGTTTGTTCAAGAAGCCTTACTACTCAATAAGATAGAAATAAAATATGGTTCATATACAATGGTTACTAAAATCATATGATAGGAGACAATAAAAAAAAAATTTCCCTCAAAAGACCAACCCAGGTTCAGTGAGATTTGGTGACAACAAATCAGTTAACATTGTTGGCAAAGATACTATGAGTTTGGGTAATGGCCATACTAAGACTGATAATGTCTTATATGTAAAAGGTTTAAAACATAATATTTTGAGTTTAATCCAAATGTGTAAACAAGGTAATCTTATAAATTTTCATGATGATGTATGTGAAGTGAGAAAAGAAAAATCTCGCAGATTGGTTGTAAATGTTTGTAAAATAGATAACATGTATATGTTTCATGAATCCAAGAAGGAGGAATGCTTCATGAGTAAATTACAGGAAATATGGATTTGGAATAGAAGGCTTATACATATAAATTATAATAATATGGTAAATATCATTTCAAAGGGATTGGTAAGGAATATGCCCATGATTTCTAAGATTCCTTGTTCTCTATGCAAGGCATGTCTTCATGGGAAGAAAACCAAGTGAAGGTACAAGCCCAAGGAATTATACACTACAAAGCCATTGGATTTGATTTAAATTGATCTATGTGTAAGTATGAAAAATCAAATTATTCAAGGTAATAGCTACTTCATACTTCTCATTGATGACTTTACTAAGATGACTTGGATATTCTTTCTTAAAGAAAAATTAGAAGCTTTTGCAAGATTTGTAGCATTCAAAGCTCTTGTGAAAAATAAAAAAGGTTCAAAGATCAAGTGTGTGAGATCAAATATAGGAGGTGAGTTTTGGTCTCATAAATTTGATGAATTTTGTGAATAATAAGGGATAAGAAGACAATATTCTATTGATAGAACACCAAAATAGAATGGTGTTATTGAAAGAAAGAATAGGACTATTCAAGATATGAGTAGAACAATGATTCAAGATGCCAAATTATTAGATGTTTTTTGGAAAGATGTAACTAACACTTCAGTTTACATCCTAAAAAGGTGTCAAATTAGAATAAATGGTGATAAGACTCCATATGAGTTATATAAGAATAGAGAAACTAATTTCAAATATTTTAGAGTATTTGGGAGTAGGTGTTTCATCAAAAGAGATGAAGAGAATCTTGGAAATTTTAATTCAAGATTTCATGAGGGAATCTTCTTAGGTTACTCTTCTATTAGTATTGACTATAGGTGCTTCAACAAGAGACTTCACAAGATTTTTTTAAGTTAAAATGTAAGGGTATATGAGACAAGTAGAGTCAAGAAGCCAAAATTGCAAGTAAGTGACTTAATTTAGAAGTCTGTTGCAAACAATGATGAGTTATCTATTCAAATAGATGATGAAGATGAAGAGGAGGAAGAAAGACAAGATTATACACCTCTATCTATAAGAATTTATAAAGATCATCCAATCTCTAAAATTATTGAAAATGTTGGTGTAAGGTTGCAAATAATTTATGGAGACTCAAAGGTCAAGCTTGTTAAGTTACAGACTCACAGAAGGCAATTTAAAAGTCTCAAAATGAAGAAAATTCTTCGACATCCTTTCTATATAGAGTTGATAATATTGTGAACATCATTACAGGTCTTGGAGAGAACCTTTAAGGGGCTAATATGTTTCAAAAGGTATTAAGGTCGCTATCCCTCAAGTTTGATCCAAAAGTATCTGCTATAGAAGAAAGTCATGATATTACGCAGTTGAAGATGGATCAATTGCATGTCACCCTTACTACCTATGAGATGAGGAAGAATGATGATAAACCATAAAATAAATAGCACCATTCAAGATATAAATGAAGCCAAATAATAAATTCCAAGGTAATAAAATCAAAGAGGATGACACATCTGATATTGATAAAGATGAACTAATTTATTTGGTTTTAAGAAAATTTAAAATAGGTTTAGGCAAGTATAAGGGTAAACTACTCATCAACTGCTTCAATTGTGGAGAGGTAGGAAATTTTCCTAATAAGTGCCCTCATAAGTATAAGAAGGATGCTGATGATGAAGAGCATGATCAAGGTCATGATGATGGCAAGAGATCATTTAGGTCTAATAAAAGTAAAAAGGTATTCAAAATGCTTGAAAATAAGAAGTACTTCAAGGACAAAAAGAGTCTCTACACCAAATAAGATTAAGGCTTATCAGATGAGAGTGAATTCAGTGACTTAGAGTATGATCCTAAATATGATGGTCCTATTGAAGATTAATATCTATTCATGGATGAGGAAGGTAGTTGTTGACATCAAAAGTAGTCTACTTGGAGTGATTCAAATTATGATGAAGATGAGGTGGATTGTGAGACTAAATTGATGAATGCTCTTGAAGAACTGAAGATTGAGAAGAAGATCAATAAGAAGATGAAATATAAACTCAAGGACTATGATGAGAAATTCAATTTTTTTGAGGAAAGATTGGTTGAAGACTCTAGAGAGCATGGAGGTACTATCATGTTTCTTATTTCTAAGTTAGGATCTATGTCTGCAAGTCTAAGAGCCAAAGAATAAGAATGCTCAAGGTATGCTTCTGAGATTGTGTCTTTTAAAGATGAGTTAGGGAAATCTACAAGCAAGTGAAATAATTTTTCAAGTTTGATAATAGTTCTAATAATCTGGATGGTCTCCTAAAGAGTCAAAAGTTAGCTAGTGACAGATCTGCATTAGATTTTAATGAAGATCCCAAAGTTAATTCTCAAGTTTACATTAATGTCAATGAGAGCAAGGTGGATCATATTTTGAATACAAATAATCAAACAAGGAATGAAGGTGCTAGAAGAATGAATATAAATCATATCAGACAACTAAATGCTATAAGGTATGCAAATTTCAATGGTTACTATTATACTTGTAATCAGTTTGGGCATAGAGCTAGAGAATTTAGAAGACCTGTTAAGAATGATTTTGCATAGAACTATGAATGGAATAATTAGTCAAGTGGTGTGAGAAAGGTTAAGTGTTTAAAATATCATAATGTGGGACACTTTGCAAAACATTGTCCATTTAAGGTAAGACAAGCTAAGTTTCCATCAAGAAGTATTGGTTGTTACAACTGTGAAAAGATTGGTCACATTGCTATATTCTACAAACAAAGGTCTACAAATCAAAATAGGTTCATTCAATAGTGCAAGGAAGAAGGTAAGTTAACTCATGGAAACCAAAGGTGGTAAGTATGTATCATGATGAGACTACAGGACCAAGTAATTTGTTTGTTATGGTGGAGAATTCTACAAAAGAAGAAGAGTGCCAAGGGATCTCATTGTCTGCTCATGTTGAGGATAAATAAACCAAGATTAAGGAGAAGACCAAGGTAATAGTTAAAGCTAGTTCTAAGGTAATTATGGATCTAAGTGAACATCCTACCATTGTTGAGCATGTATCACACAAAGAACATAGTTATTAGTGCCTAGTGATAAGATTCCTAACTACAAAGTAGATTTTTTAGATGAAAATGTGTCATGAATCTATCTTGTCTCCATGTATTTTCAATCCAATATTAGAAGATAAGGAGAGTGATTTAGAAAAAGAACCAGTTGTCTAGTTTAGAATGAGAATAAGAATAATAAAATTAATAAATCTTATAGTTATAAGAGGACTCCAATGGTTACTAAGGAGATGTGGGCCACTCCTAGCTTCACTTTGTTTTAAAGCATTGTGATGCAAAGGATGTCTTTGTCTATTCTTATTAATAGATTGCTTTTAGTGGAGAAGTGTTGCTATGGTGTTCTTAAAAAGGTCTTATAAGGCTAGATATGAGTGTTTTTAGTTGTAGCAGGTATGTCTAGGTGGAAGATATGTTGTGATGATGTCATAGCTATATATGGTCAGTCTACAGGGTCAAATTAAAGGTTTTCAAGTGGAAAAAGAGGATTTTTTATTTTTCAAGATGATATTTTTTCATATAAATGTGTGTTGACCTTATTCTATCATGCTCCAAGTGGTTTTGTGGTCTGAAGGTATGTATAATTCAAATTGGAGATTTTTGTGGTCTGAAGGTTTTGTGCTTAAGAGTATGCAGGTCCTAAAATGGATTATAGGATATATGTGTTCCAAAAGATGTGGAAGATCAAATATTGTCCAAATTTTTTTTAATGGTTGTCTCTAGGTGTACAATAAGTTTCAGAGGTAGACATTGGCTAGAAGGAGGTTTGTTGACTCTATTTGTTTTTTAGATTCTTGGGTTTTGGGCTCTGGTAGAAAAGTGTTTTGTCTTGTGATTTGAGGTCTGAGGCTTCTTAGTATATTTAATGGGATAAATGGGTTGTCAAATCAAGATTCATAGAGATTTTAAGGTTTATTTTTTTCAAATTATTCATGTTTTGTTAAGTTGGAGGCCTAATTAGCAAGTTGATTTGTGAAGGAAGTATGTTGTAGAAGTTGGTCTAGGTGTTGAAAATTGGTTTTATTGAGAGGGAATATGAGAGTTCTTGAGATATGAATTTTTAGGTCTTGATGATGTGTCTATTGAAATTTTTGGGATCTACAAGTTCTAGGTAGGGCTACAAGGAGTAGGGCTACAAGGAGTCTAAACAGGCCTAGTATGAAGATTTGATGTTTTTGTTCATTTTATATAAAAGAGCAAGGTATGAGTATCTCAAGATGAGTTATTAGGATTTTTTAGTACATTTTTCCTATTTTTTAAATTGCATGAAGTTATTTTGGTGGTCCTTGAGGTGGTTTAAGAGAGAAGGCTAATAAGCCTATATGGTGGTTCTTCATGGTGTGTAGAGATCTGAAGATGCTCAGGAGGTGAAATTGATCATAAATATTAGGGGGAGTCCCTAAAAAATGTATATTGGTAAGCTCCATAAGTTTTTAGTACTTTTTTGTATTATTTATTGATTGGTTGCAGTGTTTGATTGAAGTGAGTGTTGGCATGGAGCAAGAAGAAGTTGTCAAGGCAAGAAGAAGTAAGCTCAAGGTAAGGGGTGTATACACATAATATTTTTAAATTTTATCAAATAATGATGATTTACATCTTATAGTAACCCATCTAAACTCAATCTCTTTGAGTGTATTCCCTAAGGGGTGTACCAAGAAATGGGTGGGTAGACTTTTGGTGCTTCGTAGGGTAGACATTATTACCAGTCCAACCAGCACCTGAAACCATTCCCTAAGATATTTCTTCTTCCTTAAGTAGTCTTCTAGTCTTTTCCTCTTTTCATTCCTCCTTTTATTTCCTTAAAATCCTTTTTGACTATTGATTGTATTGGTTTGACTGGGTCAACCTAATACAGTTTAGGGGTATTCTTTACTTTCTTAGCTTGTTAGCCCTTTGGCTAACTAGGCTCAGATTTGGTAAATTGTACCTAAAAACACATTGGGTCAACTGGGTCAACCCTATACAACCAATGTTATCAAAATTATTTAGAACAAGATTCACCTATATATATAAGATCATTTCAATCGTTATTCATATGTGCAATTAAGAGTTATTATTCACTCCCGGTTATTCACAATCTGATCTTCCACCATTCTACTTGAGGAGACTTAGCTTAGGTTTATTATTTGGATAATCTAGTATTTTGGATAATTCTTGGATGCTTTGTACTTTCTTAGTGATCCTTACAAACCACAACAATCTCTTACAAATCCCCTTTGGCCAAGGGAGAGATTGAGTCTCGATGGGTTCACATTCAGGTAAGTATATTCTAACTTTGTTCTCCTCTCTTTTAGTCGATAGGAGTAGCATAAGTGTTGGCTCAAATAATACTATGTTTCATATTTTATGTATTAGTGTATTAATCATAATTAATTTAATTGAAGTTCCCTATAGTTTTTTTTATTGATTCTAACCCCCACTTTATGCCATAAGCTTTGGTGTGTACTAGATTAAATTTTACTTTCTTGCTATTAGTATAAGTGAACATTTTAAACCTTAGAAATCTATTAGGGTTATTATTTGATTATGTTAAATTATAGGCTTTGGAACCCTTCCTAGCATGATGTGTTGTGACAAGTGATACAAGTGATCCCTTAATCAAGTCTATCAAATCCCCATAGTGGTCATGCTCTCACTTAACAAGTGTATCCCTAATTGAAAGTATAGGTATGATCTATCTTATTTGATCTAAGATCAATTCATTGATAGGTTGTGGAGCTAAAAGCTTCACCAGGATGCAAACAGGGGAAGTTATGGAGGTTGCAGAAGAGTTGCGGAGTGTCACAAACACCGGTGTCGGTCAGGACAACCGACGACGGCAGGAAGAAGACAAAAGGCAATCGACGTCAGTCATGGATCGGCCGGCGTCGGCACCCCCAGGCAGTCAAGGACCGACGTCGGTCACCTGTGGTTCGAGCTGCGAGTACATTACGGGCAGTTGGTTGATGAACCAATTGTTTGCATGTTTAGATCTATTTTTAGACTGAGAGCTGTGGATTTAATTATTGTATTATTATCTAATTATTGTTTGGATGAGATCTATATATGGACTCATGATTGTATTGTAAAAGTGTGCTAGAAAGCCATAGAGCTTTTAGAGAGAGCTAGTGTAGCTCCTCTTAGTTCCAAAGGGATGCTGAGTGTGTATGATCAGGGAGAGTTGCAAGGTCTGCAAGGTCAAGGAGCTGATCCACTGGGGTACTGGTTGAATAATCATAAGGACTTGGTGAGGCAAGGACAAGGGTTCTTCAGGAGTGTAGAGATATCTACATGGTGAGTATGATCTAGTGATTTGTAGGTAGCAGCAGAGAGCAGGAGATCTACTTGGAGTACGGTTGTGTACTTGGTGAACTGGCAGCGTGTTACTGACTGGTTGGATAGGTGAACATCAATTCTATATTGGATTTGACTGTTGTGACCGAGAGAGAGAGGGAAGAAGGTCTTGAGGTGTGGCAAACCTTTGAGGTGGAGGAAGAAGTGGCATCTTCCTTATTGTATATTCTTCTGAGTGATTATTAATACAATTGTGTATTGTCTCTCATATTCTTGTGTTGTTTCATATTTCTAGTTACTTATTGATTCTGGTATAATTCCGTGTTTAGTTGCTAATACAAGAAGTAATCACATGTGTTCTAATTGGTAGAGCAAGATCCTGACTCAGTAGGGATCGGAGCATGTTTATTGTTTTAGGTTTCCCTGACATTCATAAACTTGATGCATTTATGATTGCATGCATTCTTGGAAACCCAACATGAACTAACCCTTACAATATTTGTTTAATTTTATTTCATTTATTTTGATCGTCATTTTTTTTCATATATTTTGATATTCTAGATCGATTATGTCAACCCAGCTTTTATCTCTATGCACAAGTTGAAAGAATAGACAACTAGATCAACCTACTCAACCCATTACAGGTTTCCAATTTTTCATACACCTAATTTATCCTGCTATGTCAACCCATTCAACCCCTTATAATTTTAACACCTTTTTAGTAGATTCATGTACAGCTTGATCGATTATGTCAACCCAATTTGTATATTTTTCAAGCATACCTCAAAGTTCTTCATCAACAATATTCCTTCATTACATCTCTAATCCACCAAGGTTCCTTTATACATCTTTGTTTCTTTCTTTCCTTTCATAGTTTGCATTCTTGAAAATTGCCTTTGTACAGTCAACTAGATCGACATTATCGACCCAGTTCTATGTTCTATGTGTTGTCTAAAATAGTTAGATTGACACTACCAACCTAGTTCATTTTTAGACTTTTATTCCATTGTACCAATTCAACCCTATTGAACCTTATCTATATTTTATGCATATAATTTCAACACTATACCTTATTTAAAATTTGGAATTAACATCATATCTATTAGTAATTAGTTCACACCTTTATTTTCTTATTGTTTGCATGCTTAAAATAGTACACATAGTCTAATTAGGAGAATTTTAATTAATCACTTAATTTCACTATTTTTATTTTATGCACACATGATCAAATCAAAAAAACATAAATAAGCACTTTAACATTTTATCTACCCTAGGCCAACCTATTTGGATTTCATCACCAAAGGGGAAGCTGGCTTGATGCTCTGGGCAAGTATAAACCATGGTGAATGGTATATTTTGGCTAAGACCTTGACACCCTTATCACTATAGTGTGTGAAGTTAGGGGATAGGCCCCAATACCAAGATTGTATCATTTCCACTATATTCCCTTTCAGCCCAAACTACCTAAAACCATATTTAGATTAATATCTAGTACATTATAACCAACTTCCAATCACATTAGCATCATATCTTAATAATCTAATAAACATTTAGGTTAACCAATTAGTTAACTCTTTAATTATAAAGCTGACTACTTTCTATTTTCTTAATTATGTGTAAAAATTTTCATTAACCAATGTTAATTTAAGGTCTTGAACTGTGTGCTTCAATTAGATTGGCTATTTTTGATCCAATTGATTGTTTGTTTCCTTTTGGCACTTACTATTTTACATTACTTACAAAATTGTATTATTCATAACTTACTATCAACTTTTTTATCTTCCCTATTTTCATTCTCTATGTCATGAATCCAACACATTTAAAGGTTTGCAAAATGGATGAGTAGAACCAAATATATAGGCAAAACAAAGAATCTACCTATTTTTAGCCTTTGTTCACTATACAAGATCAACCGAGTCGACACTATACTATCTACAAACCTTTTACAGCCCCTATCCACTATATTAGATTAACCCAATTAACCTTGTATAGTTTTTAACTCTTTTTCTATCTTTTTACTACCTCTATTCACTATAATGGATTGACCTAGTCAACCCTATATAGTTTACAAGCCCTATTTTCTATACTGGATCAATTGGGTCGACCTTATACTTTTTTTACCTTCTTTGCTTTCCAATTTAGATTTTTGCTTTCCCTATATGTCTGATTTAACTCTATATTTTTTATTCTTATTTCTTCTCATTCTTTTCATTTCCTCAAGCATAAATGTTGCCTATCAAAATCTTCTTAGACAACTTGAATCCATTTAGAAACTATATGGGGTGTTCTTTCCTTCTCATCTTTTCTTACTCTTTTCAGCTTGTGGGGCATCTTGTGATTCCCATCCACATATTATTATATCCTTTAGGGCATCTTATGATTCCCACCTACATAGTATTTTAGACTGTGGGGTATCTTATGATGCCCATCTCTATATCCACTTACCCTTTGGGGCATCTTGTATTGCCCACCCTTATTTTCCATTACATGTTACCAAACTAATTCAACATCAAGAAACCTTCCAAGACACATAGGCTTGTCTCTCACATGCTCATCCTTGATATAGTTGTTAATGTAAGATCCTTCGCCTTCTTTCCATGTTTTTTATCTACATCTATCTAATACTTTTTATAGGTTACTTAAGCATGGGTCTATCTCTACAACAGTTCCCTCTTTTTCATAAACCTTTAGTCCTCCCTTTCGGTCTTTTGGTTTCTTGATGTACCATAATATTCTTTATATTCTTGCATTTTATTGTCTTTCATACCCCTTAGGTTTTTCTTTTGTAAGTTTCTTTGTAATACCATGGATAGGACCCGGCATTCCTCATAAAATCACCATCTTTTACCTATTTTTCTCTTTTATTTTTGTTTCTTGCCAATGTTTTTTTGTGATCTTTATGGTGTTTTTTTTATGAGTTACTTTATAAGACCATGGATAGGACCTGACATCCCTCACAAAATACAACTATTTCTTTGCTTACCTTATTTTAATTTTTCTCTTGCTTGTTGGAACTCTCATGGATTTCTCTTTTATGAGTTGCTTTGTAAGACTACAGATAGAACCCGACCATCCTCATAAAATTACCATCTATTCATGTTTTTGATCCTTATTCTCAACTTTAGATTTTGGTTCTTTTTCTAGATGAAATATGCATAATAATCTATGTTATCATCTTTTCTTCCATTTCCCTCTCTCTTATGATAAGGAATCACACTTCATTGTCATTGTATCTATTTTCCCTTTTGTGACATTTTTTATGATTTGAAGTAATTTAAATTATTCCATGTGTCATTCCTCTTGATTTCCCTTTTTTTCATCTCCACATTAGATAAAACAAGGTCTAAGTCAAGATAACACTTTTATTTCACCTAGATTTATGAGACTCTTAGACCCCATGCTCTTTGATGTTCTCTCTCTTAGAAACCTTGTCCTAAGTATTTAAATAAAATTCATCTTTAACACCCATGTTTGGTTTTCCAAATCTATATGGAGGAGGAATAGAAAAATCCATCAAGAAAGTTAAATTCTAAATCATTTAAAACAAAAGGCAATGATATCTAAAAGGCAACATACAAATTCCAAAATTCTAATCACACTAAAAGACATGATTCAAAACACATCTCCTTCTTCTAGTTGAAGCTCAAACTCCAAAATCAACCTCACAGTAGAGCTAAGGTCTTTTGGGTTGAAGTAGGTTATTAGATTAGAAGAGGAGAATAAAAAAATATTTTAATGCTACCTACTTTCTCATGCAAGTACCAAATCTTTGCAGTAGACCAAAACCTCTATAAGGGGTCTTGAAGAATGGGAAACACATCATGGGGAGGTAGGTTCATTTTTTTTCATTCATAAAGCCTTCATGAGATGATCTATATACTCCATTTGTTGACCCAAGACTTGTGTCACTAAGAAAATTTATTCATAGTCCTTAAGATCAACATTCCTCTTATTTTGATAAACCTAATTTGAGTGTATTGACTTCAATAAAGAGTTATTGTACCTTGGTTTTTCTTTCATTATCCCCTCCACCCATTTCATTTCCCCCACTTCATAGACTAATTGTGATTCCAAATATTTTTTCCCTTCTTTAATTCCTTCTTTTTCACTTCTTAAAAACATGCTAGCACTACTTTGTTTCATTTTTATCTATCCTTAGAGTGAAACAATATGCTTGAGCAACTATGGATTCTTATTTCTTTACACCATAATTTTAAATTTACTACACTTACTTTACTTTCCTTTTACCATTTATCATGATTTTTTTGTCCTACTATTATGGACACCTTAGTTTGTACCCTTTTTTCCATTATTGAATGAGGTTGGCTTGTACTTCTCACTTAACAATGTTATTTCCCCTTTTTTGCATCTTTTTTCCATTGTTGAGTGAGATGTGGTTTGTTACTACTCACTCATCAATGTTGTTTTAACTTTTTGTTTTTATCTTTTTACCATTAATTTATTTTTGTTTTACCATCTTGTTTGACATGTATCCTTGGTTTGATTTGGTGAGTTTGCCTTTTTTACTTAAGGATATCTTGTTTGAGTTTTTCGATCTTTAGTAGCCTTGACTTTTTGGTTACCTGATTTACTCTTATTTATTTTTGACTTGGTCATTTGGTCTAACATAGCACCTGTTACCCTAGCTTGCCAAATTTTCCAAGTACATCCCACCCTCATAGCACCAACTATCTTGGATTTTTTTGAATTTATTTGTTTTTGTTAAGATAAAATAAAACATAGATTTATCCCCAAATCGCATACAAGAGAAACTATGAAATGAATCAATCAAACATAAAAAAGTAATCATAAACATACACAAAATAGGAGACATCAGATATAATGTGGTTCACCCAAGATGGGCTACATCCACCAAACTTGTCTAGTATATTATTTCTAGAAATAAAATAGAGAAATAAATCCTACAACAAACCCTGTTACACCTCTCTACCACTTTCTACCTCCTCTCTGTGTATAATTTATTTCATTTTTCATTTCATCCATGTATCAATATAGTTTAGGGTGAAAAACACCTAAACATAACCTCTACTATTAGATCTGGAAACCTTTAATCAATGGCCCATATTGACTATGAAATTACAGTTTTACAACCCCCCACTCCATGAATATAAATAATGGGATCCAAAACCTGGCTGAAATAACATAAAAATTTTAACCTCTATTCTTGGAAGATAATATGGCTCTACACCTAATAGTTTTTATTGTTTAGTTTTATATTATTGGTTTTATTGAAAGTAATCTCTACACCCTACATGATCAAAACTAACAACACAACAAACAACCATCTTACAATAAATATAAGTCTAGGTATGCATTGCATTTAATTTTTAATTATTTACTTTTTATATTAGTTTCCCTTTTAGTCAATTGCCTTCAATTATTTTTTATTCAAAATATTGTAACTTATTTTTAGCATTAGTGTTGTGTGTTACTATGTTCTTCCTCAAAACACCATCTCATGTTACACCTTAGTGACACATGATGAGATTTGAGTGGGGTATATATATACACATTATATTTTTAACTTTTATCAAATATTTATGCTTTACAATTTGTAAAAACCTATTGACACTCAATCTCTCTGAGTGATGCCCTAAAGGGTACATTAGGAAAGGGGTGGGTAGAACTTTGGTGCTTTATAAGATAATTATCCCTTATTTTCACATTATTACTAGTCTAACTAGCTCCCAAAACCATTTCCTAAGCTACTTCTCCTCCCTTGAGTATTTTTCTAGTATTTTACTCTTTCCATTCCTCCTTTTCTTGCCTTTAACTCCTTTTTGACTTTTGGTTGTACTAGGTTGACTGCGTCGACCCAGTATAGTTTAGGGGTATAATTTACTTTCTTAGCTTATTAGCCCTTTGGTTGACCTACCTCAGAGTTGGTAAATTATCCCTGAAAACACACTAGGTTGATTGGGTCTACCCCATATAGCTTATGTTCTCAAAATGATTTAGGATAATACCTACCTATATATACAAGATCATTTTAGTCATTATTCATATGTGCAATCAAGATTTATTATTTGCTCATGCTTATTCACAATCTGTTCTTCCACCATTCTACTTGAAGAGACTTAGCTTACGTTTCTTATTTGGAGAATCTAGTCTTGTGGATAAGTCTTAAATGTTTCGGTATTTCTTAGTGATATTTACAAACCAAAATGACCTCTTTTGAAGCCCCTTTGGCCAAGGGAGGTATTGAGTCTCGATGGATTCACATTTAGGTAAGTATATTCTAACTTTGTTCTCCTCTCTTTTAGTAGATAGAAGTAGCATAAGTGTTGGCTTGAATAATACTATCTTTCATATTTTATGTATTAGGGAGTTACTCATACTTATTTTAATTTAAGTTCCCTATACATGTTTATTTTATTGCTTCTAACCCCCACTTTTGTGCCACAAGCTTTGGTGTGCACTAGATTAGATTTTACTTTCTTGTTATTAGTATAAGTGAATATTTTAAACCTTAGGACTCTGTTAGGGTTGTTGTGAGATTATGTTAGACTGTAGGGTTTAAAAATTTTCCTATCATGATGTATTATGACAAGTGATACAAGTGATACAATTGATCCCATAATTGGGTCTATTGGATCCCCATATTGGTCATACTTGCGCTTAACAAGTGTATCCCCAATCAAAAGTGTAGGTATGATCTATCTTATCTAATCTAGGATTAATTCATAGACATGATGCATTTTTTATTACATACAATGGGGAGTTTATATAATATTTATAATATGGTCCTCTCCTATTGTTAGTATTTTTAGGTTCTTAGGATCAGTTGGCGTCTACTTTGTCATTATGTCAAAGAGGGAAAAAGTTCCTATTGTGAGAGTGCTTAAAGAGAGAGAAGAAAGGTGAGTTGTATATTGATGGGTGTTAACATCAATGACAAAGAGGGATATTGTTGGAGAGTTATAAATGATGTCATGGTGATGTCATGAAGGTTTCCTAGTGAGTGGATGAAGTTCCTTGATAGTCTAAGTGACAATGACAAAGTGTGCAATATGTTTATCCTAGTATGATTGAAGGAGGCTTGGTTGATCTTTAGTTTTGGCATGGTTAGAGATGTTTAGGGATGAGTATGGTTATTTGAGACTGTGCAAGGGGTCATATAAAAATTTAATAATGATTTGAGTTCTTGTGTACATGAGTATATTTCATCTGGTTGATCATTATTTTCATCTAGACATTTTGGGTCTAGTGGTAAAAAATATGAATAGGTAGTTTGCTAACATCAACATTACCATGTGTGGATGAGTCAAGGGGATTTGGTCATATGGTAGTGATCATATTTGTTCCTAGTTACTATGTGATAAATTAGTTCATGCAATAAAGATAAACATAAGATATACAAGTGCAAAGTTGGGCTCCCAGGCAATTTGACAGTGTTTTCCCACACTTAGCTTAATTTACAATGTGACAAGAAATGCTAAGTAGGCTTTTTTATGGTGTTATATTTCACACGTGTGGTAGTTTCAAGATAATTTGATCATATGGGTTTGTTAAAATTTGTGATTATTTTATTTATGATAAATTTTAGGTCATGAAATAAATCACATCAAAAGTTATACATATACAAAGTTGGCCTTCCAAACATTTCTTGATATCGTTAGCTTTATGGCAGAAAGAAATCTAAGTGATCAGATTAATTGAGTTATATCTCACACATGCAAATTTTTTATGATAAGTTTGAAACATGGTTGGATTCCTCTTTGAACAAAGATCATATGGTGAAAATTTTAGATCATGAGATTGATAGAAGCAAAAGATATGCCTATGTAACGTTGGCCTTCCAGGAAGATACCGATGGTCCCCATACTTAGTCTATTTTTCACGATGTTAAATATTAGGACCAGATGGAAATCCAATGGTTTATGATATTTCATACATATAAATCTATGATGCATAGTAAGTTAAATGGGTCAAAGTGTTTGATGCTTAAACTAAGTAAAGATCGAGCTCCTTACAAAAGGATCAATGGAACATGCTCATTTTAATATGTCTGGAAGTAGTGAGATGAGGACAAGTGTTTAAAGTTTAAAATCAAGTAGAGATAAATATCAAGTGTATTCCAAGATCTAATGATGGTTAGGTATTCATATAGATAGATATCAATGGTGTACATTGAGAGACATGTTTTCAAGGTGTCTAATATTTAACACAATTAAAGACTGAGCTAAGAACAAAAGATTGATTGAGTGTGTATTATCCAAGATGTCAAGAAAAAGTGAGATGATGCTAAGTATTTAAGTTTAACATTTGGTAAGTGGTACACTATGAGTTAAAGTTTGAAGAAGATTGATGGTGTATGTTTAATTTGAATATTGATGGTGAATGTTTAATTTGAAGATGTGAGGACATGAGATGAAAATAAAGTGATTGAGGTTTAACTGTGACCATTTGCATTTGAATATTTGAATTTAATAAAGGAAAAACTAGTGATTTGTATTTTAGCTATAAATTTTGATCTAGGATAAATTTACTCATGGTGTAAAAAAAGAATTTGTAGAGGAATTCAAGGTGCATCTGCAAATATATATTTGAAGATTTGAAAGTGTGTACAATCAAATTTATGAAGGTTCAAAGTTAACTAAGTATTCGACATTCATCTGTTAAGAATATAATAAGGGTGTTTGAGTTTGTGTTGATGTTGTTTCGATGTCTCATGATGAATTAGTTATTTGGGAGTGTTTTAGACTCCATGAGGATCATTTTTGTGCATTATAAAGGTTTAAAAAATCATATACAGTATGAATAAAGGGTTATAAGTCAACTGTGTGTATAGATAAGTGTTTGAGCTAATTGAGCCTTAAAAAAAGAGTGATATGATGGATGTTGGCACTTAAAGGGGACCTATGGATCAAGTGGCAGGGGTCCATGAGTTGTAAATTTTTCATGTGCTCCTAGTTTGGTCAGAGAAGTGTCAAAGAGGTGAATGGGTGATCATAGGACCTAAAAGTGACTTAGGATTTTTTGAAAGAGAGTTGTGCTTAAGTGTGACCCACATAAGATGCATTAAGGGTTAAAGCATTCCTAATGGCCAACCAATATGTTGATAATTCATGAATGCTTTATAAATAGTGAAACCAAATGTGATGGTTTCCAAATTGTGAAAAAGGCTAGTGTGAGAGTAGTGAGTGTTGAAGTGAAGAAAAAAATATTAAGTGTGCCCTATGGATGGGTTGATGTGAAGAGTAGATTGAGGATTGAGTGTATGACATGTAGGTCATAATTCTATTGGAATAATATTGCTCTTGTAGTTTGAGGATATTTGAGGAGGTTTGAATTTGCATATGAGGATAGTTTGAGTGAAGGAGAGAGATTGTGGCATGCCTATGTGAGTGGCCTATATGAGATAGAGAGGGAGTTTGTGTAGGGGTTAGAAAAATATATATCCATCATCAAGTGTTGAAGATATCAGTTATAAGGTGGATGTGTTCACTTTAAAGGAGGGTCTAAAGGAATTGATATTCCTTATGGGTAGTTTCTCCTTATGAAACAAGTGTTTCACTAAAGGCCTTTAGTCAGGATGACTTGATCAAGGTTTTTAGTCTAAAGGACTTGACTAGTCTCTTGTTTGTAATCTCTTAGAGGATAAGTTGTCCATTTGTTGCAAGTTTGAGAGTGGGTTTTATTCTCCATTAGGGTTTCCCACAGGAACTATGTGTTATGTGTTTGATCTTATGTATGTATTGAATGAATAAGATCTCTTATTAATGTTACTTAATCAAGTTGATATATGTTAATTGTTTAATAGTTGGAAAATAATGAAATTGAAATATCTTATCTCATTAATTCACCCCCCTCTCAGTGATTATACCTCTAAAATTTATATCCCTTCTCCTCTTATATCCCTTTTCCTTGTAATTTGAGTAGAATTAGTGATAGTGTAGGTGATTCAATAGGGAAACCAACCCTCTCTAGAGATTCAATACATCTTTAGGTCATCCACAACCTAGGAGTTTTTTCATTATGTAACTTGGGTGAGAAGACCTAAAACACCTCCTCAAAGGGTGTAACTTTTAACTGATAATAAGAACATAATTTAATAGCTTTATGAATTGTTCCTAGTACTTATTTACTGACAAATCCCTTTGTTTTATATTTTATAAATCTATTAATTTATGATCAAAGTATAACTAGGGTAGACACCAAGCTTTAAATAAGGTTAAAAACTAATCCTAAGTAGTGTTGGTGGATTCAAGACCCATATGTAGCTTTTTATTATCTCACCAAATTATTGCTTCTATAATGCACAATGAAGTGAAGGGTACATCAATACACTAAAATAATTCATATTTATAGTTATACATAAATATAAAACCTATGTTGTTTAAAACATGAATAAATGTGTACAAGTTATACAACCATTGTTATATTACATAGTCATAAATCAAAATGTATAAATTATACATTTCATCACTAAATATCATAATACACATGATAGGATTTATAAAACTACATCTAAGCCTCATAAGACAAATATAAAATCAATACAATAGCCATGAGTATGATTCAAATATGGTTGTTCAGCTGAAGAGAGGGAGAGCATCATCATGGTGCTTTTCCTCCAACCATAGACCATTGATCTTCCACATACCTCTCCACTGGGAGTATCCCTTAAAGGTGAAAATAAAAGAAGTGTGGCTATCAAGAATTCAATCAAAACCCATGTTTTAGATTAAGGTAAAAATAGGTTTTGAAGGGACCCTGAAACCCTGAAATAAAGGGAGAAGGATATAACAATTACGACCACAGGCAAAGCCTAAAAACTACAACAAGAATCATCAAAACCCATGTTTTGTATAATCATCAATACATGTAACAATCACATAGACCATGGAAGACAATACTCTATCTAGTATGAAATCATACATACACATGTAAACTAGAAAGTATGGTGTCTCAGCTATAAAATTAATTTGGCCAAAGTTTTCATTATAGAATTTAGATCTCTCTTGGATTTGAGTCAATTCCACACACACATACCCTTTGCTAATGAAACTAAATATGTTATATGATACCAGATAATAGATATATGCATTTCATGAATTCAATCTCATATACCTATCACCTACTATCAAATTTGTAACATACAACTACTCATTAATCAAGACAGATATTTACTTATTCAATTTAGTACAAGGTAAAAACATCCATCTAAAAGAAAAATATCACTTTTTTTTCCATAACACAACTATTATTGACACATTTAAGGATTGTAGGTTCTTATCAACTAATAACATTAATAATTCCCAAATACAAGCATAACCATATGCCTAGATTATAAAAGTCCAAGTGATAAATACATTATTTTCATTTCAAATGATTTTCACACTTTTCATTTATGTTTAACACTATATAACTTGTGTATAAGATCTAATAAAACACTAAATGGCCCTATTTCACATACCCAAGGGTTACCTATTAGTATGATTCAGGATACTAATCATATTGTTTACTTTTATACCAACTTTAAACCTTTATTTCCTATTTTGACAATTCCTTAATCATGTAAATCTTATATTTTAGCTATTATAAATGCATAGTCCACACCCATGAATATAATATCCACATTATACCATATTATTTTATGTCTTTAAAAATAATTAATTATAAATAAATATGAACACTTGAAGGAATGTTTTAGGGTATATAAGTATTTCCAATATTTCTTATTACTCGAGTTCATTTAGTATTAAAGGAAAGACTAATAATCAAGATAACATTTTTTTATTAATTATGTTTAGAATTACTATTATTACCTATATCTCAATATAGATTCCCTGTTAAATAAGTTTCTAGGATCAATTTAGTCAAAAAGGTATATAATCTAGTCTTTATATTTACACATGATCATGTGTGTGTGTGTGTGTAGTGTTTTATTTGAGTTTTTTTACTTGAGCTTATAGTGTTTATAGTTATTTCACAACTAGATATTCCTTGTGACATATGATCAAAGTTATGAGCAATTTTTCTTTAGACGTCACTTAGTCACCTATAACCTATGTAACTAGTATGGGATAATTATTATCAATCAGTTTACATGTATTTGTAATATGATAAATAATATATGCATTATCATTTCATAGTTGCAAAATTTCTTGGTCCAAGGTCGAATACTTACACACTATTGACTCTTAGAATGTAGTTACACATTCAATTTTCTTGGTTAGTAGCAGATAGGCAACATCCAAAGATGTTCCATGAATAGTGGTATCAAGGGCCATGGATATGCTATCAGTCACTACATGATCGAATATGAATTATTCCAAATGAAAATAAAAGGTGGTATGCTAGGTGGATGATGTGGGAACATCCCATAGCCACTGGCTAGTGATTTGGGTTTTTGGCTATGAAACCTCTTCTTATGCAACTCCTTATGGTATTAGTTTATGTTGTTCTATGTGCTTCAATTTTTCCTTGGAATTTGCCTCTTTATATTCTTTGGTTTTATATTCAAATTCAGCCTAAGCATATTTCTCATCTTGGTTTTTGGTTTGCACCTTGATCTTAGCCTTAGCTTCAGCCTCAGCTTTGGCTTTAGCTTCCACCTCAACCATAGCTTCATATATAGCATTGGATTTGTCTTTGGTTGCCTTTTCCTTTGTTATTTATTTGGCTTGTTCTTATTTGATGTACTGATCATCTTTGGCCTTTTTCTCTTTCTAATCCTTTATTAGTACTTATGTGTCCTCCTTCTTCTATTGTGTAGCCTATGTTTCTTGATGTTTTCTTGCTACCTCCTCTTGTTCCTTTTTATTTACCTTCAATTTTTTGATTTGACTCTTACAAGACTTTGCTTCATTGGCTTGTTTCTTTTTATCCTTTGCTTCTCTAATTCTTTTATTTCAAGTCTCTACTTCTTTTTCTTGTTTCTTGTCTTCTTACTCTATAACTTGTTGGTGGTAGTGTGATTCTTGCATAACTACCTATTAGTTTTTCTATTCTTGTTCCTTAGCTACCTTTCACTTTGGCTCTTTTCTCCTTCTTATCTTCCTTTTTATCCCTCATCTCAGCCTCCTTTTACATTTTTGATGGATCATCCCATTCCTATGCAACTTCTTGTTGGGTCTTTAATTGTGGTAAATTAGGTTCTTTAGGTTCTTCCATGGGAGTTGGGGAATCTAGTATTATGAGTGATTTTGAATCCTCTAAAGTGGAAAATTCCACAACAATACCTCATCGTACAACCATTTTTTTTGGATGTTATAGGGGGATTGAGGTTCTACTTTTGTCTCTTCACATTTTGACCCTAGATCTATTGATGAGACTCTTGTTCTTAGTGGGATACACTCACCTCTGTTAGGTATGTGAAGGAAACCATTCTATCATTGATCATTGGAGATAGGTGAGATATAGAATGCATTTGAGGTCTATGTAATAATCGTGGTGGTGAGATTTCTTGTGTTGACAAATCTTATTTCTATGTAGCTAGATATCCCATAGTTGGATTTGTGTAGAATAGTTCAGCCTTTAAATTTTATTGAGTTGCTTCTTGCCATATAATTTTATAATAATAGAAGGTGGAGGTTAATTGATAATGACCCAAAGGTCATGTATTACCTAATTTTACACCAAATAGGTGTGCACTACTTTCTATAAAAAAATATTTTCTTCTTCATGGTCATAAACATTATTTTTGATGTCTTCAAGCATGGACTTTAGGACTTTTTACTCCTCAACTCTAAAATATGGTAAGTTACACTCAACTGCTATTTTAGGAAAATGTATATTATCTAACTATGACTTTTATTGGCATGTCCTATTCTTTAGTGGTGGTGGTGAGGCTTGTCATGCTAATGCATTTATCTTTCCTTTGAACTACTATGCTGGAGTTACTATTTTTTGTGGTGGTGCATTTTAGTTACATTTATGATTGTGGTTGTGCCTATGGTTGCACTGGTTGTTGTGCACTTGGGGGAATAGACCATAGAGTTTGTACTAAAATCACAACTATTTATTTATGTCTCAACAATTTTACCTTAACATATGACATAATTATTAATAATGGTAGTGAATTCACAGTTACCTTAGGAAACTCATGTGATTTAATTTAGATTTCATTATACAACTTTATAATTGATACATGTTGTCCAATATACTACATGACATCTTGGGGTTTTTAAGGGTATGAATTAATCAAGTTTAGGGCCTATATACACCATGTATTAAACCTCTCAAATTGCTCATACTACTACCCTATTTTCATCCATACAATGTTTATAAACATAATACCAGGCCAAAAATCTACAAGGTTGATTAGTCCTTTGAATGATTTTCACTATGTGAATCAGATAATTCAAACAAAAAAATTGGTATTGGAATGTATATAAGGTGTCAGTGACAATATTTTAAATATTTTTGGTTAGCTCAGAGGCCAAAAACTCAATCTAGTTGAAATTTTCATGTAGGTGTATCATACGATACGTAATGCTGATAACACCTTTTATCACCTGTTTCACCTATTTTATTGTTTGCCAAAATGACTTGGTGATGAATTTACCTAGGATGCACACCAAAATGTATTTTATCATATCAATGGTTACTCCTATAGATACCCTTCTAGGATATCTTCCCCTAGTATCGGAGTGAATTGGGGGAGCTATGGATTTATAAGGTAAGAGGGATTTACCATGAGCTGGGAGGCCCATCATTTTTGCCATGCTCTGAGGAGTGATCCAAATTATGACATATTGGGATAACTAAATAGATATTTCATTATATCTACTACACAAAGTGAGCATTACCTCATCTATTTTTCTAAAAGTAGGTAGTTTGATTAATCATTTTGTATTTGAGCCTCGTAATAGATGTTGAAGAGCTAGGGCTCTTGCTTATGCTACTTCTTATGGATCATTAAAAAACAAGTGGATTTTACCACATCAATGAAGCCAAATGGGTCTAGATCCTAATATTTAGTTTGTCTTAGGCTTAGTTCGATCTGTATTTCCTCTTTTTGTGCATAAAATTTTTGGATCAATAATTGATATCTTTTCATAGTTGTTATGTGGCCTATGTTGAACACTTACTTTGCTTGGTCCAGCTCTAGTATGAAATCTATGCACAAAAATGTGTTTTGAAATAAAATAATATATTTCACTTGGTTTTAGGAGTATGTAAGGTGTTGGTGTTGTGCATTCCCTTTTTTATATATATTTTGATGCCCAAATCTGTCTAGCCAACTAGTTTAAATATGTTGACCTAGTTGTGCATGAGTTTACCTCCTAAATTAATATTAATCAAATTTTATTTGATATGATGGTTACCATTTTTCATCTATATTATTTTATTCATGTGTTTTTAGATAGCTGATATGACTCAGCATCCTTACATCTATACCATTTATTTTATGACCGACGTATCATTCTACCACATGATCCACTTTGGGAAAGATGTAATCTGTTCAAGTTCCTTATCATTAATAGTATTGAATTATTATTGTCTATCTTTTCATCTTACTTTCCTTGTTAGTGATATATTCTTAAATTTATGTGATGACCATTGTGTATTTATTGCTAACTTTCCTTCCTTTATGCTATCTCTATAAATTGGTCGTAGTCTATGATGTTGATTATTCTAACCCCATTATGATGTGTTGTAATCTAAAGATCGCACTATAGAAATAAACTAACCCTAAAAAAAACACAAAATAACTTTAAATAAAGTTACTAACTATATGGTGCCCCTCTCTTATTATAAACAAAGAATGATAGAGATTAATGACAATAAGACTTAAGCCTACAACCATTAACATGTCCTGGAAATATGGTTCTTTGTAGTTATTTTAACATAATGGTTCCCTATTATTATAATTCATAAATAATGTAGGGTCATTTCCATATGATGTGCAATTTTCCTAAGAATGCCTTAAATTTGCTATCATATGGTAGTACTACTTGTTCTAGATGAAATTTTTACATCACAAGTTGCAATCATGCCATGCCTTCTGCCTTAACTTGTTAATATCTTACATCAAATATTCCATTTATAAAATTTACTCCATTTTAACCAAATCCATTAACCTTTGTTTCATAGAGTCTTGATCACCTAGTCTCATAACCATTGTAATGCATAGACTAGGAATAATGTACTCCATAGGCATAACTACCTCCAAAAAATAAACTAACTAAAATGGAGTGAAGCATATTGCTCATTTAGTTTGTTTGATAGGACCAAATAATCATAGGAGTGCAACATTCCCAGTCATCCCTTTGCACATTACATATCTTTGTAGACACCAAAATCTTGCACATTAGATTCTGACTATCAAACCCCTAAGCAACTCCTTGGACCATTTAAATGAACCAAAACCCATTTTTTAACTAATCAACTAATCAAGTCTAAAACACCCTTTTTACCCACTTTTGGTTGTTAGCCTTGACCATTGATGGTTAGGCTAACTGTTAATAGTCAGGCCCCACTGCCTAGACTCTTCCATGTAGACAAACATGCAAACACCACCAAATAACCACTTACCTTTTCTAGATATAAGTTATACAAATCCTCTCTCTAGACCTTACATGATCAATTTATAATTAGAATCACCTCTTAAACTTCCACTTTAACCTCTAGCCCTTCCCTATAAGAAGAGGAGGGAAGCAAGAGATCAATCCATCTACAACTATTATCAAGAGCTCAGGTACTTGAAGATTCCTTATTGTAGGTCATCCAGCATTATCAAGCATCATCAGCCATCTATTTGAGAGAGCCAATCTGCCATTGCCTCTCAAACCAAGTTTCCAAGCATTGTCATTATGCCAAAATCAAACCAAATTCCACCTATGAATCAACAATGCCTACCAATCCATTCCTAGTAATTCAAATACTTGATTACTACCATTTATCTATTTTATCCCCTTTTTAATTAGTAGACCCTAAACCAAACTCTCGATATTCATTTCTTGAATCCCATCATCAGCTATTGATAAGTCTAGAATTGGACAATTAGCCATTGATGGTCAGGCCTAACCATTGTTGGTCACCCCAACCATTGACGATCACCTATGGTAGGTTAAAAACTAGCAAGCTAAAATTCTATTTATTTTCCAACTAGATCCTTCTTGAGTTTTTTCCTGTTCTCTAAACTCTGTTAAATTCCCTGAATCACACCTTCACCCACTAGTATTAATCAATTTCTCACTAATTAGATTATTTCTAGTCTATCTACTCTATCAATCATATCTTTGTTATTCAGTTTCAAATATATTTTAATTATTGATGTAAGTACCTTCTATTTAATTTTTTAAGCTTAATTATTTTTAAAATGGTGGATTGATAGTCCCTAAGGAAGCCCATGCTTCTAAGATCTAGTCAGTGCTAAGTAATCCACCTAGCTACTTATCTAACAAAAAATTTGCTTTATTTCTATTTTATCTACAAGTTTTCCTCACCAGCCAAAGAGGAGTTCTTCATAATCTTTTGATTTAATGCACACACCTTTTATCAGGTATTTCTACCATAACCCATATTTCTAGTTTTACTACCTTCTTCTAAATAATATTGAAATTTGAGTGAAACATTTTGGCATGCCCAGTGGGACCTAGTGTCTTTACTCACATTTTTCTTTACATTTATATCCTTCTATCTCTATTTGTGTGCTCATAATTGAAATCAAAAAAAATCATTTGGGTTTAAAATTTATTGCATACATTGATTTCCTATTTCTTATAAGCTCACCTAGTTTAATTAAATAGCATCAAGATTAAGCATAGTCCACTTATGTTACATAACCAAATCATGAAATCAATAAAACATCATAACACACTTGAGGCAAGGCTCGACTAGGATTTCACTTGATGGATCACCTTACCCTACCCGGTGATCCTACTTGGATTTCATCACCAAGGGGAGGACCCACTCAATCCTTTGGCTGAGTATAAGATCTGAATAAATGGTATATATTAGCTATGTGACCCAGCTTGGCTTCAAGATCATGAAGTGAGGGGAGCAAGTCCCAAGCACCAGGCTATATACTTGATTTAGTATATATTATTTAAGCACCAAAATTAACTCAAAATTATCTTTAGACTGCTTATCTAGTACCTGATCTATAAACCAATCTACTACACATTATTTACATTAAGGCATAAGCCAAACATCGAGATAATTAATAAATCATAGGATTTTAATTACCTCAGTGTGTGTTGACTTTTCATTGGGATTTTATTTTTCTTTCTCTATGTTAAATTCTGAAATCATATATTGGTACTTCTCTTATAGCCTTATATGGTACTTACCCAACAACAATGAGGAGAATTAGCAAGTCAAGACCAATCTATAAACTACCCAATTTCTTCCACCTCCTCTTCCATAAATTAATACCGATCAAATGTAGAGAGTTCATCTCACCATTATAAACCTTCCCATATCCCTGAGATTGTTCCTCAAGGGGATTCCAACTGTGCTTCCCTTTTAGATAATAACCCAATCACCTTACAACATTATCTTAGTACTTCACATCATATAACCCCTATCTCAACCCCACCTATAGAGCCTATGTATGGCATGTCATCCTACTTAATGTTGGATCCTTTGGTAGTTACTATTACTACCCAACCTTTATCTACCCAAACATATGTATCCACCAACCCCTTTAACACCATGGGGGAAAATCAACCCATCCAACCAACTATTACCCTTACACCTTCTACCCCTACCATTGGTAGGTCAAAACCTCCTTTTACCAACCCCAATCCATTAATCACTACCCCTCTTTACAATATATCAATGATCCTACCTACCACTACACCTCCTACTAGTACCAAAGTCACTATCTCACCCTTAATTGTTAACACAACCATGACTCCCACCCAACCTGCAATAACCTCTCAGTGATTACCAACCATATCTAAACCAAGTTATGTCCCTAACTTATAATTTCATCTCCATGTTACCCAATCATCAACCACCACTTACCCTTATATATCCTCCACCCAACCTATGATCACCTCTCAATAATTTCCAACCATACCCAATCTTGGATGTCTCTAACCCACAAGGACATTCCCACATCACTCAACCACCAACCATTACCTATCCTCATATACCTTCAACCCAATCATCTATACCTACCTATCAATATGGGGCAATCTCCCAAACACCAATGAATTATCAATATATTATCCCCTCTCAGCCACAATTTGTGACCTAAAATCCTCTAGGTCCATCACCACAAATGGATCTAATGAAAATGATCATGGACAAGATGAAAAACCTAGAGTCATCCATTTTTATACCCCATAATCTCTTATCCTATGATCAAGTATGTAATTAACCAATTCATCCTTCTATCCCTATCAGACCATATCTGACCCAATGGGAAATTCCTAAATTTACTAATTTTAATAGTAAAGAAGATCCTGAGCAATAGTTAAGAGAATTTAGGCATTCTTATTACATGATTTCTTATGATGATGTTCTTCATTTGCATACATTTCCTATGTCACTTTTTGGCCTAGCAATGGACTAGTATAGTGTCATTACCAAACATTCTATCTATTCTTTCAACCAATTGGCTCAGATGTTTTTAGACCATTTCTCCATCAACATATCCAAGAAGGTCTCAATTAATGATCTTTTTCCCATCCACTAATTCAAAGATGAGTCTTTATCTGATTTTATAGCTCATTGGAGAATTCTCATCAACCAATTATAGTTATCTTTACCTCAACCAGAACTGATCAAACTCTTTGCTCATGTTTATGCAAAGCACATCTCTTCCACCTTGCATGTCGAGATTTTTATAACTTTGGACAAAGCCTTTACCATAGCATGTAAATTGGAAAATAGGGCCATAAATGAAGGTAAATTGAAGTTACGTAACAAAAATTCCACCTTCAAGACCAATGAGACTTCTTCTTCCAAACCTGGTAACCAAACCAATATGGGAACCAAGGGCAAGGCAACTATGAATATAGTTTTCCTTAAAATAGATCCTCCACCAAATATTAGTCAATAAAACTCTTCTAATCTTCCAAACCAAAACATGAGAAACCTAAAATGAAGCAACCTTAAGCAATTTACCCCACTGGGAGAATCTTATGACTTAGTTTTGGATAAACTATTGAAATCCAATCTCATATAGACTTTTCCAATTAAACCCCCACAACAATTTTATTCTTCTCATCCTCCTCCAAATCAGTACAATGATAATGATCTTTTTTCCTTCCACTATGTAGTTGGGCATGATGTTAGTAGGTGTAATACATTTAAAGGCATTGTCCAATCCCTTATTGATAAGGGGGAACTTGTCTTTGACAATCCCAATGCACCTTAGAAGCAGGCTCTTGATATATTTAGGAAACCTTTTCCCAATCAACCTCCATCAAAAGAAGAAATAAACCAAGTAAAATGCTCCCAAGACACTCATATGGTTAATATGATTCTTGATATTCAAATTATGAATGAACCAACTACCTCCTCGACAACTTCACCTACTCCTTTGAGTGAGGAAAAGTAGCCACCTTCCCCAGAGCCAAAAATTGACATTATGGAGCTAACATTTACCATGGCTTCATTCATGGAGGTCATGGCATCCTCAAAACCTCAATCAACAGATTTACCCAATAAGCCCATCATAACCACACCACCTCCAACCAATCAACCAATCATCCCTCCTATGGATGTTGTGCCTAGAGAAGAAGCATTAACCAATGACTATCTTACACCAACCATTTCCCATTTAGATGAAGAGAAGGATGAGGTTACCCCTCTTTCTTCTCCTCCTCCTATCAAACTTTATTTTAAACCAAATGCCCAAGGTATGAAACTAGTATATAAACCTTTTTCTCAATTAGTTCAAAAACTAGACTTTCTCTCTCAGCCTAACATGGATAGAACCACCTCTTGTCATCATCTAGATCTCCCCCACCAAATCAAATCTCCTAGAATATTTTTAACCATGCATATCCATCACCTTCCTCTTTCAAAGAAGCCATGATAGGGCCATTTCACCACCTCCACCCAAATCATCCCATGCCCTCCTCACCAAATCTACCCTGACCTTAGGAATCTTTCCTATGCCTATTATTAGACACCCACCTTTAAAACTAGATCTTTTTCCATCTACCTTGACCAATAAATTACCAAACAAAGCAACCATGAACATAAAATACCCAAGACCAAACCACACACCAAGTATAGACAACTCCCTTCCCAGTTACCTTTTATTTTGGGACCCCATCCCTCCACCATCCTAGTTACCTATTCTTCATCTAGAAAACCTAACCCATTTTCTATAAAAACATCCACCAATACATATACCAAGCCCTCTTTCTTGGATAACCTAGTTGATTCTACCCTCCCATCTATGCCCAAAACTTCATCTTCTATACCAGCTATCTCTATTAGAACATCTACCCACCAACCTCATCTAAGACCAACTACAAAAACTAACCAAAAACCTACTTCCTCCATGAGGAGGCTTACTTTTGTAAAACCTCCTCCTCTAAGTATGTCATCACCTTATGTTGAATCCTATTCAACCATTTTACACATGTTACTGAAAAACTCTACCTTAAGCCTTCCACCCATCAAAACTTTTGACCCCTCTCACCCAAAACCAACATGGCTTGATGACAGTCAAATATGATCCTACCATCAGACCCTAGGACATGACACAAATAATTTCAAGGCTCTCCAAAGTATTGTCCATCATCTTTATTAGGAAGATGATCTATTTTTAGATAAACTTTTAGTTACCCTTTTGTCACTTTAGCAACCAACCATATCCCAACTCTCACCCACCTATGTACTCTTGCCTACAAGTGAAGAGCAACCAAACCAATCATCTACTATCCCCTCTTCCCACACTATTAATGTTATTACATGAGCATAATAAAAGGATAAGAGTAAAGCTAAAGTGTCCATTCCTTGGACATACCCATCTTCCACCTCTCAACCTAGCCAAACCCATGCTTTTTTCCCATCACCCCAACCTAAAATAAATATCTTGAGTACCACTAAATTAAACCCTTCTCAATCAATTGAGTGGTCCTTAAGTAGCTACACCAAACCCCTATAAATCTGAGTTTGTATGAACTCATTTCTACCTCACCTCATCATCACCAAGCACTAATTGAGGCCTTACAAGCCATTGAGGTCTTGTTTGGTGATACCCAACCTATTGAGGCCTTTGTTGGCACTTTATAGCTCTCAACTCTTGTTACCATTAAAGACTCAAAGATACTTTCTACCCATCCTGAGGACCCTAATCCTCCCCTCTTTATCACTACCTACATTAAGCGAGTAATGATCGATGGTAGGGCCAGTATCAATATCATCTCATCCCATGCCTATAACCAACTCAAGCTACCTATGAACATCATGTATGATACCTCTACTATACTTTAGTCTTTCAATGACACCATGGCCACTACCCTAAGAACTGTTGTCCTCCACATTTTTCTGGGACCACATATGCTCCCTAAACTTTTCTATGTGGTTGAGGGGGAATTTTAGTATAATGTCCTACTTGAACAACCTTGGATCCAATCCATGGCTTGTGTCCCCTCTACCCTACATCACTGTGTTAAATTTTAATATGAGGTCCAAGTGATTACTATACAAGTTGACCCAAGCCCTTTTATGGCATGTAATATGATGTATCGACCTAATGACATTATTTTTCCACCCTCTACCAAATCTTCATCCAAATTAAATCTACTTCCATCACCTATTGAAGAAACCATTTCTTCCTCTTCTCATGTAGCATCTACCAGCAAATCTCTCTCCTCTTAGAAAATACCAATAACTAACTCCTTAGAATCGACCTTTCAACATCTTTGTTTAGGAGAATACCACCTCTTGGCTCTTGATGCTTTCCCTACCCCTCACAAGTATGGGTAGCTCACCAACCAACCAGGGTATGATCCCAATCTAGGAGCAATCACACCTCTTAGACCTCCTTCTTGTCAAACCCATTTTGTCTATGTGGGAGTTGCCAAGCCTTTAACAAGCACCAGCAACACCTTCTATCCTCACCCATATATCATTGGCTTTTCTTATTTAGGAAAACCCTCCTTTACCAAGACATACCTTCATAGTTGTGCCTAGAAGGGGTTAGATTTGGGAAAATATGAGCATGGCCCCCTGAGATCACCTCAAATGAAACTTAAAAACCACATGACAAGCATGGGCTCAGCTTTATCTTGTCAAAGAAGAAAACCATGCAATCTCCCCCTATCACTGAGGGAGAGGCAATTTCTCCCCTATCTTGTTTGCCTCCACCTCCAAGTGAGGATGATCATATCATCCCACCTAAAAAAAAATCCATCTCAATGATTAACCTAGGACCCCTAACCTATCAAAAAGCTAAGGATACCATAACTCTTCATCTCATGCATCCTAAACTCATTATAAAGGACTCCCTTACTATTCACACCATTCAGTGTCAAGATGATCAATCTATCCTCACCTACCTCGGAGTGAAAGATCATTCCATCCATAAATCTCTCCCTCTTAAAACTTCCACTATGCTAAATGAATCCACAATAGATATCAATTTGCATACTAACAAGAGCCCATGCATCATCAAAATTTTGCAATCCTTGGATTATATAGAAAAACAAGACTTTTTTACCTTTCTTCATGACCACAACATCACATTTGCTTGGTCATATGTTGACATACCTAGATTGACCGTGCCATTACTACCCATAACATTGTCACTCATCATGATGTTAAGCCTATTTGATAGAAGCTTTTATGAATGCACCCTCACATAGTTCTCCTTGTAAAGGAGGTTCTCCAATAGCTCCTCTCTATTGATTTTATCAAACCTATCAATTATCCCTAATGTGTTTCCAATATCATCCCAATTACCAAAGCCACTAAGGGACTTCATATTTGTGTTGACTTTCAAGATCTTAACATTTCTTTCCCAAAGGATGACTTTCCTCTACCTATAATTAACCCTCTCATTGATCTCACATCTGGTCATGAAATGCTTTCACTCATGGATGGATTCTTGGGCTATAAATTTTCTAAATGAATCCATAATAGATATCAATTTGTGTACTAACAAGAGCCCATGCATTATCAAAATTGGGCAATCCTTGGATTCTATAGAAAAACAAGACTTTTTTACCTTTCTTCATGAGCACAACATCACATTTGCTTGGTCATATGTTGACATACTTGGATTGACCTTGCCATTACTACCCATAACATTGTCACTCATCATGATGTTAAGCCTGTTTGATAGAAGCTTTGATGAATGCACCCTCACATAGTTCTCCTTGTAAATGAGGATCTCCAATAGCTCCACTCTATTGATTTTATCAAACCTATTGATTATCCCTAATGTGTTTCAAATATCATCCCAGTTACCAAAGCCACTAGGGTACTTCACATTTGTGTTGACTTTTGAGATCTTAACATTTCTTGCCCAAAGGATGACTTTCCTCTACCTAGCATTAACCCTCTCATTGATCTCACATTTAGTCATGAAATGATTTCACTCATGGATGGATTCTTGGGCTATAACCAAATCTTGATTTCCCTTGAAGATCAGCACAAAATAACTTTTATCACCCCTTGGGGAACTTTTTACTATAAGGTTATGCCTTTTGGCCTAAAGAATGCTGGTGCAACCTACCAACACATAATGACCTACATATTTCATGACCTTATCCATATAATTGTGGAATATTATGTGGATGACCTTCTCAGTAAATCAAAGCTTCAAAAGGATCACTTAGTTGTTCTTAAAATCATTTTTTAGTGCCTTATCTACTACTATGTTCACCTAAACCCCAATAAGTGTATATTTAGGGTCTTATTAGGTAAACTCTTGGGTTTTATCATCTCTCTTCATAGAATTGAATTCAACCTGGCCAAAGTTAAATCAATCTTATAAATGCCTCCCCTATTAACCTTAAACAATTCCATAACCTTTAGGGGAAACTCCAATCCATTCAGCATTTCATTTCTCAACTATCCAACTATTGCCAACCTTTTCATCACCTTCTTTAGAAGGAAACCTCTTTCAATGGGGGTAGGATTATCAAAAGTCCTTTGATTCACTTAAATACTTTCTCCTCTCCTCGTCAGTTTTCATTCTTCCATGAGAGTATGAACCTTGCTACCTGTATATTTCAGCCATTGACCACTCCCTAGGAGTAATGCTTACACATTGGGATGACCAACATAAAAAGCAAGCCATATATTATGTCAGTTGAAAACTTATCAACTATGAAACTCAGTATACCCATACTAAGAAACTTTATCTTGCACTAGTCTTTGTGGCTACCAAGCTTCATCATTACCTCCTTCAACATAAGACTTTCATCATTACTAATATTGATCCACTCAAGTATATACACTCTGGGCCTTATCAAAACCAAAAAATAGCTAAGTGGCTTATGCTTTTAGTTGAATTTGATCTTGAGTTCCTTCAACAAAAATCAATAAAGGGACAGGTGATATCCAATCAACTAGCTAATGCCCCTCTATCTGATACCCAGCCTCCTCCTTTGGAATTCCTTGACAAGAATATCACTACCCTCTCTCAAGTAGATTTTGCCTACCAAGTTACCATGTTCTTTGACAGATCCAAATGTCAATGCGATGGAGGGATAGGAATTATCCTAATTCCCTTTGACATTAAGCCCTTACCTCTATATTTTAATCTTGACTTCAAATATACTAATAACATGGTTGAATACTAAGCCCTAGTAATAGGTCTCCAAACTACCTTAGCCTTGAGAGTCAAAATAATCAATATCTTTGGCAATTCCCAAATTATGGTTAACCAAATCAATGGTATATACTAGTGTAAAAATTATGTTTTACATTAATAAAAACACCTAGACAATGTATTACTAATGTCATTTGAACACTACCTGCTCCAAACTACCCCTCAATCTATGAATAAGTTTACCTATATAATGGCTTCCCTTGCTTCCCAAATCCCATTTGTACCTTTGAACTCTAAATTATCCATTATTGTCCACCACCTTATCAAGCCATCCTTCATCAAATCTAGCTCTCCTAACATATTTAACATAGCAGATATCTTGACAAACCATTGGTACCAGCAAAATTTTGACTATCTTAATAGTGCCACCATTCCCCCTAATCTTTGTATAAATACTCACAAAAAATTTATTCAAGGCACCTCCCATTACACCATACTTGGGGGCATCCTTTACAAGTGTGGCTTTGATGGCCTTCTCTTTCATTGCCTACAAAGTCATAAAGATGTTATCAAAGAAATGTATGATGGAGTTTGTGGAGGGCACTTTAGTGGTCTTGACATCACTAAGCATATCCTTCACTTTGGATATCATTGGCCTTGTCTCAACCAAGACTATTGTGATTATGTTAAAAAGTGTGTCAAAAATCAATAGCACACTAGCCTTCATCATGCACCATGCAATAGTCTTCAAGTATCTAAGGACTTTTGGCTTTTCTCATAATGGGGCTTAGACCTTATTAGGTAAATTAATCCCCATTCTTCACAATGACATCAATCTATCATCACTACCACATAATATTTTACTAAGTGGGTAGAGGTAACCCCTCTTATCTCAACTAAAGCTGATAAAATCATTGATTTCATCAATCACCATATCATTTATTGCTATGGTGTTCCCCATAAGATTATCATTGATAATGACAAATCTTTTAAAAATTAAAAAGTCTAAGCTCTTTGTGACTCCTTTGGCATCAAACTTAGTTTGTCATCACCTTATCATCCACAAGCAAATGGATAGGTTGCATCCTCCAATAAAACCCTTAACAATATGCTCACCAAATGGTCAATGCCTCAGGATAGGATTGGCACTTACATATTCCCTTCACTTTATGGGCTTATTATACCAGCATTCAAACCCCTATGGGTGATACACCTTTCTCTTTAGTCTTTGGAGTAGAGGCTATACTCCTTCTCAAAGTCTAAATTCCATCTCTCTATATATCTTTGCAAGACCTCATCTCTGAAGATGACTATCATCAAGAATGGTTAGCTCAACTTGAACTATTGTATGAACATCATTTAGCCTCTCTCACCCATCTTCATTTATATCAAGAGAATGTTAAATGTGCCTATAAAAAATACCTCAAAGCATGGGAATTTAACATTGGTGATCTTGTCCTAAAGGAAAATCAACATGTCACAAATATCGAGAAGAGAAAGTGAGGCAAATTTGCTTTCAATTGGCTTGGACCCTACATCATAACCCATAAGTATGGATCAGGAGCTTATCAGTTGTCCTCTCTTGAAGGACACCTAAAATGCAAGCCTTTTAACACTTTACATCTACATCTTTTTTATTATTGAATGAACTTTAGATCACTATTTGTCTAACTTAAGCTCATCCCTTGCATACCACATACATCTCCCTCTTCTAAGGAAAACCAAATAAAACTAAATCATGTGATTATCCATCATAAAAACATGCCCTAATCTTAAACTTTGGGTACTGTAGCTCTACCCAAGGCATGATTCTCATAGTACTTCCTCTTCCTCTGAGGAGTGGTTCCTATGGTTATTGTCTTTATAATCCTTTTACCTACTGAACTTTTATGCAAGCCTAGTTTTGGTTTTATAAAAGTAATCATTTTTACCATGTGTAAACAAGTCTTTGTTAAGGCAAAATATCAAAAAAATAAAAATCAAGAACAAGCAAAAGCAAAAACACTATATCATGGATCAATATATATCAACCATAGACTGCCCCCTTGAAGGATAGCTGTTGGAAATTTTGAAATCTCAAATGTAAGGTGGACTACTCCCTTAAAGGATAGGTATCAAAAATCATTTTAGAATTATAAAAATTAGACCACTCCCTTGAAATATGGCTAAAACACAAAATTATTTGTCAAAGTGCTAGAAATTTTTGGAAGCTTCTCACATCGATTAGCTTCTTTAAAAACATAAACACACAATCAAAATAGCAAAAGACCCTCAAGCAAAAGATATCTAAAATTTTGAAAGCTAAAATGATCTCTCAAGAAAAATCAAATCATATAGGGAAAGCCACAATCGGCTTTCCTTCATAGACTTCTCACATTGATCAATCTACATTTTATGTATATTATGGCACAGACTTGTTTACCCTGCTTCTTGGGATATTTATAAGAAAGACATACTATTCTTGATTATTAGTTTTAGTGTCATCCATTGTCCCCTCATCTATCATATATGCACAGGACTATGATCTCACTCGATATGTAATGATCAGGATACCTACTTTCTACAACTAAAACACACTAATGTGAAGTGTATTATAGGCTCAATTTCACTAAGCCCAATCTGACCTTTGATTTTTATATCAATCTTTTCTATTTAAAAATAAAAATCAACATCAATCATAACAAACCATGAGCATTCGTATTAGCTATCTTCATCAAAGGTAGCAATAGAGAGCATCATATCACATCAAATCAAAAAACATCTCTCTACTTTGTTATCATCCTATGTGTACACTAATCAAATACAAAGAATTTTTCATATCCATATACATTAAAATCAAAAGCACAACCCATTAGGATTCTTTCCAAATCTACATCTATTCAAATATCATAAAATCCATCAATCTTATCATAATCATATCATTCACATCACATGAAATTAAACATCCATATACCATGTCAACATCAAAGTACTCATGCATCAATGAAATAATTAATATCTACTCCTATATGTCCATCATCATAATAAGACATCATCATCACATATCATTAAAACAAACTACCACTATCTCAACACATGTCTAGCTAGATCAATCTACAATAAATGTGACAATCAAATAAGCGTCATCACAATATGAATAAAACCCATGATATATGTCTAAAATAGTATCTAGTTAGTCAATACATAAATAAGCAGGTCTCTCTCTCTCTCTCTCTCTCTCTCTCTCTCTCTCTCTCTCTCTCTCTCTCTCTCTCTCTCTCTCTCTCTCTCTCTCTCTCTCTCTCTCTCTCTCAAAATAATATACATATTTCTACATTGACACATAGGATAGAATCAAAATCATATCTAAATATCATATCTCATAAATATCAAGCCCCTAGGGCACTCAAACCACTACCATTAGCACCATCAGGAATTGTACCTATTGGTGGGCCCCCTAAGACCCTTGTATGACCAACTATGGATGCCCATTAACCAAGATTAGTTGTTGCTCCACTACCTAGGCTATCCCTATACTCTAAAAATCTCATTACATGGGGTAATTGGTCCAGTACCATCACCTCATAATAGTGCAACTCCTAGATCATGGCTAAGTACCATGCCCATAGTATTGTATCTATCAAACCTCCTACAACAACACCTACTCCTCCTATGCCAATTTACCCCTGAAGAGCACCAATCTAACCCTATAGTGTCACTACCTATGCTTGTAAGGTATTCACCTACACCCTCATCCATCATCTATCTTGGTCAACACACATTGAATCTCCTCAAGCACTAGCTCAACCAATCATAGCTCCCCACCTCATAATCAACTTGGTCAACCCTCAGTACAAAATACAACATTAGAGAATCACTCAAGCATATATCTCAAAGGTAAAATGTTAATAGGTGAAAATGAATTTTCACTTTCAATTTTTATATTTCAATTTGGAGGGTTTTACCCTGACTGTTGATGGTTAGGGTGACTATCGATGATCAACCCTAACTATCAATGATCAACACTAATCATCGATGGTCAGGTCACTAGCTTACAACTTCCCTCACATAGTGCTTCAACCACACCTTACCTTACCTTACCCTTTTATCTACCCATCTTACCTTTAACAAACCTTAGCACAGGGCATTCTTGGATATCTCATTCCTTCACCTACCTAATGTCAACACCTACATAACTTATTTTCTTAATAAGCAACCTACCTTTCCTTACGAGAACTACATTTTCCCTGAAGATGAGGTGGGATATTTCATCCCCTCACCTATTAGGTAGTGTGTACTTGCCTAGTGCATATAGAGTTAGCTTGGCCATCCCCACCCACACCTACCCATTTGCCCACATCCACCTTGATGTTGATCATTTTTGCCTAGGTTTTTTTTCACAATTTGTGTTACCTATGTTTGGTTATTTTGACCACACCAAATAACTTTACCATGTTACCTATACACTTTTTTGAACCACCTCATGTATATACTTATGCATTTGTGTCTTTTTGGGAACACTTCCTACCTCAGATACCCATGACACTCAACTTATTAGTGATTTCCATGAGAGCACTTCATACCTTGGATACCCATGGACACACTAGACCTATTTTAGGGACTAATAGGTGTATCCCACTACCATGCCTATAATACTCATGTGTTACATTGATCACTTATCATCTTATCATAACCTTTCCTTTTAACAAAAATTGGAAACTTTAGTCTTTGCATGATTTTTGACTATCACACTTAGTAGCATTTTATACACCGACTCCACATTGCAAATGCCCAACCTCATCATTCCACCTAACCGTCTATCAAACCCTGACCCAATGTTGTTTTACCTTATCACCTCCTAGTCTGAGGGGGACTACCTCCTCCTAAACTCAGGACAACCTTGACTTTACCCAACTTTTATTTTTATTTTTTAGCCTGTCGATTCAAGCCACATAACAAAAAGGGGAAAATGTAAACACCAAAATCGTACACATCAAATTCTGACTATCAAACCCCTAAGTAACTCTTTAGACCCTTTAAATGAACCAAAACCTATTTTTTAACTAATCATATAATCAAGCCTAAAATACCCTTTTTACCCACTTTTGGTTGTTAGCCTCGACCATTGACGGTCAGGCTAATAGTTGATGATCAGCGTAACTATCAATGGTCAGGCCCCACCACCTAGACTTTTCCATGCAAACACCACCAAACAACCACTTACCTTTTCTAAATATAAGTTTTTCAAATCCTCTTATGAGACCTTGCATGAGCAATTTATAATTAGAAGCACCTCTTAAAATTCCACTTTAGCCTCTAGCCCTTCCCTATAAAAAGAGGAGGGTAGTAAGATATCAATCCATCTCCAACTATTATCAAGAGCTTAGGTACTTGAAGTTTCCTTATTGTGGGTCATATAGCATTATCAAGCATCATCAACCATCTATTTGAGAGATCCAATATACCATTGCCTCTCAAACCATATTTCCAAGCACTGTCACTTTTCCATAATTTAACTAGATTCTACCTATAAATCAACGATGCCTACCAATCAACCAATCTATTTATGGTAAGTCAAATACTTGCTTACTACCATTTATCTATTTTATCCCTTTTGCAATTAGAAAACCCTGCACCAAACTCTTAGTATTTATTTCCTAAATCCCATCATCGGTTGCTGATAAGTCTAAAGTTAGATATTCAATTGTCGATGGTCATCCTAACCATCGATGATCAGGCCTAACCATCGATGATCACCCCAACCATCAATGGTCACCTGTAGAAGGTTAAAAAATAGCAAGCTAAAATTCCCTTTCTTTTCCAATTAGATCCTTCTTCCTAAGTGTTTTCCTATTCTCTAAACTCTACTAGATTCCCTAAATCACACCTCCACCCACTAGTACTAATCAATTTCTTACTAATTATATTATTTTTAGTCTATCTACTCTATCAAACATATCCTTGTTATTTAGTTTCAAATATATTTTGATTATTTATATAAGTACCTTCTATTCAATTTTATAAGCATAATTATTTTAAAAATGGTGGATTGACAACCCCTAAGGAAGCCCACACTTTTAGGATCTAGCCAGCGCTAGGCAATCCACCTAGCTACTTATATAATGAAAAAATTTGCTTTAGTAATATCTTATCGGTAAGTTTTCCTCCCCAGCCAAAGAGGAGTTATTAACAATCTTATAATTCAACATACATAGCTTTTATTAGGTATTTCTACCATAACCTGTATTTCTAGTTTTACTATCTTCTTCTGAATAATAGCAAAATTTGAGTGAAACAATCTTAGTTAGAATCTTACCCAATATTTTATGAGGCATCAGCTTGCCCATTCCCTTGTGGATGATACATTGTGATTTTGTGGTGAAAGATCATGAATTCTTCCATAAGAGTCTTAATATTATTATTGAGGAATTGAGTTCCTATATTATTGACTAGCTTGAATGGGCATCCAAATCTTGTAATGATATTTTCATATAAGAACTTGGCAGCATTGTTTGCACTATAACTTGGTGTCATAATAGATTCCACCAACTTGGTGAACTAATCCATCATAGAAATAATGTCTCATACATGGATGCATTTACTTTTAGGAGTTATAGGCCCTTTAAAATCTATGCTCCATTGATCAAAAATTTGTTTAACTAGCATTAGGAACAAAGGCATATCATCACACTGATTTGGATTTCTCATTCTTTAACACACATCACAATGCTTGGAAACCCTTTATGTATCCTATAATAAGTTTGACCACCAAAGACCACTCTAGAATATTTTTATCATAGTTAATTTTCCTAATAAGTGACCTCTTATAACTTCATGATGTACTTATTGGGGAAGCTGTAGACTTTCATTCTCTAACGTTACTCTTCATAACACATCATCTTTCCCAATCTTGTATCTAAATCTATTGATAAGACTATCTGGAGTTACTCCTATCACCATATACTTATTTTACCTTTCAACATAATGTGTAAGTAAAATTTCTTTCTCTAATAATTTTTCAATGTCTTCCATATTATCATGGATCATAGTAGCACTAAATAAGTGCACATCTAAGGACTCATCCTCTATTTCTTTTAGTTCTTCTCTATTTGATGGCCTATTTAGATGATCTAGTTCCACATTTTCTTGACCTAGATTCACATTGATTTGGAATTGAATCTCTTGAAATAACATTAGCCAACTATATATCCATCCTCCCAACATTGAATTGTTACCTAGGTATCATAATTTTAGGTGATCTATGAAAATCTCAACTGGTGTGGACAAAAAATAATGTCTAAAATTTTGTAATGTAAACATCATAGTTAAGGCTTGTATTTTTGTAATCATATAGTTCATCTCCATTGATAATATTTTATTGTTATAAAAATGTATGGGATGATCCAACACACCATCCTATGGTTATGCTAAGACAACCCCTACTGCACTATGAGAAACATCCACATGTACTTGGAATGGATTTTTGTAGTTAAGAAAAATTAAAATAGGTGTTATTACTAACCTTTTTTTGAGATAAATAAATTCCATTTGATATTATAATATCTAATAAAAAATTTTATATCTATGCAGTAGTTTTTCCATCAATGCAGATATGGATACGTATCCTTTGATAAATTTTCTATAGTATCCTATATGACCCAGAAAGGTATGCACTTATATAGAGATAGTTTGGGGTGGCATCCCCACTATTATATAAATCTTAACTTGGTCAACCAATATGCCATCACTACATATGACATGGCCCAAAAGAAGACCAAAAGGTGTGAAAAACAAGTACTTGTTTAGATTCAAAGCAATGTGCAAAGATCAACACCATTCTAGCATTAATCAAAACTTTGACAAATTCTCTTTAAATAAGGATAAGATATCCCATTTGTATAAATATATTTACATAAAATCATGAATGAAATCTTTAAATGTAGTTATTACATCCCTAAGAAAAAATTTGGCACATTCTTCAGACTAAAGGGCATTACCTTATATATAAATGACCCCCATTCTATTGCAAAGGTTTTTTAGTTTGGTCCTCTTCTATGATCAAAATTTGATGTTATCCACTAAATCCATTTTTAAATGAGTACACCTCATGACCTATGACTAACTTGAGGACTTAATATATGAATGGTATTATAAATGGATCATTGATGCAGGTATCATTTATTGTATGATAGTCCCCACAAACTTGAATCTCCATAGATTTATTTAGATGCACAACTATGGGACTCACTCAATCTACCTTTTCAATTGGATAACTTATCCATGTGTATTGCATGTAATCTAGTTCAAACTTTAATTTTATCATCATGTTGGGGTTTAGTCTATATAAGTGATTTTTAATAGGTCTAGAACACTCTTTCAACTCTATGTGCATCTCCCCAAATGATGGATCTACACCTTTTACTTCTAAGAACTTGGTTAAGAAGACATCCTGATAATATTGTAGAAATTGTGATGCCTTTAAAATCTAATCTTGTCCCTAGTAGTCTCCCATAGTCATAAGTTTAGGCATAGAATCCATTCTGATGTTTTATTCAATCTTTTTTAGTGGTTCTGAATACACTTTATTCAATCCACTAGGTAGATCCTGTCATAAAGTGTGTTTCCCTTCCTATTCTAGAATGTTTATGTTGTGAAGTATTTCCTCTTTAACTTATTTTACACTTTGGGTAGGTGTTGGTTCAACTTCATATTCTAGTTTAAAGAAGCCTTCTAAATCTAGTTCTTTATCATTATCACTGGATTCTATTATCTCATCTGTTATTCTATTATAGTGATTAATAAAATCTTATTCTTATTGACTGACCTTGTAATTGTGAAGCATGAAATTAAAATATTGAGTTAATTCATGTTGTGATGATGACTCTATTGTAACTCCCAAATCTTATGCTTGGTCATAACATAAAAATGTTTTCAATTTATGCAATGCATTTTACACTAGCAGGTTATCATCTTCAAATACAAAATTTCTAATAAATTATTATTGCACTTGTGCCCAATGTTTGGTCTCTCACATGCACTCTTAATTAATGTACCTAATAGTTGGTAGTGGTGCTAATGTATGACTAAAAATGCATACCCAATACCTTGGCTTAACTCCTTACATAGACCATATATCTACACATTGATGAATATTCAGCTTAGGACATTGGCCTTCTTAAAATAATGGTCATTCTAATTTCACAAGATACAATAACTAAAACCACACGTGCAAAAATTCACATGCTTCCTCCCAATAGAGCTCTAGTTCTTTATGCACTACCCAACAAAATGTAGTAGTTACTTTTCCTACATAAATGAGTGAGCTTACTCTTTGATCTACCTCCAACACATCATGTTCTACCCTTAAAATAAATGGATTAATATCTTATATTACAAAGGATTAAGTTAATTGGTATTTTATGGAAAAAATCATACACAAAGGCTATATCTCATGATCTCCCCTAGCCTAAATCAACATATGGGTGTCTAAATCACCACTTATTAAATTTGTTATTTCCCAAGGTAAAACACCATCTAGATTAGATTATGTATAATCCATTATTATCACACCTATATTATATCAAAACTCCACCTCCAAATTAGTAGGAGATCACAATGATGGATAGGTACAATTTTCAACTTAAAATTGGGGCACTATAGATTTGTTAGTACTAGCTTATAAAGTGGATGTTTTATTGTTTGTGTTTGATCCAACTATAGGTTCAAAAACTGACACTCTATAGTTCATAGTCAATGTTTCTATGTATTTGTGCTGACATTGAAATAACTATTATCACCATAGTCATATGGTGACTCTAGTTCCTTCAAAATCATGTAAGGATTCTATTTTGATTTATTCAAAGGGATGATAACTGTCTTATCTCCTTGATGAGACTCTATTTGATTACACATTATATTAATAGTCATTTAATCATTGTAAGCTAATTTATTACCAATTAATGTAGGGTAATGGGTCTCGACTATATTCATGTCAATAAATTCAAAATAAACATGTATACTTAGCTTGGTAACTCTAATATCCACATCTCTAAGGTGACCAATTCATTTTACATGCCCATAGTCTAAAAGACTAAAGGTGACAAAAATTTATCTCAAGTGTATCCTATCAATATCCTCCCATGTAGATATGAGAATCATATTAATATTACTCCCAAAGTAAAATACTACATTAGGGATTTTATATCCTATGATCTCATGTCTATTCATGAGTATACATCCCATGGTTTCTTTGTTTTAACATACTAGACCACCTTGTCGGTACTTTATTGTCCCATTTGTGTGCACTCCAAAATATTATGTAAAATATTTATAATGTTTTGGGAGATATATTCATTACATAGCATGTTGAGTAATTGTAAAAAATGTGTCAATGTTGTCATAACACCTTCCTACTTCATGATTCACATAATTTTCTTGTTTATCTATGCATTAATGGTTGTAATGTCTCCTTATGATGCACTATACTATTTTATACCTTGAATGACCTATGCATATTGATACATCAATCCATTGTCTATCATAGGGTTAGGATATTTGTCCCATTTCACCTTTTTGATTCCTTGATCTAAACACTATTGTCTAGTAACTATATATATAAATGCATTTTATTTAGTCTATGCATTAATCATGTTCACATTATGCACTGGATTTTATCTTCTTTTTACTTTCCAATATTGGTTAATCTTATGTTTATTTTTTTCCTTCCACTCTATAATACATGAAATATACCTGCCTCTAAGGATTAGTAAGATAGTTTTGCACAAAATGATTATAATCACCACATAAATAAAAATGGATGGGCTGGAAAGTTTATTGATTATCATTATTATGACAAACTTGATATCCTTTTCAATATCCCCCTTTGTATCCTCCTCTTTAACCCCATATGTTATGTTGATAGCCCCAATCATGTGACTACTATCCAACAAATCCTCCTTGTTGCTATTATCGTACATTGTATCTGTCATAATGATTTTGAGGTGATGCAAAAGCCCAATTTAATTATTACAATATTCCATGAATATTGGTATCAGTATTGTGGTGATGATGGTGTCCATCTAGATAGACCCTAAGGTTGATATTGATATTGAGGTGATGAAGGTATCCATGTGGAAATACCTTGTGTCACACTATCCATTTCTACCTATGGGATTGGGAGTCCTTACTTCACATTGGGTAACTATTCTTCTTCAACTAAAAATACATTCTTGGTAATATCTTATTTTAAGTCATACAAGGCTCAACAACTCTTTTCATTTGGTTCACTTATTTACAAAAACTACAATAAAAATTTTGGGACTTTTGTATGTACTATTATAGTAGATGACATTTTTCAATTGCATTCCATACTACTCTATAGAGTTTAGAAAATTATGTCTTGAGTTTAGGATAATTGTTCTTATGATGTCCCTATCAACCACACTCCATGAACCATAAACCTAGTTTAGTTTTATCTCTTTCATGCACCTCATCTATCTTATTCATGAAAGAATATATCTTTGCTTCTAATTTGTATCCATAAATTGGATCATCTCCTTAATCTTCAATTTGTTCTGCTTTTAGTGAAATAGATTGATCATCAACCTTTGTTGTGAATTGATATTGTATAATAACAAATTTGATTCTTGATTGTAGTCTTTCTATGAACTAGGCAACTTTATCCTTATATTTCATGATAAAATCAATTTTATTCATCACATCTGATAATTTATATTCATAGTCCCACATAGATTCTCCACTTCATTTTTTGGATCTCCTTTAGGTCTTGAATAGTCTAGCTTGCACACTTCATTTTGAATTCTACCACTAACTATAATTTAAATTATTAGAGATATATTATATAAACATATATCTTGAAAATTAATTTCAAATCATTACTTGATAAATATCCTACAATCTCGTACTTATTTACATCATCAATAGTTATTCCCCTAACTTGCCACTTCATATTAAAGGTTAATAGGTAATGCTTAGGGTCTATAGACCCATCATATTATGTCAACACAGTAAAAATTCCTAGATTGGAATAAATATTTGGGATACTTCAAATAACTAACACTAGATAATACACACTCATTACTATGACTATAAGCTAATTTGCACTAGTCACTACAACTATAGGCTTTTGCATAATTTTTATTGGTAATTTAACACTGGCCTTAAATTTAAATCCAACTTATTCTAGAATTTTCTTATCTAAGTAATTATTTATCTCTCCACTAAATTTTTTAAACTTATATATAAATGAATCAAACCAAATTATTCCCATCCCTTACATTGCATTTAGTGTTTTAACTTTAAAAAAATTAGGTTGGGAGGATGTGTACTTGATAAATGAATGAGCTATATCCTTAGATTCTTCATACTTATACACTTTTACATAATATATTCTCATGAATATTCTTCCACTAATCTAATCACTTTTCTTCTTAATTGTGAACTAATTCTATCTTTTAATTACCCTACTTTTATTCTACTTTCTTCTTCTTTACTTTTCTCCATCACCTCGCTACTCACAACTCTATCTTCTTCCTCTTCGAGGCCTTTTCCTTCATTATCTACATTTACTCTACTTCTCACACATTATGAAGACTCTCTCTAGGCTCCCATTTATTTATAATCTTATAATTTATTCCTACTCTTACACACAATTAAGTTTGGATTATTTTATTTATTCCATCTTCTCTATTATCGTTATTCTCTTTCTAATCATTAAATCCTATTTTTACTTTGGATCTGTTCACCCTCCATATTTTGGATTCAGGTTCAATTTTGTCTACTCAACTCTAAATAATTCACTCCTAAATCACATGTAATCCCATAATGATCGAAGTGACTACTCCATGTTAGCAGGATTAGGCACCATGTTCTTTTCCACAACTAGCATCTTAATCAGAGTAGGTAGTTGTTAAAGGAACTTCCCATGGATTCTAATGACAAATTGATCCTACGTAGTTTCAAAAACTAAGTATAATTGTATAGTAAATTTGGTGATATATTCATTAATGTTATTATTTTTACAATAATCTATTATGTGGGTCCAATCACTGTCTATAAAACACAAGTTTTCTAGTTTTTCCTTTGACTAGGTTATGAGTTATGTGCTCCATGTCTAGAAATAATAATACTCCAATATAGATAATCAAGTAACTAATAAATTAGGTAATTCACACCAAAATATTTCATATATTTCACCGTATATATGCTCAATAATTTCCTTCATATTTTTTTTCTATTCTTCATGCTTCCTCTTTGGCAAAATTTTGAACTCTTTCATTAAGCCATCCCTCTATATTCCTTTATCCTGGAAACCATCTCAACATGTTTTAACAAAGGCCCATGATCACCACACCATTATTATTATAGGTTCTTGAAAACTCTTTAGAACATGATAATTCATAGATATCTTATGTATAAATGAAAAAGGACACAATTGATACCAAATTTAGAATGAATATATTCATTATCCAAGTCATATAGATTGATGCACAATAGAACATATATCTATGAAAATCTTAAATTTCAGCATATTATCATATAATTAATAGATTAAAGTAAAAAAAGTAATCACTTCACATAGAACAATGATAAAAACCATATAAAAACCATTTTATAATAATATGTATTAATCTATATCACATCAAAACCATATACAATTACAATTGAGAGTTATATATAGAGTTTTATTCAGTGTTGTATCTTCACATTCTAACATTTTAATATACGCAAAAGGAGTGATTATTTACATTATATCATCTATTATTATGTTTACATAGGTTGAATACATACAAAATATAAAATATTACAATTTGTATACGTTGTTATTATCTATACTCTATGATTTTAGTAGGCCCTATTCTTCACCCTATGCATGTGTATGTTATAATGCGTATGTGTTTCTTTAAAAATATACAAAAATCCTCTTCCAATGTTTTTTTGTAACCTATTTCAATAATTTTTTTCCCCACTTACATTCTATGCATCATTATATGCCTTGCAAAGTCAAATACAAAAGGTATCAAGTTTGTTTTGGACCCCACCATCAAAAGCTATCAAGTTTTTCTAGTCATGGATGATAGATCCCATTAAAATAATAAGAAAATTTTTAATTAAAAAACACTAAAATAATTATAAGTGTTGAGATTTAAAAAATGGGTACTAATGCAAACATTTTTCTCAAGTCAAGGTATAAATACTACCCTAATGAACAAAACATTGTAGATAATTATGAATTGATTAATGATGATGAATTTTTACCTAAAAGTCTAAATTATGTTGCAAATTCACATTCAAAGTATGAAGTTTTTAATTTTGTTTATAATGAATCTATGCATGATGATTTACCCCCTAACAATGAATAAAAATACATGGAAACATATAATTATGAAAGTAATAGTGAAGAAAATCTCATGGAAACATAACAATATTGAAACACCATCTCAACAAATTCCACCATTACTAACACTTCTAAGTATTTTGCATATTAAAGGCAAGATATTAATTTAAATTGATGAATTTCTTTTTAAACAAGTGCATAATAACATGTATAACTACCATTCAAGAAGAATAGTTGAAATAATTTGGGATAAATTTTTGAAATTTTTGAATTTGAAAGTCAAAATTGTCAATTATTTATTTTATTGATGAAATTGATTAAGATGAGACATATAATGTATACCCCAGGACTAAGATCGTCTAATATTGATGGTGAAAACAAATAAATGTTGAAAATATACATGATGCATATAACTATAGGTGTGAAGAGATGAAAAAAATATTTTAATGTTTCCAAACACAATTTCAACTTGTGTAGTAAATGGTCAAACAAGGAAAAAAACTCTTGATTTCAAAATCTAGACAAACACTAAACATAAATATTAAAATAGCAATGAAAGCAATTGGGTTAAGTAAAATACTTAATGATGACAATACCAATGAGATCTAGGCATTTTATAGCAGATTTCCACAAAAGGACAAGGCTATAGCTGATGCTCTCAAAGATTTACTTACATAATTTTGTAAAGATAGTACAAGAGTTTCACTCAATATAAGAGATGTAATAAAACAAGAGTTAGTTCATATAACCATGAACTGCATCCAAAACTTTTATTGGATATGACCCAAACATAATTGTACTCTAAAATTTTATAAAAACATCCACAACTTTATCATAGTCAAGGATATTTTGAAATGGCCATGCACCACTTGTTGTAGGCAACACGTTGAATTTTCAATGCACTATGATATTTTTCATCATATGCATTGTAATTTTCATAGTGACAACATTTTTCATGAGTTTCGCATGAAAGTTACTCAAAAATAAGTAAGATAATTTATTCCAACCATTTTTTTTTGAAAGACCAGATGGACAATTTTTTAATGACAAAACATGTTTGGATGGAACTTACAACATTTGTGGTGGATTTCCAAAATCAAAAAATTATATCCATGAGAAGAGTACAAGTGTAATTGGATATGAATTAGTTGGTTTGAAAAATTACAAATCTATGGCATATCAATTAAAATATGGTGAATAATCTAAAATTTGTGTGTTTGTTACAAAACAAATACCTATTTCATTATTTATAGTCAAATTCAGGGAGGACATTGTTTATGAGTATGCAAGGCACACACATAGAACTATATGGTTGGATAAGCAATTCAATTTAATAAAGGACCCATTCCTAGTTGGTTATATTGTTTCAGTAGTTGAATTTGTTGAAAATTACACATTCAAATCACAAATGAAAGTTCAGTCACAATATTACAACTCAGTAAAAGTTACCATATTTTTGCATATAACATTCATGCATGCACCTAATAGTATAGAGAAATATCAAAAAATATTAAGGGAGTATCATTCCTATATCAATGATCATTGATAAAATTGTATAAATTATATGCAGGTTTTTTTGAGATGTTATATGGAAATTTGATTGAGAGGAACATTACTTTGAATTAGCATTATATTTGGTAAAATAATTGCGCATCATAATTTAAGAATGTACAAATGTTTTACTAGTTGAGTAGGATACCCACTAACATAGAAAATATTTGGAGTTTAATTTAGGTTGGGCATGGAAAATGGGAGCATGATGGTGTTGTATCATGTGTAAAAATATTCGTTGTAAGAGAGTATTTGAAGTTTGAAGATGACATTGTTTTGAATGATGAAAAAAACATTGTTGAATGGTGTAATGAAAATATGGGCTATGATGCTCAATAAAATTCTAGTGTTTAGAGAAATTTTTGGTTGGTGGAGGAAGAACAATTGGAAAAGTATGAGGATTGTATGACGATAATGAGATCAAGTGAGATCCACTCATTTTGTAGCTCAAATGTGGGTTCTTGGACTATTCATATGAGACATTTGGCATGTTTTTATTTTGCATGTGTGTAATTTGTTTGGAATGAGTGTGAGCCATAAGAGTCGGTGGATGAATGTAGTTGTAGACCTCTAATTCTAATCAACACACATCAAGTTCTACCAACATTATAACTTAAAAATATGACATCATAATTTCACTTTGACCACGTATCTGATCTAGTGTAACCAGGTAGAATATTAATCATTAGGTGTTAAGTTTTCATTATTTATCTTGACATCATTATTTAAAAAAGGTTTTTTGTGATACAGGGAATGTTTTTTCAGTTATTATAGATGATTAAAATGAAGAGGGAATAAATTACTAATGTCAGTATGTAGATGAAAAACTAAATTGACTTCCGCAATCACAAATGGGGAAAACATTAACTATCCCACTGGGTCTGTGGTAGTCACTGAAACTTGAATTTGATTATATCTTATTATAAATTCATATATATTATTGTTAAAGACTAAAAACACATAGTAAGACACTAAAATATTTAATTTGGTTCTTTTAAAAAATATTAAATTTATCAAATATCATGGGAGACCATTAAACAAGAATCTATGTAAGGTTCATGAGTCTGACCCTGAATTTATTCTTACTATTATCAAGATTCCAACAGATCCTAGTGGTTCATTAGATTTAAATTCTAAGGTATGTTGAGCTCTCAAATGTAAATGTATTTAATTTTACCAAATTTTACTGATTTTTTAGGTAATACATATAAATTTCAATTTTAATTACTTACTAATATTTTTTGTAGGCTATTGGTGCCAAATAAGCTTCCACATTCATGAAATTAACACTATTAGTAAATAATTTCATATTCTTAAAGCTAAGATAAGATTAATACAAGTTTAATATAAGGTTAGTATCATTATTACATAAATTCATATTGTCTAAAGGCCATAATGGGTACTTCATCTCCTAACCCAGTTGCATTATAGATCATCATCATGGGTTCACATGTAATTTGCCTATCCAAACATGTTGGAAGTGATGGATTTACATGAGGAGGTTAATAAATTATATCTTGACTATTAAAAATTTGTATTTCAAGATTTATTACTAAAACATCTTCCACAGATTCATCTCCAAGGTTAGATAAAAATTATTTAGGGTGAAATTATATGGATTTGACATGCACATGAGGGTTCTTTTGGTTCATGTAAATGAATTATGGTTTTTATTTTACTCATGTATCAATTTCACATACAAATTGTAATTTTATTATATTATTCAAAGTATTTTTTAGGTTGAAATGGGTATAATGTCTCTCAACTAAGTGTTACCAGAGACCAAAAAACTTGTTCCTAGATGTTATCCACCACCCCCAACATGTTTGCAATGTCAATTTTCTTCCATGAAGTACCAGAGGTGGATATATCCAATTATTGCTTCAATGTTGACAATATTTATTGTCAATGTTTCGATACTCTTGAGTAGTTTTAAAAACATGAATCTAGGTGTATTTGGAAGTTATAGCCATGGGATCCCATATAATTTTCCTATGTATAGGTTTTGGAAGTGATCTATTTTTATTTGGAGATTTTGGAGATGGAAATGTTAGTTTGACAACAAAAACTTGCCTCTTGACTACAAAAAATTTCATTCAAGACTAATTATTATGGTGTCTACCAAATATTTATATCCAAGGTTTGATAAACATGTTATAGGGTTAAATTATATAGGGATCCTTTGGTTCGTGAAAAAATACTTACGGTTTCTATTTTACACATGTCTAAAACTCACCTAAAAATTAAAGTTTTCTCTTATTATGAAGGGCATTCTTGAGGTCAAAACAATTAATCTATCTCTCGACCAAAAATTATCTAAGGCCAAGAATCCACCACCCTTGATGTGTTGGAATTGCCATTTTTCATCCATGAAGCACTAGAAGTGGATATCTCTAACTGTCATTTTAACATTGACAACATTTGTTGTTAGTGTTTTTGTGTTACTGATTAGTTATAAAAACATAAATACAAGTGGATATAGGAGTTGTGGTTTAAGGATAATGTTTCATTTTCTTATATATATGTATTATAAGTGATGTATTTACATGTGGATGTCCTAGACATTAAAATGTCAGTTAGATGATAAGAACTTATCTCTTGACTACAAAAAGTTACATTTTAAAACATATTACTATGATGTCTACTACAGATTCATCTCCAAAGTTATACCAACATACTCAAAGTTGAAATTAGATGGTGTAAGCATGCATGTGAGGGTTCTTTTGGTTTGTGAAAATGACTTATAGTTTCTATTTTACATGTGTATGAAGTTCACTTGAAAAATTATAATTTTCTCATATTATGAAGGGCATTTTTGAGGTTAGAATAGGTATCCATCTCTCCACTGGGCATGATTCAAGGCCTAAAACCTAATCCTATATTTTATTTTCCACCTTGACATGGTTTTAGTGCTAGTTTTCATCCATGAATCATCATAGGTGGAGATATCCAATTGCCACTTCAACATTGACATCATTTGTTTTTAGTGTTTCTACACTCCTAATCAATGGTAAACACATGCATCTAGGTGGATGTAGAGGTCATGTTCATAGGATAACATTTCATTTGCCTATTTATATGTGTTTTAAGTGATGTATTTTCATGTGGAGGCCTTAGAGGAAAAAATTTTAGTTGGTGAACACGAACTTGTCTCTTGATGATGTAAATAGACCTTTTCAAGGTCTCTTACACTAGTCTTCAAGACTATGTAACATTCTTCTTATCGTAATGCTAACAAGGCTATTTAAGGTAATAAATACTTATAAATAAAATAATTAACTTAATGAGGTTTCCTCTCTCTTATTTTATGTCACTACACTCCTAATACAACATTACACACCTTCCTTAGTCTTGACACTTCATCAACATACCCAACAAACTCTTATATAAGTCTTTTTGATATGTATTATGCTCCTTTAAATATTAATTTATATTTTATAATTATTATTAAGGCTACACAGGTCTTCTTATGACTAATTAGATATATCTCAATTCAACTTAAAGGCTTACTCTTTACAAACTCTTAAAAGCATAAAACCCTCAAAAGGCTACTAAACCCAACACTAGGCTTAATGACTCTTGCATGGTATTAGGATTAAAATATCAATCCATAAGGCTTTTCTCACTCTCTTATATCAAAATAAAATTGAAATAGTTCTCCCAATATGTTTTAAACTCCTTTTTAACCCAAACTATACTTTTGTCAAAAATATTGTTATAAGGCTATAAGGTTACGAGGCCCTGCACTAAATTATTAGGCATATTATTGATGTTTAATTTTATACAAACACTTTATAATTACATTTTAATATATATTACATCATAACCAATGTAAAACAACTCTTCTAATAGGTTACCCAACTTCACTTTTAACCAAAAATGGGTTACTAGGCCAAATTAGGCTTATAGAAATACTCAGTCAGTAACAAATTCATTTTAGAGATTTTAAAAGATTTAAATAAATTAAATATGTTTAAAATTACCTTAAATCACCCAACTAAAAAATTTCAAATTATTTAAATCCATCATTTAAAAGATATACCTCTTCTAGTCTTCCCAAAAAAGGGGTTTGGACTTGTATTTATATCTATAGAAAACTCAATCATGAATATATTTTTGTGTATATATACTAAATAACTTAAATCAATTTAAAAAATTCAAAAACATCATCTTTCATCTTTATACAAAATTTTAATAATGATCTAATAATTATTTTGGAAGATATTCAATGTTTAGTGAGCTTAAACCCTCCTAAAACCTTCACCTATAGGCCTACTGACTATATTTTGACTAAAAATACTTATAAATATCACAAAAAACACTTTAAACCACCTATAAAACATTAAAAACATTATATTACATCATTCATCAAAGTTTCATGAAATTTTCATGGTTGAAACTCAAGATATGGTGTTTTTCCTACCTAAAACCCTAGGTTGCCTATAAAAAGGCCAAGAGCAAATAAAATTTGATATATGGAGTTATAAATATTTTTAAAACTTTATTACACATAGGTTAGGTCTATTATTTTATTTTCCAACTCTGTTTAATGGTTTAGAATCATGAATCACTCAATAATCCTCATAAACTCATGTGCAACACTATGTAAAACCTTATTTTCTTACACCACAAGCCTGCATACCATAAAAACATCACAAGGTACCCTCAATAAATATTGAAACACATCCAAACCATTAAATTATATTATTATTAAGATGACACAAGACTTTATATTCTTTCAATAAGGATTTATTCATTCATTTCTGCTCAACTCAAGTACAATCCTTAAACAATCCTTACAAATCCTTAAGTAAATATTACCAACAAAGGATTTTAACCTTGTTTTATCCTCCTTTACTCATGGTTCAAATTATGTACAATTTTAACTTATATTATAATCTTAGAATTATCCTATTCTATCCCCAATAATATCTCATCTTCCTTATACTTATCTTAAAATATGCTTTTCTTGGCCTTTATCCAACATAGACACATGCTCCTTAAGTTGCTTAATAGCTTTAAGACTTGTAGACAACCTTATAGAACATGTTTTTAGACTCTAAGTGACTCCTAAAATTATTATTATCCCATTACATTTACTTGAATGTTAAAAAATGCTTTCAAAATAATATTACACTTTTAAATTTTCAAATATTTCATTTTGGCAGGAAAATTCCGTATAGCTCCAAAACACTATATTCTATCAATTCTAAGGACTTTAAAACCTATTAAATGACCCTATAAGACACTCAAAACATGAATATAGTCAACTAAATAAACATTTATATTTATTTTATGATGCTTCTGCATCATACTTCCCATGTGAAAAAAATTGAGCTCCAATTCAAATGGAGTTTTAATTTCTTTTCCTCTTTTTTCAATTCCTCAGTATCTTGAGTTGTTATCTGATATATTCTTTATTTTTATCATGATTCTCTTCAATATTATATTCTTTATTTAATTTTTCTTACATCTTATTCTTTGTGTATTTATCCTCTAAGATGATGATGTATTCTCTTACAACTTGAATAATCTCTACTTGAGTTCCTTCAAGAGCTTCTCTCTCTATGATTATTAGCTCGTCAACTAATTATCCTACACATACACAACTCAAAAAAGCATCAGATATAAAATATGAAGATATTTGGGTCTCATAAAGTGTCTATTTATTATGCTCCACTGATACTTTATTCAAAGCATGTTCTAATGTTTTCATCTTAGTTTCTACTTGTTCTATACTCTCATAGATAAACAAATAATTAGATTTGACATCTTGTGCCATGGACATTTATTTATTCAAGTGCTCCTAAGGTATATTCCATTATTTATTCAGATGCATGGACTAATTTTGAGCTCTTTCATGAGTTTCTTCTTCATTGATTTCATCTTTTCCATCCCCATCAAGTACTTTCAAATATTTATCTATTAGAGGTACAAGCCCCTAAGAGGGTGGCGGGGGGGGGGGGGGGGGGGGTGGGGGCGGGGGGGGTGAATCAGTGGGCCTAGATTATGCAGTTCAATTTACAAACCTTTTCAAACTCCTAATCAATTACCATAAGATTTTGTTAAGCATACACATCATTCATAGTAATTAATAAGAGAGACAATGGTGGATCAAGCACATAACACATGACATATGTGGGAAACCCTCTTGGGGAATAAAACCCACTCTCAAGCCTACAAACACTTAGACTACTTATCATATAAGGTATTTCAAACCAGAGACTGATCAAATCCTTCTTATCAAGATTTAGTGAAATGATTTTTCCATAAGGAACACTTGTACATAATATGATCAACTCTTTTAGACCGCCTCCCTTTAGTGAAATACCTATTTCACAAGGAGCAACTACCTCTAAGGAAGACCAAGTTCTTTGGACCCTCTTTTGAACACCTCCACCTTTGAACTAATGTCTTCAACACTTGATGATGGAAATATATGTATCACTAATCAACTTCATTCAACACTCTTTATTTTCCAAAGTAAATTGCATACTTGAACCAACAAACAAAGATCAATTAGGACACATTACATTTCCCAACTAAACCCACTCATCAACTCTGCACACTTAATACATCTAAATCCACCTTTTGGATCACTCTTCACTTCTTAGAAATAAATCTATCACCACCAAATAAACATGACCATGGGGTCATCCACATAGACCATACTCTGATATGCCTCTCAAATCAACCTCCAAGCTCACACAAACATCATCTATCCTTTGCTCACACTTTAAAACATCAAACTTGCAAGAGCACTTATTATGACATATAAATATGACCTACATGTCACACACACAAACATGAACTAGATCTTCTCATCAACCCATCCATTGGGCACACTTTCTCTCTTTTCTCCTTAACTCTTCACTCTAATCTACTTGCACAAGCCTCTTAACTCATCTTCAATCTGTAAGATCACTATTTTTCCATCAAAATTATGACCTATAGGTCATACACATAGTCCTCAATCTACTTTTCTCATTAATCCATCCACTGGGCACATACCCTCTTTTATTTCTTTCACACCAATGTTATCTATGCTCACCAAAGCCTCACACCAGTCTCACACAAAATCTAGAAACCAACACATTTGGCTTCACCATTTATAGAGTAATCATGATCATCACCATCTTATTTGGTGGCTATTAGGCATTCCTTAACCCTTAAGGCATCTACCTCATTGATACACATCTCAATACAATCTTCATAGGTTAGCCATAGCATTTATGGGTCACCCTTAAGTAGTTACACCATTTAATAATGCCCTTGTAGATCTTATGGGTCTCATGGAGACCTATTCACCCATTTATCACATCATCAAATAAAATAATAACATAGGACCACTTTAAAATACATGGGTCCACACTACATGACCCCTTATTCATCCTCAAATGCTTATAGTCATCATTTCACTCTTTTATGCAAGCTCAATCAACATTTTATACACACAGTCACCATAAACTAACACACAACCACCTTTTAAACCATTGTTCATAATGCATACAATTTTTCAAACATTCATAATGCACACAAGGTATCCTCATATATTATATAACACCCCCCAATAGCTAATTCACCATGAAACATCAAAAAAAATCTACATAAGCTCAATTACTCTTCTCAAGTCACTTGCAAAACATATACAAAAACATAGTCAACTTTGAACCTTCATTACTATAATTATACACACTTTCAGATATTCAAATCTACGTTTTTACATGTATCTTAGAGTCCTCTACAAGTTCTCTTTTTACACCATGAGTAAATTCTCCTTGGATTAAAAGTTATAACCAAAATATAGAGCAATGGTTTTTCCTTTACAAATTCAAATATTTAAAAGCAAATTATCACAGTTAAACTTTGAACACCATGCTCACATCTCATGTCCTTGCTAGTTTATATCAATCATGCACCATTGATCTTGTTTGATATTTAATTCATAGTTTCTAATGCTCAAATGTTAAACCTTAGTCACTTTGACCTTATCTCATGTAATTTTATAATGTTGACTCATCACATGCCATCAATTTCCTATACGTAGCTTGGTATTTAATAATGCTAAATAGTTATGACTTTGACCTCTTGACTTTAATACACACCATTGATCTCTATCTATATGATCATTCACTCATCATTAATCCTTAGAAGAAGCTCTATATTTATCTATGATTAGTGTTAAACATCATGCACTTTCCTCATCTCATTGCTTCCTAACTTCTTGGATCAATGTGCACCATGAAAGTTGCTTGTACTTTAACATGTGTAAATTTGACTATGGGAACCTTACTTATTTGCCTAAAAGGCCAACTTTACACAATTATATCTTTTGTTGTGCTTAGATGCATGATCTACAATTTGGACCATATGATCTCCTTTCATAGGAGAATACAACCATATAAAAATATACTAATGTAACCCTTAAACATGTGATATATATCTCCATTAAAATTCATTCTCAAAATATTATGTCACAAAGCCAACTATGCTTAGAACTTCTCTGGGAGACCAACTTTGAACATATATAACTTTTTCTACACTACATTGCATCACCTAAAATTTGGCACATAAAACTTAGGCATAAAATTGAACAATCCCATATGATCATCTTATTCTGAGATGCCCACATGTGTGAGATATTCTACCATCAAAATGCTTGGCTTTTTTTTCACATTGTAAATTTGGCTAAGTATCAGAAAACATTGTTGAAATGCCTGAAAGCCCAACTTTTCACCCACATATCTTTTATTTCACTTAGGAACATGACCTAATATTTAGTGCATAGAAACTAAGGACTAATTTTATCACAACCATATGACCAACCCCCCCCCCAAATCATCCACACATGGTAATTATGATGTCAACAAATTGCCTACTCAAATTTTCTACCACTAGACCCAAACTATCTAAATGAAAATTATGGACTACCAGATGAATTATATTTATGCACACAATCTCTCAAAGCATATAAAAAATCTTATATCACCCATTTCACATGCTCAATTCTCCATACTTATCCATGAAAATATCTATCCATGCCAAAATTGAAGATCAACTAAGCCAACTTCAAGCACACTAGAACAAGCATGTTACACACTTTGTCATTGTTACTTAAGCTATCAAAAAACTTCATCCACTCAATGTAACACCTCCATTACATAACCATGATATCATTAACAATACTCCAACAATCTCCCCCTTTGTCATTGATGTCAACAAACATCATTCAACTCACCTTCTCTCTCTTCAAGCACTCTCACGATAGGAACTTTCCCCCCTTTTGACACAATGACAAAGTGGGCACAATATAATAATAAGGAACTAAAAATACCATCAATATGAAAGGACCATCTTATAAATATTACATAATCTCCCCCTTACCTTGATCCAACCTCTTCTTGCCTTGACAACTTCCTCTTGCTTTATGACAACACTCTTCTTCAACCAAGCACTATAAAAAATGAAAAAAGAACACACACAAATACTAAAATCTAATGTAAATCACAAATAAATATCTTAGAGGGACTCCCACTAATATTTTTGAGCCATTTCACCTTTTGAGCATCTTCAATTCTCGATACATCATGAGGAACCACCATATAGACTTACTAGCCTTCTATCTCAAACCACCTCATAGATCACCAACAGAACTTCATGCCACTCACCAAATAAGAAACATGCACAAAACCATCTTGAGAACTCACCTTGAAATACTCATTCCTTTTTATTTTTAATAATATGATCAAAAGGCACTCTTCTTCACACTAGGCCTATCTAACCTCCTTGTAGCCCTACATAGAACTTGTAGAGCCCAAAATTTTTAGTAGACACATCTTCATGACCTAAAAAATCATATCTAGAGCACTCTCATATGGCCCCTTAATTTCACCAATTTTCATCACCAAGCACATCTTCTGCAACATACTTCTTTCATATAACTACTAACTAATTAGCCCTCCATCTTGACAAAAACAAGAATAATTTGAAAACCAAAAACCTTAAAATCTATGAGAATCTTGATTTGAGAACCCATTTGGCCCATTCAACATATTAAAAATCCTCATACCTCAACTCATAATGTAGACCACTTTTCTAGTAGATCCTAAAACCCTAAAATATTAAAACAAATAAAGTCAACACAACACCTTCCAGTCAATGTCCACCTCTGAAACTTATTGTACACCTAGAGATAAATATTACACACTTATAGACCAAGATTGGATCTTCCACACCATTCAGAACCTTGACTTCCTATAACCCATTTTAGGACCTATGAGCTCTTAAGCATAAACTAGGAAACCTGAGAGCTAAAAAAATCTCTAAATTAACTTCAACATACCTTCAGATCATAAAACACCTTGGAGGATGATATAATAAGGTCACAGACCTTTCTATAAAAAAATATTATTAACTTGACAAATCACAAATCCTCCTTTACCATCTGGGAACCCTCAATCTGACCTTGTAGACTGCTCCATATATAGTTATAAACATCATGACATCATTCTGACATCACCACAACCTATCTTCCACCTAGACATACCTGCTCCAACTAAAAATACTCATCTCTATCCTTCTAGAACCTTCAAAAGAACACCATAGCAACACTTGCTTTTCCACTAAAAGGAGTCTCTTAAGAAGTATAAATATAGACACTTCACATATGCTCCCCCTCACATAATGCACATCTTCAAGCCACTAAAGTTATATGACATACACAATTGTTTAACAAGCCTTTGACAAGCTTATCAAGATCTAGAACATAAGTATAGAAGAAAGGCCTTCAACTTATAGGCTTACCTAGCATCTACCACAAACTGATATGTAGATAGATATTTGAAACTTGCCTTTATACCAAAGCATCCAAACCATGAACAACAAGCTAACTCCTTCTCAAGATAGGACCACTGAGATTATTCACAAGCTTATTTTTTTTCAACAAATAGATATATAAAAAGAATGAACAAACATACCTTTTTTCTATACCTTCTTATCAAACAAAATTTGACAGCCACCAAGCTTCCTCTAACTAACAAGTGTCTCCTTGAAGCCTAGATAGAGACACCCCTTTTGATATAGTGAGACTAAAAATTCTAAAACTCTAGAGATTCCCATGTCTCCATACCTTTCTCTGACTTGTAGTCCAACTTGACTTTGAAAGGATGCTTGACTTTAATTTTTTATTTAGATTTGTCAGTAAAAGTAGACAATATAAACTCTTGTCTTCCCTTCAAATCTAATCCTTTTTCCTCCTTAGAAAATAATCCATCAAAACTCTTGGACTCAATAGGGTTAGTATTCTTAGTCTTTACTTCCTCAGGTATCCATACCATAGTTTGATTTTTCTTGTCTTCTGTAGCCAATCTTACCTACTTGATCCTTGAGCTTATCCTGATTTATAACATAGCCTTCTACAATAACTTTCTTATCAACTTTATGATTATAAGAATTGGCAATGATTACCTTTGGTTTCCATACCTGAGTTTGTCCTTTTTCACACCTTCTAGGATCTATATATCCTTTGACATACCTTGAAAACCTTTTAACACCATTTGGATAGAATCTAGCAATATGTCCACTTTTATGACAACTAAAACAAATAACATCATTTGTGTCTTTCGACAGATTTGAACTGCGATCAATCTTAGGCCAAAAAATCTTCTTATCATAGCTCCATGAATATAAATACTTGACTGAATTCATTCTATAATCCTTATCTCTATGACCATACTTATTACATATATAACAATGACCATGAAATAAACTAACATACCTTAAAGCATTTGGTTATCTAATTGGTCTTATTTCATTACTCTTGACCTGATCTAACTTCTTTTGATCTTATTCAAGCTTCTTATCTTGACAAAAAATTGATCTTATTCAAGCTTCTACATGCTTACTCTATCAAAATTCCCTCAAGAGAACTAACTTGTGCTTCAATACCTTTGATCATATTTCTCATCTTATGATTCTTCTTCTTTTGCTCTTTTAGTTTACCAAGTGCACCCATGAGCTCAGCTTCTAGATCAACTTCTTATTCACTGTCATGGCAAATTTATTAATCACACATGATGTCCTTTTATTTTGAACAACTTTCCTCTTTTGAACTCAAACTTGTCTTGGAATCTTCTAGCTGATCCTTGAGGTTATTGATAACCTTCTCATCCTTTTTAGCATCATTTTTCAAAGGACATATATGTTCTTTAAGTGACTTTATCATAGCCTTCCACTATTGATTTTATTTCTTAAACTTCTTAGCCATATTTGTGCCTACTTTGAATCACCTTTAAGCTGTTAGGATTCCTCCAAAGGACCCGCTCTAATAACAATTATTATAGGTACAAGCCACTAAAAGGGGAGTGAATCAGTGGGCCTAGATTATATAATTCAATTTATAAACCTTTTCAAACTCTTAATCAATTACCATAAGCATTTATGAAGCATACACATCATTCATAATAATGAATAAGAGAGACAATGGTGGATCAATCAAGAACATAACACATGACATACATCGAAAACCCTCTTGGGGGAATAAAACATAGTCTCATGCCTACAAACACTTAGACTACTTGTCCTATAAGGCATTAAAAACTAGAGATTGATCAAATCTTCTTTATCAGTATTTAGTGAAGTGTTTATTCCATAAGGATCACCTGCCCCTAAGATGATCAACTCCTTCAGACCACCTACCTTGATTAAAAAACCTATTTCATAAGGAGAAACAACCCTTAAGGAAGACCAAGTCTTTTAGACCCTCCTTTGAACACCTCCAACTTTAAAATGATGTCTTCAATACCTAATGATGGAACTCTAATTATCACTGATCACCTTCATTAAACACTCTCTATTGGCCAAAGCACATTAAATACCTGAAACAACATGAAAAGATCATTAGGACACATTACATATCCCAACTAAACCCACTCTTCAAATTTGCACACTCAATGCATCCAAAGCCACCATTTGGATCATTATTCACTTATCAACAACAACTATATCACCATAATAGCAACATGACCATGGGGTCATCCACATAGACCATACTCTGATCTGCCTCTAAAATCAACCACCAATCTCAGACAAACATCATCTTTCCTTCTTTCACACTTCAAAACATCAAACCTACAATATCACTTGTTATGACATAGAAATATGACCTACAGGTCAAACACATAATCATGAACTAGATCTATTCATCAACCCATCCACTGGGCACACTTCCTCTATTTGATCCTTAACTCTTCACTCTAATCCACTCACACAAGCCTCTTCACTCATATTCAATCTACAAAATCACTATTCTACCATTAGAATTATGACCTACAGGTCATACACATAGTCTTCCATCTTCTCTATCATTAAGCCATCCCCTAGGCACATACCCTCTTTTCTTTCCTTCACACCAATGCTATTTATGCTCACCAAAGCTTTACACCAGTCTCACACAAAATCTAGAAACTAACACATTTGGTTTCACTATTTATAGAGCAATCATGATCATCACCATCTTAGTCATCCATTAGGCATATCTTAACCCTTGAGGCATCTATCTCATTGAAACATATCTCAATACAATCTTCATAGATTTTCCATAGCATCTATGGGTCACCCTTAAGTATCTACACCTTTTAATAAAGCCCTTATAGCTCTTATAGGTCTCATGAAGACCTATTCACCCATTTAGCACATCATCAAGAAAAACAACAATATAGGTCCACTTTAAAATACATGGGTTCACCCTACATGGCCCTTTAGTCATCCTAAAATGCTTATAGTCATCATTTCACTCTTTTATGCAAGATCTATAACATTTTGTGCACATATTCACCATGAACTAACACATAGTCACCTTTTAAACCATTTTTCATACTACATACAATTAGTAAAACCTTCATAATGCACATAGAGCATCCTCATGGAGTCTAAAACACTACCCAATAGCTAATTCACCATAAAACATCGAAACAACATCTACATAAGCTCAATTACTCTTCTCAAGTCACTTGTAGAACATATATGAAAACATAGTCAAATTTTAACCTTCATAACTATGTTTGTACACACTTTTATATCTTCAAATATATATTTCTAGATGTGCCTTGGAAACCTCTACAAGTTCACTTTTTACATCATGAGAAAATTCTCCCTGGATCGAAAGTTATAGCTAAAATACAGAGCACTAGTTTTTCCTTTATAAATTCAAATATTCAAAAGAAAATGGTCACAGTTAAACTTTGAACACCATAATCACATCTTGTGTCCTCATTTTTTTGGATCAATCACACACCGTTGATCTTGTTTGATCTTTAACTCATAGGCACCAATGCTCAAACATTAAACCTCAATCACTTTGACCTCATCTCATATAATCTTTAAATGTTGACTCATCATGCACCATCAATATTATGTACGTATCTTTGTCTTTAATAATGATAAATAGCTATCACTTTGACCTCTTGACTTCAATATGCATCATTGATATCTATCTATAAGATCACCCACTCACCGTTAATCCTTGGAAGAAGATCAATCTTTATCTTTGTTTAGCATTAAACATCATGCACTTGTCCTCATTCACTACTTCCTGACTACTTAGAGTAATGTGCACCATCAATTTTTATCAAACTTTAACATGTGAAAATTTTACTAAGTATAATAACCTTACTTAGCTACCTAGAAGGCCAATTTTGCATAGTCATATCTTTTACTACGCTTGGATGCATGATCTACAATTTAGACCATATGATCTCCTTACATAAGATAAACCAACCATATAAAAATATTATCTTTCAACCCTCACATGTGTGAGATATATCACCATTAAAATTCCTTCTCAAAATCTTTTTTCATAGAGCCAATTATGCTTAGAACTTGTCTGGGAAACTAGCTTTGAACATGCATAACTTTTGTCATGCTAGATTGCATGACCTAAAATTTGGCACATAAGAACTAGGAAAAAAATTGAACAAACAATATGATCATCTTATTATAAAACATCCACATGTGCAAGATATTTTACCATAAAAATTCTTACTCAGCTCTTTTTACCACATTGCAAATTTGGCTAAATATGGGAAAACACTGTCAAAATGCCTGAGAGCCCAACTTTACACCCACATATATTTGATTGCGCTTAGGCACATGACCTAAGATTTAGTATACATAAATTAGGGACTAATTTTATCACAACCATATGACTAACTCCCCCTAAATCATCCACACATGAAATTTATGACATCAACAAACTACCTACTCAGATTTTCTGCCACTAGACCTAAACTATCTAGATGAAAACTATGGACTACCAGATTAAATATACTTATGCACACAATATCTCCAAGCATATAAAACATATTATATTACCCATTTCACATTATCAATTCTCCATACTCATCCCTTAACATCTATACCCATGCCAAAACTGAATATCAACCAAGCCAACTTCAAGCACACTAAGACAAGCATATTACACACTTTGTCATTATCACTTAAGCTATCAAATAACTTCATCCACTAAATAGGACACCTTTATGACATCACCATGAAATCATTGACAATACTCCAATATTATCTTCTTGAAATATATTTTTCCTTATTCTTTAGGCACTATGGATTGTATCATGCCCTAATATTAGAGGTTATCTTGATCAAGTGCCAAATTAAACACTTATTCATGATGTATATTAGCTTCCAAAATCATTCCCTTAAGTTCTTCATCTCTTATTTCAATGAGCCTACTCAGTTTCCCAATTATTTATTATTTAAGGCACTTTTTAATGCCATCATTTCATCAACTTATATTCCTGCATACACACAATCAAAAGCAACATCAAAAATAAAAAATTGAGGCCACATAGCCACTTGTATTTTTTCTTGCTCCAACACCACCTTTTCTTATTCATGATAATAAATGCTAATTTTCATTTCATATTTTTCAAGTTGTTGATCACCTTCTTATTATTTACCAACATGTATATTCATCTTAAGCTCTTCACACTTGAGCTTATCTACCTCTTTTTTGAATTTCTTGCATTTTAACTTCTCTTTATTTCTCTTGTCTCTCATGACAATCCTTCTTCTATTTTCCATAAGTAACCTTATAGGCCACTTAACTCTCTTTCTTATCTCTATGTCAAATACTTGGTTCTTGGTTTCTTCTATGGTCTCCATTATAAACTTCATCATTGTCATCCTCTCTTTTAACTCAACTATCTATGTATTAATCATCTCTTTTATCATTGTATCCTCCCTCTTATTCATGAAACTTTCTTTCTCAACCAAACCCTTTATTTTCTTGCTCGTCTTTTCTCTTTTAGCCTCAATTTGCTTTTCGTCAACTCTTATTTCTCAAATTTTTCTCTCTTTAGCAAGTCTTTTTCACCTTGCCTCCTCTTGATACCTCACTTTAGGATTCTTGTTCTTCTATATATATTTTGGTATCCTTTTCCACGTCTTTTTCACCTTATAAATACCTCTTCCTTTTAATTTTCAACGAAATCTTTTTCATCAATATTGTATGAGCATCTTTTCACAAACTTAGTCTCTTTCCTTTAGGGATGAACTCTCTCAACTATGCAACTAATTTTATGTTTAGGGATTCTTTCTCAATATTTTTAGTTTTCAATTCTTCCCAAAGATATTTTATGCTCTAATACCATTATGATGTAAGATACCTTGAAGAGGTCTACTTGCATCACTTAAATGCATTTTGAAATTAAGACAACATTGAAGTATCAGAGCTAATTTGATCAACACATGAACATAATGAGTCATATCTTATTAAATTCTCTACAAGAATGACTAGAAATAAATAGATCTAACTCCATTTCCTATATTACAAATTACAACACTCAACAAAGACTGATATCATAATGTTAGTAGTAGAATATTCAAAACTACTAGAACTAGAAGCCTAAGATAAGAGTTTTGAAATGAAATATTTCAACACATGGACTAACTAAGATATAGTTTGAACCAAAATAGGATCACCTCATGACCCAATAAGACTGAATGATCGAATACAATGAGTTAAATGGTCATCAATGCTTCATAATAATAATTGACAACTGATGGATCTAACTATATCTCTAAGAGTTTAGACCAAAATAATCTAATAAGAGTAACATTATAATTTTAGAAATAACATTTGATAACTCTTCATAATTGGAAGTTTAAAATATCAATTACGAACCATAAGAATAAAAAAAGTGGACTAATTAGGATCTAGACAACTAAAAGTGGCTCACCTTATGAGCCAAGAAAACCACCACAACCTAAGAAAAATCATAGTAGTGATCTTGATTCTGAATCCAACTAGGTTAATGAATAATCAATCAAAGTAACTCATAGGTGAATCACATAACAATGAATGAAATATCCCTTTCAAGATATTTAATTAAATATAATTTTTTTTGGTTTTTCCAAATAAATATCATACAAATACATACAAGAAATTAGTTGAATATAATGAGGAACAACACATATATGATATCATATCTTCATCCTCATATATACTTCACTAAATAATTACAATACATTTTACAAACTCCAGTAGAAATATTGAATACCACACTCACAATGCTCATACAAACTAGCTCTACTACTACCAATTTAATTCTGCAAACAACTAGCTAGGGTGGATCTCTCACCATCAAATCCAACAAATCTAAATGAAGTCCACATGCAATCCCTAAATTTAATAACCAACATAAACTAGGGAGGATATCTCACCACTAAAATGATTTTCAACACTCCAAGGAAGGAGGATATGAACACAAGTCCAATATCTGAAGGGGGGGTTAAATGATTTTAAAGATGAATTAAAAAGGGAAGATCTCAATACTTATAGAATTTACAATGGAGGAATATAATAATATTTTAATTCATGAGAGAGAAGGAAATGTGCCAAGCTAATACTAGTTTCACTATTCATAAATAGTGTCACTTATCTCTCACATGTGTCAAGCATCTTTCAAGATCTTCTTTTTGAGTTTTTCCATGTACCCTAAAATTTTATTCCCCACCTTGCATGTGACCCCCAATCATGAGTAGATGCCATGTATCCCACCTACCCATGTGTATACACATAAGTCAAAATATTCCCCCATATATTGACTTCAATCAAGGATGCCCCACATCACATGCATGAGAGGAATGATGAGATTCTCCATCAATATGTTCCCCACATGCTCTCATTATTCCTCCCATGTGCCCAATTAGAGAAATGTGCCCCATTTCTATCTCATCCAATTTATAAAATTAAAAATACCATGTGGGCCATTTCCATATAACCAAAGTCACCTCATCATTATGCCATGTCATCCTGCTTAGTCACTCATGAATAGTGATATGTGAATACTAATAGTGAATAGTAATTTATGAATAATGATCCCACCCTACTATTCCATTACAACACCTAACTAATCCTAAAAGAATAAAATAGGATAAGGGTCGCCCATAAGTGTCTCATTCAGAAGAAGGGGACTTTATAGTCCTCCCTTCCCAAAATTTCTTACCCATAAGCAATTGTAAATTCAGATGCTGAAGAATTTGATCTCCCTGCCAAGTAGCATCTTTCAAGGGAAAGTCCCTTCATCTGATTGGGTATTCCTTGAGCACTTGTATCATCAACCTCTTCTCTTTGGCATCTATGATAGCATCAATAACTAATATTAGTCTTCCCTCCTCATCCAATGGTGGTAGCTCATGAGATGTAGTGATGTGTTACTTGAGTGCCCTTTTGAGTCAAGACACATGAATAACATTATGAATCACCTCAAGTAAATCCAACTCATACACTACCTCACAAACTCTTTTCACAATCCTATAAGGTCAATAGAAGTGAGTCTTAAGCTTCTCCACACAAATTTTTTTCAATGTAGATTGCCTATACAGTTGTAGGTACAAGAAGACTACATCACCAACCTCAAATATCCTCTCAACTTTGTGCCTATTTGCACACATCTTATACTAATTTTGGATATGATGAAGATTATCCTTAAGTTCCTTAAGGATATCTAGACTCTCCTAAATCTAATCTTTGGCCTTAGGGCCCCTATTGTCATTAAATACCAAGTCTACCAAAGACATAGCATCAAACCCATATAGTTCTTGGAAAGGAGTCATGCCAATAGAAATGTGATAGGTGGTATTGTAATAATGTTCCCCCATATATAACCACCTTATCCAACCCCTTTTTTCTATGTAACATAGTTGTAAAAATATCCTTCCACCCATTTATTCATAATCTCTATTTGGACATCTTTCTGGGGGTGGTAACTCATGCTTGGGGTCAACTCCAAGCCCATTAATCTAAATAGATCCTACCAAAATATGTTGAGAAACCTACTATCCTGATCACTAATAATTTTCTTTGGAAATCCATAGATCCTAAACACTTTATCTAAAGAACAACTTAGTAACTTGAAGTGATTTGTACTAAAAATATATGGTAAATAAATGTGCATACTTGGTCAACCTATCAACCACCACAAAGATGTAATATTTACCCTTAACCTTAGGTAGACCTGTAATGAAATCTATGGATATAATTTCCCACTTTTGTCTAGGGAGAAGCAATGGCTGCAATAATACTATTGGGAAAGTATGCTCTAAATTGTTTTGATAACAAGTCATACACTATGTGACATGGCATAATACATCATCCTTGAGACCCTTTCATGAGAATCTATCTCTGATCTACCTATAGGTTTTGAAGTAACCTTGATGTCATGCAAGAGGTGTGTCATGAATGGCCCTAAAAAATTTCTGCTTAAATTTTGATTCTAGTACTAAATAAATCCTACCCTTATAGTAGATGACATTAGTTACCACTCTGTACTTGTTACCCTAAATCTTGGCATTCATAAGCTTGCATGAAAATTTATTCTTGGAATACTCTACCAAGAGGTGATCCTTCTAATCAGCTAAAATCTCAGTCATAGAGCACAAAGTGGGATTCCTAAAAAGGGTATTTGTTACAACATTCCTCTTCCATTTCACATACTCAATGTCAAAATCATAGGCCTAAATTTTACTTACCCAATTTTGTTACCTCTCATTTAGGTCCTTCTGCTCTAGGATATATCTCAAGCTATTATGATCTATCTTGACAACAAATTTTCCACTACCAAATATTTCCTAAATGTTTTCAAAGCATGCATGATGGAAATCATTTCCTTATCATAAGTGGAGTATAATCTCTCCAAATTATGGAGATTCCTTCTCTCATAAACAATGGGGTACTTATTTTGCATAAGTATGACAACTAATCTTTCACATTATGTAGCACACTCCAACATAAAGGGATGAGAGAAATTAGGTAATGACAAAATAAGACAAGTGCTCATTACATCTTTCAATTTTTTAAATTTGTGATGAGCCCCATCTATCCATTTTCAAGTTCCTTTATTCATGACATCTGTAAGAGGTGAACCTAGTTATGAAAATCCCTTGACAAAACTCTTATAGTAACTACAAATGCCAAAGAATACCCTTAATTCTATCAATGTCTTTGGTGGTGGCTAATCCAAGATGGATTAAATCTTCTCTTGATATACCTTCACTCCATTAGTACTAATCAAATGCCCTAAGTAAAGGATCATTGTCATGCCAAACTCACACTTGGAAGATTTTATGAATAAATATCATGCCTCTATGATACCCAAAACCACATCAATATGCTTGAGGTGGTCTTCCCATGTCCTACTATATATCATAATATCATCAAAGAACACCAATAAAAATTTCCTCACGTATTTGTTGAATATATGATTCATGCATGACTAAAAATAGTAGGAGCATTAGTTAAACTGAAAGGCATGACTAGAAACTCATAGTGTCTATAATAACACTTAAAGGCCATCTTGTGTATGTCCTACTCCTAAAATTTGAGCTAATGATACCTTGAGCAAAGATCAATCTTTGATAAATACACTATTCCATGTATCTCATCCAATAACTCGTTGATCTTGGGAATTGGGTGCCTATTCTTGATGGTATTCTTATTGAGTTCATGATAATCAATGCACATATTTATGGTCCCATAATTCTTCTTCACTATAATAACTAAAGAAGCAAAGGGACTCATGCTAGGCCTGATGTGACTCATATCCAACAACTCCTTAATTACCTTATTAATTTATTCTTTGAATCTCTTAGGGTGATGATAAGGAGTTGTGATAACAAGATTAGATCCCTCTTAAATCTAGAATCACATGATTAAAACCCTTGCTAGGTGGCCTACTAGGAGGAATCTCACTAAAAACCATACTATGCTTACCCAATATGGATTGGATATCAACATGATACTGACCATCTCTATCAGGTGGGTTATGAGGAGAGATCAAACATTGGGTTGCCCAAACCACCTTCCCATGTCAAAAAAGTGACTCCATCCTCTTTGCAGTGGCCAAAGTTAGTATTTAGTTAGTTATTTATCTAAGAATAACTCATTTTCCTTCATGTCTAAACTTGAGCTTTATAGTCTAGAAACTCTATGAATATCTCCCAAGGGAGTGCAACCACTAAATGTTGAGGACCATGTCAATCTCTCCAATATTTACAACATAAAAATTAGCAATCATCTGATGATTGCCTAAAATGACTTTCAATTATGAAATCTTATTCTTTTAGCTCATTATAAATCCATCAGTAACCATAATATTGAACCCTAAAAATTCCTCCATCTTAAGACTTCTTTTCATCACTTGGCCTTCATCTATGAAATTATGGGTAGCCCCACTGTCAATCAAAACTATTACATGCTTTCCTTGAAATACTCCTCTCACCTTGAAAGGGTGATACTTAGGGGTTCCTTAAAGAGAATAAATAGTTCCCTCCTTAATTCCTTTTGTATTCTTATCCACTTTCTCAATAATAGCTTGCTCTTGATCACTATATAAATTGGAATCTACCTCCTCCTCACAATCAAAAATGACCTATATATAATGCACTTTGCCTCTTTTGAGGCACATATGTCCTCGAGTCCATGAACCTTTGTACTAATATCATAGTGTATTCCTTCTAAGATCATTCTTGGTCTCGTCATCCATCTTCTTAATTTCCTCTTTCAGTGGTGGGGCAGCTATAGACTTCTTTTGGATATTCCCTTTTGAATTATTCCAAAGCATGGTATTTGAGGCTATAGAAGTCTCTAAATCAAATGCCTTCCTGATAGCTTATTTTAAAGATGAAGGGTTGAATGCCTTCACCAAACCCTTGATATTCTCAAACAATATTTCTATGAAAAGAACCATGAGCCTCCTCTCTAAAATATCAGTTACCATTATGAATAATTTTTGGAAATCAACAACATAGTCATCTACATTACCTCTTTGATTGAGGTGAGCCAACTCTCTGAATTGTTCCTCGGGATCCTTCCTATCAAATGTTTTAATCAATTTCTTTTATAACTCATCATATGATCTGATTTGATCATGATTTTGAGTTATTAAACCATGGTACCACCAATCATGTGTAACATCTTCCAGATGAAGGGTATCAACCTTGATATCTTCCTCTACTATAATAAGCTTTAGAGATAAGTAGGTGTCCAAATTCTATAACCATGCTCTATCAGTGCATTTATCAGTACCCTTAAAAGTAGAGAAAGTTATATTACCCAAAGTATGCTCCAAATCTTTTGGTTTTGGTGGACTTTGTGCCTATTACTTTATCATACCTTTGATATTCCTTATAGCCAAATAATTTTTCAAACTCATGGATTCTTAGACCTCAAATGTAAGTGATTTTTATTCCTCATAGCATTAATCAACTTATTCTGGGAATATATTACTCCTCTTCGAAGCACTTCTTCTCTCTGAATGAACTTGGGCTTTTGGGGTCTATTGATGACCCCACTCCTAGATTTTGAGATTCCACCTTTAGGACCTTGTTCTTATTATTTTATCTAGAGGTGTTAGATTTTTCATTTTTGTATTTATTGGGAGGATTATTCTACCTCATCTTCATCCTCTGGCCAATCACATCAAACAGATGGTTTTGTCCTTGAATAATCTCATCAAATTTTCTTACCTTGGCTTATCTATACTCATATTTGTTATCCATTATTTCTTCTAGTTGTAATTTCCTTTCCTCTCTTCTCAATGTATGAAATACATGTCAATAAGAAGCATCACAAAACACAAGACCTATAGGCTAGAAATATCACCAGATTTGATATCACTAAAATATCCCTTTCATTATATTTAACTAAATTTTTTTTTTTTGGTTTTTCCAAATAAAGATCATATAAACACATACAATAAATCATATGAATATAATGAGGAAAAACATATATATTATATCATTTCTTCATCCTCACAAATATTTCAATAAACACTTACAATACATTATACAAACTCCAATAGAAATATTGAATACCACACTCACAATGCTCGCACAAACTAGCTCAGCTACCACCACTCTAATTCTACAAATAACCAGCTAGGGTGGATATCTCACCACCAAATGTAGTAACTCTGAATGAAGTAGAAACATGATACCTCACCAACCAAGAACCCATAAACAAATATTCCCCACAAGCACATACCTAAGTATAAACATGTGATCCACTATCATTATGTCCTCACATGATTTCACACAATCCAACCCATGTGACTTAGTGGAGAAATGTGCCTCATTTCTCTCTCCTATTTTGACCTTCAAAGATAATCTATGGGTCATACCACCCATTATGGTTCATGCTAAGTCATCACCTAGCCACATCACTAACCATCCACATCATCAATAGGCCATATCACCATGAATAGTGACCATGAATGGTGATCCATGAATAGTAATTGAGAATACTGACTTCACATCCTAACATTCTCCCACTTGAAGTCAATATGCATAGGGTTTTACCACACATGAGTATTCTACAACCAACTACTCATCCATGCCCTTTGTTATCCTGACACAAACCTAGTAGAAGTTTTCTTGCACTATTAAAACTTCTCTATCTTGACTAGCTTTGTCAACATTTACTCCTCTATATCATATTGCAACAATAAAATGAAAAATCACTTCTCCACATCACAGATCAATCCTCCAATGGGATTCTATCATGAACCACTCATAACTCCTACTACTTGGGAATATCTAGTTTAGTGCTCACCATAGCATTAAGAGGCTTCTTACTCTTGATAAATCTAATACATAGGACACAATATGTCTTCTCCTCCTCTAGAACACTCTTGGGAAGACAACTCAAAATGTAAGAAATGGGATACTTCCTTTCTCTCCCATCCTTGTGCATCTCCATCTTCAACTTATTCCTCTTATCATCTTTATCTCATGTGTTCCAACTGAGCCATCAAAATAGTGATCATGTTGGGGCCTAGATCCAACATGTCATAACTCATATCATCAACCTTTGCTATATACTTTGGCTCTCCATGAAGGTATTAAAATTCTTGTACTACATGAGTGAATTATGCACCAACCTATAAAATGATTTCAAACTATAAACCAACAACTTTCTACCTCATCCTTTTATTTATCTCTCCCTAAGAGAGATCACCATGTCGAAATAACATTGCTTCAACTCCTTGAACATCAATTAGTGCACATATCACTCTTGATAGTAGGGAGGACATAAGATCTCACAGAAGTAAAACTAGACTTCTCCACATATATTTCAAAGCTATCAACATGACACAAGTATATTGTACTAATCACAGCTCTTAAGAAGTCATCATGTTAATCAGTGCATCACTACACCTACTAGTTATCAAGCTAACTTATGAAATGCACACTTCTCTACCAAATGTTTCCAAAACACCAAGTTATATGCCTCTAGTGTTAGTCCATGCATCAATTTACTTGGCTAATCTCCACAACCATATACACAACACACTATCACCTTAACTTAAATGATCAACACTGACCTTCTCCTTTTGGGAATACCAAGTCTCACTTATTCATCTACATATTCATCTTCCTCTTCCTTAGCTACTTCAAAATAGGTACAACTTTAGGTTTGTCTATACCTCCTTCCTTTACATGGATTTTTGTTCTTCTTCAACATCTTAGATAACAACATATGGTCAATAGGATACCACATTAACACCCCTTCTATATTTTTCCAAAAACCACAATAAGGTCATGCCTTGTCCTTCACCTCCTTGAAAAGGATTCTTGCTTGATCTACAAGCTGTAGATTTAGGTTGTTGACTTATTTGACAAATATTTTTTAATTTTTCTCCTTTAATTCTCCTGTGGGATTATCCTTAGTAAAATGAAGAGATCATGATCTTCACCATGAGATACCCCACCTATATTCTACAGAGAGATAACAAGCCAAAAAAGAAAACCTCTTTTTCTTTTCTTATTTTAACTCCACTTGGTCTCTCCTCCTATCATAATAGATTTAACTTGCACAAAAACAACAATAATATAAAACTATTATACATAGAGTTTTTCACAATGGCTTTGATACTAGATGTTAGTAACAAAGTCATGATACTACATGTTAGATCAATGAATAATATCCTACAGTCCAAGTAAATAATGCAAAAAACAATCTATATAAATGATAATAAGAAATAGGACACATTACATAAAGATTACATGGAAACCTTGCAATGTGGAAGGAAAACCCACAGGGAAAATGGTGGTTTCCAGACTTCATTAATAAACTCATCATCACTCTCTTCTATAATAGCTCCTCCATAAAAACTCCTTTAGTGATTCCATATAAAGTACTCAATGCTTCCACTTGAAGCATTCAAGTTGTGAACCAAGATAAACTAGCCTATAGGATCCAACCTCCAAGCATGCAAGCCCAAGGCTTGCATGGATCATCTAACAAAATGATTTACAAAAGAGAGCTTATTCTATATTAATAGCATTTACAACATAGAGAGAAAATAGAGAGAGAGAGAGAGAGAGAGAGAGAGAGTGAGTGAGTGAGATAAAAATTATGCCATACTCCATATGAAAGCACTATTCATGAATAGGGAATCATGTCCCCCCATGTGCAAGGTCAAGTCTTTGAATAACATCTCATCATGCCCACTTGAAAACTCTATGTACACACTCACGTTCTCTCCCATGTGTTATGCCCAACTCCACATGTGACCCCAATCTATAATAGTGATCTTTATCTCCCACTCTCCCATATGCACACATGTGTGAGTCAAAATATTTCCACTTTTAACCTCACCAACCAAGATCCCACAGATAATTGTGCCCCTAATCACATGCCTAAGTAGAAACATGTGATTCACTATCATTATTTCTTAACATGCTTTCACACAATCCAACCCATGTGACTTAGTGGATAAATGTACCCCATTTCTCTATCCTCCTCTTTTAATGTTCAAAGATTCTCCATGGACCATACCACCCACTATGGGTCATGTTAAATCATCACCTAACAACATCACTAACCATCCACATAACCACCAGGCCACATCACCATGAATAGTGGATATGAATAGTGATTAATGAATAATGATTGAGAATAGTGACTTCATATCCTAAAAAAATATGTCTCCCACCTACCCATGTGCACACACATAAGTCAAAAGATTCCCCCATCTTCTGAATTCAATCAAGGATGCCCCATATCACATGCATGAGAGGAATAATGAGATTCTCAATCAATATGTTCCCTACATGATTTCCTTATTCCTCGCATGTGCCCAAATAGAGAAATGCATCCCATTTGTCTCTCCTCCACTTTCCATAGTTAAAAATACCATGTGAGTTATTTCTACATAACCAAAATCACCTCATCACTATGCCACCTAATTACTAATCCATGTCATCCTACTTAGTCACTCATGAATAATGATCTATTAATAGTACTAGTCAATAGTAACTAATGAAGAGTGATACCACCCTAATATTTCTTTAAAAAATTTGACTTAACCTATAGGAATAAAATAGGCTAAGGGTTTCCAGAAAGTGTCTCATTCAAAATAAGGGGACATTACAATGAATATAAAAAACATCAACCTCCTAGAAATGGGAACAACATAAATGAACCAAGTAAATGTAAGTCAACCTCATCCTTTTATAATTCGTTTAACCCTAAAATATATATTAAGGGGGATCTAGGGTTCAATGGGTGGAGATAGCCTAGGTCACAAGGATGGTAGACTATCTTTAGAGTAGGCCAATTATTTCTGAAACTTAGATAAAACATATAATGAATTTATTATGTTGAGATGCTAAAGATAAAAAGTACATCTATGATAGAGATTGTAATGATAAATAAAATAATATACTTAAGTAGTTATAATGCTAATATAGATCTAGATTTAGAATAGGTAGAAAGTGGATTGAATTTGTATTTTAGAATAGTCGCATGATTCTATAAATTGTGCCTCTGTAGTCATAGACACCTGTATTGACCTAGAAAATTATGGTTATTCTATTTTTTAGCATGGAAATAAATGTATAGTATGTAAAACTTATTAAAATTATATGTGACTACCTGTATGCTTTTAGGTTTTATGTCACCTTCTCTCCTATGCATTCAAATTTGGGTCATGACTATCACTCCTTATCAAATGAGAAAACCCTAGTTCTTCATCTTCATATTAGCTATGATAAAAATGGGTTAGCAAGCACACATTTTCAATCTACCCCAAAGACCCCTCTATCAATGAGCATTGCTTATATAGCCAATAATCTAAATAGGACCCCAAACATATGTAATTCTCTCCTATATATTGGCTTGTGTGTGAATCATGCAATATTTGATAATCAAGTACAACATTGACCTATCTTGTAACTTGGAAAATATGGATCAAAAAATGATCTTTAAGTTCTTCATACATGTAGATATGTTTTCCCTATGACTAATATGGAAATTTAAAAAAAAAAAGGAATATTTGCTCACTTGAGTGCTTGATTGAATGTTTTTGGTAAGTTATCTTGTGAGTTTCTAGGTCTATGATAGGTGATGAATGAATGAGAGTTGATCTTATATTTATACCAATCCCTTTCAAGAATATCTCACATTAAATAACTTAGGTTGACCTACATTTATGATATGTTTCATTTTTAAACTAGATGACTTTATGTTAATAGACACTTGCATTGGAATAAGGCACTTGTGTCGATGTAGGCATCTACCTGGGATGCAAGTGTCTAAGTAGTTGGAAAACATGCAAAGGTCCAAAACTTGTAGATATGAAAGATAAACAAGTTTATAACATTTTGGTAAAGATAAAAGCCCTGGGTCATCATAATAACATTAGTTTGACTAAGAGATAAGTAATTAAGCATAAATAAATAGTGTATGCAATATTTTTGGTAGCAGGAAAGGTCTATAAGATGAAGGTACATCCATGATATGTATTTTCTAAGTGTACAAAATTGAGGTGCTATATAATCCATAAATATGTCTACATTTTCCCTTTAATCTATTAATGAAATTATTGGTTTAAAGGACAAGAATCACATGCATAGATTTGTATAACACACCTTGTCTTTACTTGAGTCCAACTCGAGCGCTTTGTTGGTGACTAACCTGAAACCATGAGCATGTTATAGTATATAATCAGTACATATAATTTGAAATTGAAAGCATTGAAATGATTGAAATTGAAAGAGATTAAGGTTTAGGAGTACACTTGTGTATCAATACAATTACCTTTCCTTTGAGAAATGTGATTTGAAAAGATATATCATCATGAATCATTATATCTAAGATTAATATAAATATAAAAAATATAAAGTACACATATATAAAAATATAAAGCGATATTAGAAGACACATGTTCCTATCTTTGGATAAAATATGAGTTGTCACCCAACAATCGATATTCACTTAGCCTTGAAACCCAATCATACTTATAACCTGGTGAGTATGACTGAACCAAGTCAACTCACACTATAAAAATGGTGAGGTTGGATAATGTAATAAAGTCCAACCTATAAACTTGGAAATATTGAGTGATTTAAACACCTCAACCATATCAAAAAGTGAACCAACCACTGTAGTAGATTGGCTTGATATAGTCCATAAATTCCAACCTAGTGGGTGATGATAGTTCTTGAAAGTGTTTGGAATATTAAATTTATTTGATTTTACAATATTATGCACACATTGCATAGAATATGCACCTTAGATATTTCTCATAATAAAACCATGTATAACAATGGTACTTATGTTTCTAATTCTGCCACAAATATATATTTGAATCATATAATTGTGTAATTTGGCCAATTTGAAATTTGTGTATGGATAACATGTTTTCAAAACATGACCCCATTAAATATAAAACTAAAAAATATTTTAAGTGTGGATAACATGTTTCAAAAACATGACCCCATTTTAATCTGAATCTGAGAATTGGTGTAAGTGATTCAAAGCAGCTTGTCAAAAAGTCTAAACTCTACCAATTGAACCCACTTCACTAAACCTTAAGACCTCTCTTGTAGCCTTTTTTATGGTTTTCTTGTTTTTACAAAAAAAATAGGGATTGAATTAAAAAACCAATGCCCATTCTAGGTACCCTCTATAAATTTTTACCTCTCCACCAATTTTCTTGGTCAAAAATAATTTTTACACCCCTTTTCTATCATTAGACCTCTCCAATTAGGTCTCTCTAAGGGCTAGTTCAACACAGACTTCAAAATCCATAACACCCTTGTCCATACAATCCTAAAACCATTTTAATCTATTAAAACAAATTTAATACTATAGGATTACAAAGTTTGGTAATTTTTGTATAGTTAGAACTCTATAAAATAACCTTTTTCCTTCAAAACCCTAATTTAGGGTTTTCTTCTCCTACACAAACCCAAGAGGGACTATATTGAGTTTATGAGTTCTTTAAGGAATTTTTGTGAATTTTAAAGGTTGTTACACCTCTTTAATAACCTCAAAAACCCCATAAAATCACCAAACAAACTCTCTAACACCTATGTTCCACTTTTTTATCAAGAACACTGACTGATTATGCAAGAAAACATGCCTTCTATAGGTCTATATTGTGTTTGGTATAAAATAGCATGAAAAAAATGCAATCAAGGAATTAATAAACCTTCAAGAAAAATAATAAAATATTACCAAGGTCACTAAAGTATCATAATCTGAATATTAATAAGTTTTCCTTCATTGAAGTGAGTTACACAGTCAAAGAACAATGCACACACTCAGAAAAATAGGGTTCATGTGTTCTTTATTTCAAAACTAGGAGTCTTTATTCTTGTTCCTATAAAATATAGATTCCATAAATTATAAAAAACCATTAAACATGAAAATTCCACCTTTTTATGTTGCATAATTACTCTAATTTCCTTTTGGGACCTTCTAACGATCACTAAAGAGCAAGTTAGGAGATATGAACTTGTACAAAGTTAGTTTTCCATACACTTATGATTATGGACCCATGAAAAGGATTAAATGGGTCCTTAAGATACATTTAAAATAATTTTAAAATCTTTATAAGTTCCTTCATTCACCCATAGAGTGCTAACTCAAAACAAACAATTCAAATTTTTGAAAATTGAGTTTTGGTGAGAAATTAGAAATTTGAAAATTTAACAAGCTATAACCTAAACCAACTTATCAATTTGAACTATAAGGATGGTTAAGGCATATCAAGACCTATTAAACTATAATCAGTCAAACATTTGAAGGAATAAACCAAAATTGAAGTCAAAATCACCCTAGAAGTGATGATCTTGCTTCATACTCCCAGGGAAAGAGAAAAGAACTCAGGGACCGTTGTCCATGAATGTTTCCAGAGTACTCCCATGTATTTTGATCTCATGTTCAGTCATCCATGTATCATATTCCACTGGTTGGTGTTTTCATTTGACCAGATACTTGAAGTATTTCTTATCTCTAGTTTGTTTGATCACCTGCTTGTCTAATATGCATTCCAACTCTTCTAACTTGGCTTTAGGCAACTATGTTTCCCAATCTATACCTATTTTAGATATTCCTTATATTATATTCTCACCTTCTACTCCTTATTTATAAGGGTATATTTTTTCAACATTAAATGTTCATGATATGTCTACCCCACTAGGCAACTCCAACTCATAGGGATTGTTTGCAAACTTCTTGAGTACCCTTTAAAGACCAATTTTTTTCATCTTCAACTTATTGTACTCACCTCTTGGGAACCTATCCTTCCCAAGATGAGCCAAAACCAAGTCTCCAATCTAAAAACTCACCTCTCTTTTACTTACATATGCCTACTTCTTATACTTTTCCACACTAGCATCTAGATGTTTCTTTCCCTATTCATGTACTTCATACATTACCACTACAAACTCTTCACCTTCAGAACTCTCTTGTCCATATGATTGATGTTTATGATTTCAAACACTCCTCTAGGTTGCATAACATATAATACTTGAAAAGGACTCATGTCAATGCTCACATTGGTAGAGTCATTATAGGCAAACTTTGGTTGAGGTAACATAAGATCCCACTACATGGGATTGTCCTTAGATAGACAACTTAATAGGTTTCCTATGATTTTATAACCATCTTAGTTTGACCATCTATCTGAGGGTGGTAAGCTAAACTAAAAATAAGTTTGTACCTAGATTTATCCGTAGTGTTCTCCACAAATGGCCAAGGAACTTGGTGTCTCTATCAGATACAATGTTCAAGGGTAGTCCATGAAGCCTTAATACCTATTTGAAAAACTAATTTTACACATGGGTGGCATCATTAGTAGTCTTACATGGAATGAAATGTGCCATTTTAGAAAATCTATCCATAACTACATATATTGAGTTAAAACCTCTTTGTGTCCTAGGCAGTCCCATAATAAAGTCCATGCTTATGGATTCCCAAGGCCTGTTAGGGATTGGTAAAAGTTGATATAAACTTGTATTAGTGATCTTACATTTATCCAATTGACAAATTTTGCATTTTTCAGCATACCTCCTCACTTCTATTTGCCTCTTAGGCCAATAGTAGTGTCTAGTGAGCTACTACAATGTCTTATCAAGCCCAAAGTGGCCTTCCATACTCCCACTATTCTTTTCTTGGATTAGATTCTTCCATATTGAACTTATTAGCACACATAACTACACCCCTTTGAATAGCAATCCATATTATAAGATAAAATCCAACCATGGTTCCTTGTTGAGTGTAGTTGGGTAATTGCAAGCATTGTATGCTTCCTTAAAGTCTTCATCATCTTCATACATGTCTTTGAATTATTCAATTCCAACACTCTCTAGTTGTATCACATGCACCAATAAGACTCTCCTACTTAATGAATCTGTAACCTTGTTACTTTATCCTTGTTTATGCCTGATGGTGAAGGTGAAATTATATATGTACTCCACCCACTTCGTGTGTCTCTGGTTTAGTTTGGGCTGATTGGATATGAATTGAAGTTCATGATTATCTATATATACAATGAACTCCTTTGGCATTAGATAATGCCTCCACTTATTCAATACTTGTATCATTGCATAGAACTCCAATTCATAGGATGAGTACTTACTTTTGTCATCATTTAACTTTTCACTAAAATAAACTATAGGTTTACCCTCTTAGATGAGTACAACCCCTATTGTGACTCCACTTGCATCACATTCTATTTGAAACACCTTATTGAATTTTGGCAATGGTAGTATTGGTTTCTCCATTATCCTTTGTTTCAAGTATTGGAAACATTTATGAGCTTTCTCATTCCAAACAAACCTCTTCTTATCTCCCTTAATGGTGTCTATGATATAAGCACATATCCCACTAAAATTCCTAATGAACTTCCTATAAAAACTGGTAGGATCATGAAAACTTCTTACCTCTCCTTCTATCCTAGGTGTTGGCCACTCCATGATCACCTTCAAATTTTTCTTATCCATATTTATCATGCCTTAAGCTATGACAAATCCAAGGTATAATAGTTCTAATTTCATGAATACATGCTTATTAAGGTTGATCAATAGCCTTTCTTATTATAGCCTCCTCATGACTAGATCCAAATGGTAAAGATGTTCCTCCTTTCTATGGTTGTAGATAAGTATGTCATCCAAAAATGCCACTACAAACTTTCCTATGAAATACTTGATTAATCAATTCATTAACCTCATGAAGGTACTTGGTGCATTAGTCAAACCAAATGGCATAACCAGTGATTCATGCAAGCCTTCATTTATTTTTAAAGTGGTTTTCCACTCATCTCCTTGTCTAATCTTATTCTGATAGTACCCACTCTTGAGAGAAATTTTAGAAAAATAGCTTGCCCCACTCAAGAAATCCATCAAATATTTCATACTAATAAGTGGAAACCTATATCTAATAGTGATCTTGTTGATAAACCTGAAGTCAGTACACATTCTCCACTCACCTTCCTTTTTAGACACCAACAATGTAGGCATTTCACAAGGACTAAGACTTTCTTTAATTAGTCCTTTGTCTAGCATCTCTTGCACTTATCTCTTGATATCTACATTTTCTTGAGGGGTCATCTTATAGGCTTCCTTGTTAGGCAAGCTTGATCTAAGAATAAAGTCTATATGATGAGTGATGTTCCTCATAGGTGGCAATATACTTGGTAGCTCATCGACCACTATTTTTGCATAGACCTCCAATGTGTCTTAGATTTATTGAGATAACTCATTGATCTTTGTGGTTGTCATAACAATCCTAAGCTTGATTACCAATGGATTAATTTGACCTAATACCAACTCTAGGGTATTTAGCAAGATAGGTGTGGTGGGTGTTGGTGAAAGTGGGTTCCCTCATTCTCTTAAGTATTTACTCAATTTCAAATTTGTTTTCCACTATGTGTATATCTAGATCCTCCTAATTGCCTGGGGGATCTTATGGAATTGTAGGAGGGATAAGAGGGTTAGGCAGAGGTTAAGAGGGTTAGGTGGAGGGCTAGGAGGAAGGTTAGCATGTTGGTCTCTTACATTGGAGTGGGCTATTTAAAACACAAAAATTACCAATTAAACAATGCAAATAACAAAAAATTACCAAAATTTAAGGTTATTAGGTTTAGTTTTTTATCACTTACCTCCTCTTCATAGTGGCATCATCAATTTGGTGAGGTTTTGAGCTTTCTAATGAAGATCTGGTAATGTTTTGGACTTTCCACAAGTAAAACACGATCATGTGAGGGTAGAGAGAAGGAGAGCAAAGTGAAAATGAGATGGAGTAGTGTTTTTTAGGCTCGATTTTATGTCTTTTTAGCACACTGAATGTGTATGCATTCCTAACACTAATAACACATACGCATTATTGTTGTTTATAATGCATACACATTATGGTTTGAAACCTGAGCCTAAATATATAATATGCATGTGTTATGTCAATAATGTATATGCATTATGGGAAATATCCACAGAATTATCCCCCAACTCTTTGCACAAACCTACACACACACACATAATCATGGACTTCATTATTTGTCATAGGGAAATATGATGCATATCTGTTAGAAGATAAGGTGGATTTTAAAGCTGAACACATTCATGGATCTCACTTAAAATCTAAAATCAGCCCAATGAACTCGGTGGACTCCACTGATGCATGTTAATAGAAGGGGCCCATGTGTCTCAAGTGGATTAAACATAAAAAATGTGAAAAGTGGAAAAAGTTCAAAACTTAGGTGAGATCACACAACCTCAGATGAAGCCACATGTCACCACCAAAGTAAAGTGAACGTGAAAAGTAGAAGTGCAGATGCATGAGAATATTAAACAAATTTGAATAATCCCATGGATATGTGGACATTAAAGTAAAGACATTCAAAGCTCAAGGCTCTTCATGACTCCGTTGAGCATGAGGAAATCAAAGCTTGCCACGTGTCACAATGAAAGATGGATAAACATGAATGAATAGTTCATTTTAGCCATGACAAAGAAAGAGATAAAGTGTATGCCTAAGCTAAAAAATGAACTCCATGAAGTATGCCTTGGCGATTGTGATGGGTAGACAACTAAGATCCTTAGGTGAAGTTAAAGAAATAATAAACATATAACCATTGTTATTGATGCAACTCCAAGTAAATCTAGTCCAAATTGATTTTTGTTCGCCATTCAATTCATAACATTAATAACATTAAAATTATGATGCATTAAAGTGACAAGATTATTAGATTCACAATTCTAGATGTTTAATATATTGAACTGTAAATTAAATTTAGTTTAAAGTGGAGGAAAATATTAAATACCGACCTAAATATTGAAATGCACAAGCATTGAATGATGATGGAGATAATTATTAAATAAGGTATATAATACTGCTAATAATTATAAATACTATAAAGTAATTGATGATGTCAACAATTTTGTAATGGAGAATAACAACTCAAAGCTTTCTATCAATCAACATATATATAAATAATTCTTCGAATAAATTTTATTAAGAAATAAGTAAATTTGGACATTTAAATATTGTGTACTTAATGATGTTAGTTATTTTGTACTAGTAAATAACAAATCTAAACTTTCTTTCAGTTATTTAGCAGATAAAGAAGTGGTGGCAGATCATCGATTTCTTGAGAGGGTTTTGAAAAGAAATATAGGGGATAAACATCCTTCCTATGTGGTGTCCATGGCTAAGGAGAAGCAGAACAAGCCTATGAAACCTTCTAAATCGTATCCCTCTATCTCTTTTAAAGGAGAGCAACTTTAAACACTTCTGGATAGAGAACAAGATGTATCAAATTGTGGGTTGATTTACCATTTATCCAACTTGTGGCCTTCTCTTGCATATCTGAATGGTTGGTTGAACGAGAACTGAGTGTCGCTTATGGATGGTAACCTGCGTATTTTTCCCTATGCAAAAGGATTTTTCATTATTCTTTTTGATTTAGAAGTGGATATGACTTTTATGTTTCAATGGCCTATTTGGTCTTGGAACCAATGTGTTTTGGCCTGTTAACCATGGTTTCCTTTATTCGACCCTCATTCTAAGGCATTCAACATCAGATCGATTTGGGTAAGGTTGCCCTTTTTACCCTTACAATTCTGGACTCGTTTCTGTTTCAAAGCTATTGGGGATTCATTGGGTAAATTCTTGTATATGGATCCCAAGATTATTCACCACACAACTGTTGCTCGGATATTAGTTAATATAGATGTTTCCATAGATCTTCCTGAGTCCATTGATTTGAAGGTTCAAAGTAGAACTTGGAAGCAATCTCTTGACTTTGAGACATTGTCTTTCCGCTATAGAAATTGCCTTCAAATAGGTATCTTCCTTCTTCATGTAATTTTTCTAAGCGTGCTACCAGTATCTCGTGGTGGAAAGAAGCTCTACCTAAACATTTCATGGTTTGTGAGAGTGATTCAAAAGAACCAAATGGAGATACAGTTTTGGCCTAAAAGGAAGTTGAACAAGCACCACAAATTCTTTGATGGAAAATAAATATCAAAGAATTTAACATCTCTTAATATGAACCTTGGGGATGGAAAATAAAGATCATCAAATTAGAGATGAAGATTTAAATAGGGATTCTTTGATGCGATTACCATCGAATGATTCAGAAGCTTCATTGAATATGTCCATTATGTTCCTTCTAGATAATGGGGGGAAGTGGATTACGGTAGGTAACAAAAAGAATGATAGACGAAATAAGAATTTAACACCTCTTAATATGACCCTCAGATCGCAAAGGAAAATAAGTTTTGAAGGGCCTTGTTACACCTTTGTTTTGTGCAGTTGATGTGGAATTTGTTGTTTATTTATTGTTTTTGTAGTGTTGGTGCAAACATTTTTGTTATATCTTAGTTTGAAGACTATGTTTACAATTATTATTATAAAAAGTAGAGTCTCTATTTCCAAAAAACTCATTTTTACCATTAATAAAACATATAAACAAATAAATTTCAAATAAATTTTATTAAAAAATAAATATATTTAAATATTGTAAAAATACGAATAATATTTTATATAAAATATTAATTAATTAAAATGTAAATTTTTAATTGCTATTTAAGAATAGAATCATACCATAACAAAAAGTAATAAGAAAACGTTAAATTTAATTAGTAACGAATTATTTAACGTCGTACGATCACCCTCTACCTTGTAAATCAAATTGGTAAACGAGTCCCTTTCTAATCGATGCCCCAAAAGAGAAAATTGTTGAGTAGAGCGAGCTCATCCGTAATCGCTCACCCCAAAAAAGTGGGACACGACCATGCGGATTCTTATTGTGCCTTTTAAGAGGAGGCTATCATCCATCTATTATTTTAATTTTTATTGACTATTGTGGCGATCCTCTAGGATTGATGTCTCCCTACTTTCTTATCTTTCTTTCTCGGTTTCAATGACATGACGTGTGGAAAAGGCTTGTGGATGCGGATGGACATGTAATCAATCTTAAGCCAAACCTCTCGTTACACCTTAATTTTTAAAATTGAACGATACATAATTTAGTTCTTTTAAACCCTAATTAGGTGTATGAGTCAATGATTTTCTTTTCTATAATATTAAAGAATAAGGACACATGTAGGTTGGTAAGTTAAGTACAATTTTTCATCACTTATATGAAATTTTTTATTATTAAATTAGAAAAATAATTAATTTATCAATAGGAGTTGTGAGAAGTTTTTAAATTGAAAAGAGAAGTTAAATTAATATTTTACATAAATTAATGTACAAAATATTGAGAGATGTCATTTTAAAGATATTTATATTATATTATATTTGTGATATAAGTGGAATAAATATATGGTGAATAATAAATATAAATTTGTGATATAAGTGGGATAAATATATGGTGAATAATATTTTTTAGCATCTTTTATATAAATTTATGTAAGATGTATATGTTAGTTATTTAAGTTGGTAAAGTAATTCTACCAATAATAAAATATATTACGATGCAATATAGTGATAAATTATTTTTATCTTATATAGATAAAGGAGGTGGCATTAAGGCTTCCCAGATTGTATTGGTACATCAAGCTTGGTGTAGCAGGGTAATTGGAATTGGTGGGTTCTAGAAATGATGCCCTGAATTCACGACTCAAATTTTTCAAGCAATGACATGCCAAAATTTCACAGTATGTTAGAACAAATGGAAGAAGATGAGGAGGGCAAGGAGTGGATATTGCATATCCAACCTCCTAAGATGGGTTTGCAGTTACAAAAGGAGTGAATATCACATATCAAATCTCCTAAGACACGTTGCAATTATAATCAACGTTCTATGTACCATATAAAAATGCATTATTTTTCTTTGCACGAAATTGTGAAGAACGACATATAATTGTAAAGTTGAAAGTTATTTTGTATATTAAAATATAAAATATAAGTGATATTGTAAAAATTAATTAAACTTTCTATAGTAAAAATAAATCTACCCTACTAACAATATTTACTAATATATTTTAACAACTATTTAAGATATATATACTAATATATATCTACTTTTTAAATATCATACTAGAAAACAAGATAATATAAATAATTATGATGCTCACAAAATTATTGAAATGACATAAAATATAAATAAATTTAACATAAATAAATTCTTATGTTAATTGTAAGATATTTTCAACAATCCCATCCACCAAAAAAATAGTTGAAACTCATACGCTTTCCACTCTATAAAGTTGAAAGTTATTGTGTATATATTGAAATATATAAGTAGTTTTGTAAAAATTAATTGAACATAATATTCAATGATTCTCTTGCTACTATTGTTTATGTAAATTAAGGTTTTCAATATAATTATTTAATTTTCATATGCATATTTTATTTGAAAGAATGCAATTTTTTAATTTTAAAAAAAAAAAATATTATCAAAGTATAAATATTAAATGTTTTACTAGATAAATTTCATTTTATTATTTTTAATAATAAAATCATTAAATATTTTAATAATAAAAATAATTTTTTTTTTATAAAGTTAAAAAAAAAATCATATACATATTTTATTTGAAAGAATACAACTCTTTAATTTTTTAATAATAAAAAATATTTATAAAGTTGAAAAATTATAATAAAAATATTATTTGTAAAAAACATCCATAAAATTAGGTTTAGAATTTCAAATTGAATATTTTTATTAATTTAAAATTTATTAATAGCTAATTCTTTTTAAAAGATGTAAAATGATTTTAAATTAATATTATACATCAATACTTAATATATATATTATATAAGAGATTTATTTATATAAAATTATTTATTAATTTTTTAAATGATAAATATTTAGTAGGCGTTAAAATTATTGATTGCAAGTCCAAAACGCTAAAATTAGGTTATAGAGCATTGGAAATTAGGTCTTCGTAAATATCTTACCTAAATTTGAAGGTCGATCCTCTCTATCATAAATTTTTACGACTGAAAAACAATACAAATAGAGTACGCCGAAAGGAAGTTACTCTTTCGCTGCTAAATCCTTTTCGTTAGCACTTAGAACATGTGAGATGTTCCATAAATACGAACAAGCATACCCACCAAGAATGCAACCCATCACACCGTTACCCTCTACTATTCTTTCTTATAATTATCAGCTAACTAAATTTCTGGCGGTGCCCCTCGCCGACTATCTCGATTGTCGTTCTCTGGGACCCGTGTATACGAGGGTTTGTCATGATTTTACTAACAAAATACAGCATACGATTATACAGTATAGAAGTACGCATCTGTATGCTGGAGACAGAGATGTAGGGAATGAAAGAATTATGAAATCACTTACAATCGCAAGGTTCCGCTATCTTGCCTTGGAACCAGGAAGGCCGGTAAGAAGCCGGCAAACTCTACAATTGTTGTCTTTTTTTTAAATTACAATTCAAAAAGACTTAATTATGCCGATTTCTGGGGTCTCTCAGTTGGACGTATTAGTCTTATTTCTGTGTAGAGTTTTATACAATTTCAGTGTTCTGAAACACAAAATCACGCTGAGTAAAAGGCCAAAGGAGCACACGCTGCCCCACGCCAAGAAGGTTTTAGCGTAGCAGGCTTTTCCCAGGCACATATATTGTCGCGTCTGATGGCCGCTGGGTAGCCCTGTAGAAGATGTATGGCGGTCATAAACCATTCCTGCCATGCCGCCGAAGAGAAGCGAGCCGAAGGCGATGTTGGAGATGAGAATGTTGTGGTTCACGCCGAAATGCTCCATCCCGAACAGCTCCGAAGACGTTGGGACTGCTACGCTGGTTATGGCTCCTGCAGAGATGCCGATTATGGCGGTGCTGCCGTACAGAACCCATTGCTTGTGGTCAAAGAAAGCCAGCATGAATAAGGCTGGCACCATGGGCAACGTCCATATTCCTAACCAGGCCGGCCTTGGCAATCCTCGGTTCAAACTCTGAACGCAAATTCAAAGATAGTTTAGATTTTTATAGGATACCTTAAAGATGATACATAATCAATAACTTACACAGATCCAATGCATATTAAACGTTTTTTAATCCGGGTGGCATACTCAACAAGAGTTTGCCGAGGGAAGATAAATTCGGAAAACAGTTGTGGATAATCTTTTTAAGAGATACTGACTTAACCATTGCACCCAAAGGTGATATTAGCAGGTGATATCCTTCTGTTCAACTTAAAGTGAATAGGGTTTTTATTATGATAATAAAAGTTTTTTAATTTTTTTATTAAGATGTTATTTTATTGGATTTATTTTTTAAAAAGGAGAAGATTGAAACTAATATTTATCTTCTATTTTTCTTCATAATGAGATTTAAAGTATTGGCTTTACTCTTCTTTTCCCAGAAGATAAATTCAATAATAAAATTTGAAACGTTGATTTGAGAAGAGTTTATTGAAGGAAGAAAAAATTGGAAAACAGTTATGGATAATTTTTTCTTCGAAACAAGATTTAAAAAAAAAAATTGATTTAATCACGGCACCTAAAAGTGATATTAGCAGGTGACATCCTTCTGTTCTGTTCAACTTAAAATGAGGTAGGTTTTTATAATAATAATAATAAAAGTTATTTTTGGAGGATTAGATGTTACTATTGAATTTATCTTTACGGAAGACAAGATTAAAATCAATACTTGTCTTCCCATTTTCTTTTAGAGATTCAAAATATTAATTTTAATTTTCTCTTTCTTGAAAATAAATCTAATAATAAGATCTGAAGCATACAAAAATTACTTTATGATACTGGAAGAATCCTGAAAAACTATTCTCAAAACAAAAACTTTAATATAACCCCAACATAATTTTCTTCTAGGGTTTAAAAAGGAAGAGAAACTCAGACCTGAAAATAGTCGGGCAATCCAGAAGCGATTCGCCCTAAAAATCCAAAGGACGAGACGAGAGATACCAGTTTTGGGGTCTTGGAGTATCCCAGCGACTGAGTAATTTGCCCCAGATTGTTGATGTATACGAGCCCTACAGTCCCTCCGCAGAAGTATACCAAATAATACACCCAGAAATCCAAGCTTCGAAGCAGCTGTAGCACGCCGTGCTCTTCTCCCACCGGCGGCACTGGTTTGAAAAACCTGGGTTTCTTTACATTTTCTGTGGCAGCAGAAGTTTCGATCCCTTCTTCGATATTATCCACGGGGATAGTTTCGGCGGGGTTCTGGTTTTGCACAACATCATCGTTATCTTTAGAATTTTGACGCCAGAGGGCAGAGAAGTCCTTATAGTCGATATAGAGATCCAGAGCGCCGATTTCTTTAATGTATTCTCCCCAATTTTTGTCTGTCGCAGAGTGATGCATTTCCACTACCGTTTCGATATTAATAACTCGGGTGGAAGCGCTCCTTTCGAGCTTCTTCACGCGGAGGGCTGCTTTCAGGGGCACGTATAGAAGAGACAGCAACAGAAGAACCAGCAGAGCCATGTAAACCCCTTCGTGGCCGTTTTCTCCATGAGGCAAGAACTCAAAAACAACAGAATAAACCGCAGTAACAATAGCAGTGAAAGTGAATATATACATATCTCTGCCTTCCTCTTCGTCGTTGACGACGTCAGTTTGCTGTGGTATACTGATAAAAAACACACTGATGGCGCACACGACGACGGGCACGAAAGCATTCAATAGCAGATACAGCGCCGGGTTGTTGGGATTTATGAGGGTGGAGAGATTGGTGTAAATGACAGTGCTGAGCCCGGAATAACTGGTGCTCAGACCTGACGCAATTCCTCTCTTGCCCGGAAAATTACTTATCGCCACCTTGAAACAGACTGTATTCAACCAACAGATGCTGTTGCCCGCCATCATGCACAGTATATACATCTGCGTCGTTACATTAGAAAAATTGTCAGCGAAAAAATTGAATCTCTATTTAGCAAATATGAGGACAAATTGGCTAGTTACGTACCACCCAATAGGGCAGGGGTTTAATTATCGCGCTCACTACCAGCCATTGAAGACCGTAGCCCGTCAAGCCCAGCGAAACTGCAATGCCTAAAACAGCCCAAGTTGGCAGAACCATGCACGCCAACCCGGACACCCAGCCGATCAGCTTCCCTAGATCCGATGCCACTGCTAAATTGTTCAGCTTTATCTGGTCAATATCCATTACTGTCTTTAAAGTTGAAGAGTATATTGAAAAATCAAAATTTGATCCGCTAATTGCCATGATCCAGATCGATGCAACGAAGCTCATCCATTTCTGCGCCACCAATGATTTAGCTTTAGCGCTGGAAACGACCTTCTGATTCATGTTTTCCATTGCCGCTGTAGCTCTGTATCAGGATATAAATTCTATCGACACCTACAGAAAAAGAATTCACTGATAACAATTAAAATTAGTGGAACAAAACGATAGACAGACTTGTAAATATCCTTGCCAGAAAATATTAACAGATGGGTGTAATGTTCACAACCAGAAGAAATATATGTGGATGGTTTTCAGGTGGGCTCCAGGCAGGGAAGTGCGAGTATCTTCCACCACACAAGCACTAAATTTCGAATTGAGGAAGACAGATATCTGTAGGTCTTTTATAAGGGGAAAAAAACCTACTTGTAGTTAGAGCGGCGAATGACCTCAGGCCATTAATGCTCTCTGGAACGTTGCATGCAACATGGGTTGATGGAGACACAGGTGCCATGGGGATGGCCTGATGTAGATTGACATCTACAGTGCGCTCAGGATCCTTATTGTTCATACGGAAGCATGATGCGTGCCCACCTCGCACATTTTTAAATTATTTCTGATCGAAATTTCGTTTACACACAGCAGAATTCTGTGACGACCGAGTGACTTCATATGTGACTTCATCATTTGGGAGTCCTTGAAAGAATTCGATCCGATGTGGTAAACCAACATAAAGATTAAGCTGCAATTTGATCCCTCTTTCGTTATTTGATTCTATTGCAGTCAATTTAGGCACCGCCCCACAGGACGGGGGCAGCCCGCCCTATGATCGAAATTTCCGAATTCTGGCAGATGCAGACACACATGCTCTTTGCAATCATTCTTGAGACAATTTCCACGCATGCAGTTAACAATCCGCCAAACCTCCACAATCAAGAAACAATTTTTAAATCCCCAACCCTCAAGATTTATTTTTGAAGTCACAAAATTTTATGCCGGAGGATCTACCAAGGGCCCATCCTAGAATATTTTACAATCAACAAAGAAATCTTCACTTTTTTATCTGTGCCACTAAGCGGAAATTCTTGACTAGTTACTTGGGTGGTATGTTTATTTGACCTTATTTGATTCATGGAGTTTATTTTGCCTCTCAATGGAAATTCTTGACTAATTACTTGGGTGGTGTTTATATTGATCTTATTTAGTTTATGAAATTTATTTTTGACAAAGTAATTAAGGTGGATTATTTTTTACATATTCAATTTTTAAGATTAGACTTGTTTAATTTTAAAGAATTAAAATTATTTAACGAAATTTGATCTTCAGCAATAAATTTTCTTATATCGCTACAAACCAACTAACCTAAAATCTACTTTGATTCTTTAACAAAATTTGATCTTCAACAACAAATTCCCTTACATCACTACAAATCAACTAACCTAAAATCTACATACTAACTATCATTTATTTGACCTAAACTAAGTTTGATCCTCTATAAAATGACTCTCCTTTTTACACTGGTACAAACTCCCTTGCACCACTACAAACCAACCAACCCAAGACTTAGCAGTCATTTATTTGACTGCTTATAAATTATTATTTAATATAACTGAGCCGGTCATTTATGTGGTTGGCTAAAAATAATTATTCATGCCGCTCTTACGAGTTGAACTGCGTTGATGCTTGACGACCTAAAAGATGCTACTCGAGTGCATGGCCGTTGAAAAAACATGGCAAGAATTTGGTTGGAAGCAAAGCGTGACTAGAAATATATTTAGAGGGCATTAACAGCGTGCAAAGACGGGCAGTGCAATGTAAAGTCAAATTCAAGTTCTTCAAAAATTTCCAAGCTTTGTTGCCCACATGAAAGCGAAATGGTACAGAAAAAGACAAAGGGTGGTCTGAAGATTCAGGCCCCCTCGTTAAACACGCCAAATTGTAGCACAGTTTGAAATGGAAAAATTGACGTCAAAGTACTTAACTCGAAATAAACGCGACCAAACGGTCTCAGAGTTGATGGTGGTACTGGTACTGTATTAGGTCACGAGATGTAAGCATTCGGTATTAGGCTAGAAAATGTAAGAATCTCTAGTTTTTTAATAGGCCATGGGAACACGCTTAAAAGGGTTTCTAATTATAGAAGGTAATTATATTATCGAAATATATTAAATTGCAAAAGAAATTGTAGTTTTCATTTTGCGTTTTCAAATTTGGAGTACGAAAACATACATAAACCTTTTCCCTCCCCCAAGAAAAACAAATTGTACAAATTTAATTGATTATTAAATTTTTAATGAGATACTCATAGCTTAGTTTGTTGCTTGATTTTATTATTATTGAAAATTTTTTATTTAAATTATTATTAATAAAATAGTAATTAATAAAAGGTTATCAAGTAAAGTAATTGGTTAGTTTTTATGGTTAATTTTTTTTGCGAGAGGAAAAGTCGGTTTAAAAGAAATCAGAGTGAATATCAATATTTGCAAAGCACGACAAATGAAACAAAATTAAATCAATTACAAAAAATACATCATGAAATTAAGCATACGTTGCTGCACAAGAAAGATGATATGGAAGATCATCCTTCGCTGATTGAGTATTCTAAGATGAAGGCTCAATGAAAGGAGGAACCAAAGCCACCCATCCATCCATAGGATGGTTATAAATAAAATTTGTATAAAAAAATATTTTAATTTTAATTTCAATTATACTAAAAAAATACCTTGATTTTCTGATTGATTGTTTTTGCAAGTTGCGCATTAAAAAAATCGTCAAAAATCAAGTTTGCAAAGTCAACTTTATATCACAATATCTCTCTTGATACTACTCAAAATCCTTATTGTGACCATTTTTTGGAAAGATCTTGAAGTCCTCTTTTCAATCATAAAATAACTATCTAAATCAAACACGTATGTGAGAAGAAAACCTTTCTATAAAATAGTCACGATTAAAAAAAAAAAATCTACACTATCTCCAGAAAAAATCCCTGCATTATTTAAGGAAAAAAAGGAATTTCTTTGTCTATTTTTCAAATCTTATCTCAGTGAAGAAAAAAAGAAATAAAAATAAAAATATTCTTGTGAGAAGAGTTCAAGTGCAATGGTGCTCCTCTTTTCTTTTCTTCTCATTCTTCCTTTGATCTATTTTATCATCAATCTAGATATGAAGATTTCTACATAAAATCCAATGTTCTTTGTAATTAGAATGTGTTAGATTACTTCAAGATCTTTAAACGTCATAGATTGCATGAAAACCCTAGAATTAGGCGAGAGCAAAAAAGAGTTTCATAAATTGGTTACCTGATTCATTAGTTAAAAAGTACAAAGGAGGTACATTATATATTGATAAATTAGGTTATCAAAAAAGTATCAACTCAACTCAATTAGAAAAACAAATAAAGTGTATTTCCCCTGATGACCTTGACAACTCTAAACACACTAACTAACAACTATGTAGGTAAAATTAGAACCAGGAAAAAACCTACACTAACACCCCCTTGAAGCATAGCTTAGATGGGTATAAGAATTGGGTCCTAACAATAAGCCTTGATGAGGCTTCAACCAAGGTGTGATTCTTATCCAAGGAACTGTTATCCTCATGTAAGGTAGGAGGGCCAACTACTCTATGCAATGATGGTGCAATGGGAGCAGAGGTAACGAAATACTATTTAATGCCCTGAAACTATGGTATAGATTGACTAATGTCTGATGTATCCTAAATTAGTATATCTATTCTTTGTAATGTTTGAAGCAAACTAGGGGTAGGTTGATCAGTGAATAACTCCTCAACATTTGAAAGGTGAGAAGGAGATGGTGGAGGTGTGTTCCCATCATTATTGTAGTAATCTATATTAGAAGAAGAGTCATCAATATCAAAAGATTACTCAGGCACATAGATGTCATCAAGTTTAAGTGAGTTTGAAGAAGAAGAATTTGAAGGAGAGTCAGGAGCAAAGTGTGAGAAGTTATATAGCCAAGTCTGATCATCGACCATTCCTTTTACCCATATAGTATCATAGTATAGCTATCTAACATAAACTAAATCTAGAGTGAATTTAACTCACATGCCCGAACTAAGGTGAGTGATTTGGTAAACTGATAGGAGATTAATTGAAAGTGAGAGAATAATTAAAGCATTATTGAATGTTCCACCACTTAATTCAACATAGCCTCTCCTGAGAACATTTTTAGAAGTGTCGTCACCCAATTATATAAAGGACATGTAACACGGTTCCAATTAACTGAACTCTATTTGTAAAGAGGCCATGTGATGTGAAGCACCCAAGTCAATGATTCATGTAGGAGTTAGAGGTACAACTACAAATATGGCTTTGCCCTTTGTTTTCCCTTACCATTCTCTATTGCCTTTTTTTTACCATGGTCATTTGCCTTAGAGGATTCATAGGTTGATGAATTCTGAATGGTAGAATTAGGGACATTGATGTTGTGTTTCTTGAGCATCTTAATCAGTTGGTTAATCTGCTTCTTCAAACATTTAATTTCATCATGCTTTCCTAATCAAAACCCACATTTAATCCAATCTTTCTTAGCCTTAGAACTAGGAGAAGATCTCTCATGGTTGGATTTGTAGAGGGGGTAGATGCAGGATAACAAGGAACAAAAGTGGGGGTATAAAGCGACACTTTTTTTTTTCTTTTGAAAATAACAATAGTTGAACTTGGAGAGAATGTTAAAGATATTTTGAAAAGGAATTTGACAATGACATAAGAACATGAATTATGGTATTTTGAATATAGCTTCTAAATATATAATTTTTTTCAATACCCATATGATAAAAGTGTGCAAAATAGATGTATTTATGAGAATAGGTTGGTCCTTTTTATGAAAAGATAAGAAGATTGCATTTGTACAAACACACTTTTTTTTAGTGAACGATTGAATTTTTGTATGAAACTTTATATATGGATAGGTGAAATGTTGAATATTGTTGAGAATATTTTTAATTAATTTTTTATTATATATATAATTTTTAAATAATTTTACAATTTAAGACAACTAAAAAATTGAAACTACAAGTGTACGATCACAACTTTTTGACCTTAACTTCATCATTTTCTTTTAAAGCATAGTTGACAATGTCTAAATTATTGACATATAAGTTTTATAAACTTTTAATTAATATTCAAAAAGTTATAAATAAATTTGTGATGATATGTATATAGTCCATAATAAGGTATGTTATGTATAAATTAAGTAATAATTATAAATAATAGTATAACATTAAAAAAATTATATATTCTAAAACTACACTTTATCCTCTACAAACCCATATAATTTTTTTTAAATAATAAAATCCCCTGATCAAATGTGTCGATAAAGATGAAAAAGACTCTTAAATTTCTTAAAAATTAAGTGGGCTACTCCATGACCAGTTTTAAGCTACGTTCGGACCTCCCCAAGCCTATACCTATGGCAAATTTAGAGGGAATATACAAAACAAATATTAAAATGTTGAAAGGGCGTATGCCCTTTTGAAAAAAATGTATATATATTTTTTACAATTAGAGGTAGTTGTTAAGCACTTTAGATTACAATTATTTTTGCCATGTTTGGTATTTTGCAAGGATATATTTAGTAAAATAAATGTTAAGTATAAGTTTACATTTAATTTTATATTTATTATACTTTTTATATTACATTTAATTTTATATTATATTTTAAGAATATAAAATGTAATATAAAAAATATAAGAATATAAAATGTAATATAAAATTAAATGTAAACTTATACTTTAAATTTATTTTACTAAATATAATAAATTAGAGCCACTCAACATCATATGAAATTGATTACAAAGTTGTAGGAGTTACCATTTAAAAGTTAGTTTTTTAAATTCTATTTCAGTCAATACTTAGTTTTTAAAATTTTAAGATTAGAAGATAGAATGAGAAATGAGGTTTACAAATCATGTTATGTATGTAATAGATCTATACTATTGATTATGCCCCATATTTTACGTAATTGAGTATTTCTTACCTACTTTACCTACTTGAGTATGCCTTACCTGAGTTTGAAGGTGGATTCTTAAATAATTTATGTAATTTTCAATCAAGGGATCTATCAATATGCATAAATGACTACCCTGTATCATGTAACTTATAATATACATATAGTCATGATACAATGACTCATACATGACATCTATTGCATACCTTTTACATATATGCATGCATTCACTCATACATGACATATACATGTAGTCATGATATGATAACGTATACTATACATGAATGTAGCTAATCACCCTAATAGACTCCATTCAAAATAGAATAAATTGAAACACCATTCAAATTCATTCTAAAAAGATATCATTTACTCTAAAATAAATTCTAGATAGATAGTCAATCCATGCATTCTTCAATTCTAATCTCATGCATTTTTCTAAAGTCACATTGAATAAAGTCATATTCTAGCACTCCAAATTCACATAAGACACTCCCTCATTGACCCTCATCATTTCTAATAACTCCCTTATTGACTCTCATATTCACTTATCATCCATATTCATTCCCTCACTAGTTATCATTGTCCCTCATTATCCCTAATCACTCCCTCATTAGCTATCATCATCCTTCATTATTGCTAACCACTCCCTCATAAACCCTAATCATCCCTAGTCATTCCCTCATCATCCCTCATTATTATTGATCATCCCTAAACACTCCCTCATCAAACCTCATCAACCCTAATCATACCTAATCACTCTCTCATCATCCCTCATCATCCCTAATAACTCCTTCATTGCCCATCATCATTTATTATCATCCCTAATCAATCCTTCATCATCTTTCATTGTCCCTCATCATTCCTAATAACTCCCTCATCAACCCTCATCATCCTTAGTCATCCTTAATGACCCCCTCCTCATTTGTCTTCATCCCTCATTGTCCTTAACCATTCCCTTATTGTTCCTCATCACACCTAATCACTCCATCATCCCTAGTCACTCCCTCATCTAATAGAATGTCTTCCAATTTAGTAGTCACTATAAATTTATTTCAAATTGAACAATATCTTTTTTAGATGAATCTTGAATGGTGTTTCAATTCTTTTTGTTCTGATTAGACAGTACGAGGGTGATTATTCTCATTCATGTCTAGTAAATTATATAGGGTCATGATGGATTACTCTAGGGAGATTGTTGAATGATTTACATGGTGGAAATAAGATAATATCCTCTTTTCACTTACATGGTAAAAATTCATTTTGAACAATGAGGGATGATGAAAAATGATGATAGATCAAAAATTACCTCTTTGCGCTTACTTTGTATGAGTGAAATCTTTCTTCTAGACAATTATTTCCAAATCATTAAGCGAAAGGGCTAGAGCATTTTGGATCTTATCATGTTTGTGAGTTATTATCAAATAATGATGTGGGTCATGAGTATAAATTATTATCATTTGTGCCACTGACTTTGTTATGGCATGTTTTTTCCTTACATTAAAATCTTTACGCTTATCTAGGAATTATGATAGGAAAGTGGAGAGGGGATTGAACTCAACTACCAATGCTTGCATCACTACTCTATGGTGTGGTCTCCAAAATTTATTTTTAGTGTTTGTCATTTAGTTCATTTTTAGGGTTTCAAGTTTTGGGTTCAAAGTTTATAGTTCAATGTTTAGAGTTGATTTTTAGGTTCTAGCATTTAGGTTTTAAGGTTTAGGGTTTATCTAGTTTTAGGATTTAGGGTCTTTTGTTTTGGGTTTGAGGTTTTATGGTTTAGGGTTCAAATTTAAAGGTTTAGGGTTTAGTATTTAGGGTTTCAAGATTAGGGTTTAGTGTTAAGAGTTTAGTTGTCAAGGTTTTGGGTTTAGGGCTCAATGTTTAGGGTTTAAGGTTCATGATTTTGAATTTTGTGTTTAAGGTTTAGTGTTTAATATTAAGGGTATAGGGTTAAGTTTTTTATGGTTTAGTCTTTAAATTTAGGATTTTAGGCATATAGTTTGGGCTTTAGAGTTAAGGGCTTAAAGTTTAGGTTTTAGGGCTTAGGGTCTAGGGTATATAGTCTAGGGTTTAAGGTTTTAAGATTCTATGTTTAGGGTATAGGTTTTGGGGTTTAGGTATTATTTTTATAGGTTTAGGGATAATGTATTAGGGTTAAGTGTTCAAGGTTTATGGTGTTTAGGGTTTGGGGTTTGGGTTTTACAGATAATGGTTTAGGTGTAAATGGAGTGTACTAGGGTGATTATATACATTTATGTATTGCATGAGTGATTTTATCATGAACACAAGAATATGTCATGTATGAGTGACAACATACCTACATGTAGTACTTGGTATGGGGTAGATATAATGTATGAATGATTGTATCATTATTATATGCATGTTATAGGTTAAATGCTATAGGCTAGCCATTTATGCATATTGATAGACCCATTTATTAAAAAACCCACAAATTATTTAGGAATTCATCTTGAATCCACCTTCAAGCCTTTTACATGAATCTCCATAGTCACTCATTTCTCTATATAGGTTAGAATCACCCCTATCCTTTCAAGATATGGCTTAGCCAATGCCCCCTCTCCTTTCTCTATATAGGTGATAACTCAAGATTATGGCTTATGTCTAGAGGTTTAGGATTTATAAATTTAGGGTTTAAGGTTTATGGTTGATGATTCAAGATTCATAGCTTAGGGTTTAGTGTATAGAGATTAGTGTTTAGGGTTCAAGTTTCAGTGTTATGGCTTAGGGATTATGATTGAGGGCTTATAATTTATATTTTATGCTTAAAGGTTTGGGATTTATGGTTTGTGGCTCAAGAGGCAATAATTTAGATTTTAGGGTTTAGGGATTGGTGTTTGGGGTTAGGGTTTTGGGTTTATGGTCTCACACTTAGGGTTTAGGGTGTAAGGTTCAAAGTTTTGGTCTTAGGGGTTTGGTTGAGGGTTTGGGGTTTGTAACTTAGTGTTTAGTATTTAAATTTTAGGATTTAGTGTTTGGGGATTATGGATTAGGGTTTAGGATTTGGGGTTTAGTGTTTATGGTTTGGGTTTTGGTGTTTTAGGTTTAGGGTTTTGGGGTTTCAGTTTGGGTTTAGAATTTTTAGTTTAGGATTTAATGCTTAAGGTTTATGACTTATGGTTTATAGTTTTAGGATTGGGGTTTAGGGTTAAGGGCTTACATTTTGATTCTTAGGGTTTAGGATTTTAGGCTAATGGTTTGGGGGTTAGGGTTAAGGGCTTACATTTAGGTTTTAGGGTTTAGGGTCTAGTGTATAAAGTATAGGGTTTAATGTTTTAAGTTTTTATGTTTAAGGTCTATAGTGTTGGGTTTATGGATTATTGTTTTTGGTTTAGGGGTAATGTATTAGGTTTAAGGTTTCAATTTTTAGGGCTCAGGGTCGATGATTTAGGTATATTATTTAGTGTTCATTGTTTAGGGTTTAGGTTTCAATGTTTAGGGTTTAAGGTTTAGTGTTTAGGGTTAGGGGTTAATAGTTTAGGTGGAAATGGGGTGCACTAGGGTTATTAGTTAAATTTGTGTCCAATATGAGTGACCATATCATGACCATAAGATGTCGTGTATGAGTGACCAAATACCTACATGTAGTACCATGTATGTGGTAGATGTAATGTATGAATGATTGTATCATTACTAAATATGTGCTATAGGTTGCATAATGTAGGCTATTCATTTATGCATATTGATAGACCCAATAATTAAAATTCATTTTCTAAGTTAAGAACAAAGTTGTTAAGAAGATTCTAAGGCAAAGATAACAAACTCCAAGTATAATACATTTCTAACTTTGTTGATTGAGTATAAACCTTTTATGAAGGTTCAATGTTATTATGTAAACAATATAGAATATTTAGAAGTAAAGTGATTAAAATAATTTGATAGTTAAGCTAAGTCAATATCCTTCCAAGTAATAGATTAGGCCATTTGTTCTTAAAGTGTAGAGTTTCCATTGAATTCTAATTCTTAAGAAAGTAATAAAGGAAATTGGTTTCTTATCCTTAGAGATAATATCCAAACATATTAATAAATATTTATAATAATCCTTTGATGAGATTAGATTAATAACACCTTTTCAAAAACAAACATGCCTAAACACAATACTATAACATTGCTTAGGACTTAGTCAACTTTTTGGGCACTTTGGTGATCTAATTGGTATTTTAAGCTTGTGTAAAAACACCTATGAGTCTTATATCATTGTCTTGATATTTTCATTGATTTTTTGAATTGAATGAGTATAAAAAATAAGGTAGTTGTAGACCTCTTTGTATCAATTCCTTAAGAGGTAGAATTTGGCCTAATAGGCCTACAAAGGTTATAGTTGTTGTGATTTGAGTTTTGAGTTGAATTTATTCATGCACTAAGAAGCTGATCCAAAAATTGAAAAATTTGGTTGAAATATAATTCAAGAAAAAATAACAAGACAATTCAAATAATGCTATCTCTGAGAAGAGATGTTTTATTGATCAAATTTGCAGACCCAAACATATGCTTATCTCTGAGAAGAGATGTCTGTTTTCCATTTTGGGTTACATCTTCATTTATACATGTTTTGAAGTTGGGGGGAGGATGTGGAAGGTCACCAATATCAACGGAGATGAATTGGTTCAACTTCCATGATTTACAACAATATAGAATTCGAGGAATTACTATTTTTAAAAACTTACTATTTTTAGACTACACTACTAAAATTGAAATTTGGGGTGATTCCATTAGGTTTTAGGGGGTAAAAATTCATTGAATAAATATCCATTCTATTTCACCATGTTATCCTCATTCTTAGATTTCCAACAGTTCAAACAGTGAGTTAATTGGAGCTACGGTGCAAAAGTTATGGTTCCCAGAAGTTTCATCATCATTTGGGGTAGACCCGCCACATGAATTATCACCTGAATTGTTGCCCGGATCAGAAGCTTGAGTCAAATAACTAGTGAAAACCTCATATTATTATTCAAAGAAGTGAGGATGTACAATTAAGTGATTTAGGAGTCAAAGAAGGGTTTTACTTGAAGATAGATTACTATATTGGGAATAAGTACCCTATTTTAAGTCATTAGAAGTGTCTTTTGATCTGAATACAAAGGTTAAGAAGCCAAGAGACAATAATAAAGAATAAGTTCATTAGTATTTCAATACCAATACTCAAAAGACTTTTTGTGATAGATAAAGAGATAAATTATGGTTAGGAAGAGACCTAATTGTAAGCAGGTTTTTAGAGGACCTTGAAGTAGACTAGGTTGAGTAAGTGGAGAACTTAATTTGACACTAGTAAGGAATATTAAATATCAAGATATGGCTTGTGCATTTAGGTAGGGAATACTCCTTAAGATTAAGATATGGCTCAATTATTTAATTAGGGAGAGCATACTCAAGTAGATAAAGTAGATAGGGAATAATTAAGTAGATAAAGTAGGCATGTAATCCTCAATGATATAGATCTATTACATACGTAACATGATTTGTAACCTCATTTCTTATTCTATATTTTGATCCAATTTTTTTGAAAACTAAGTATTGATTGGAATGGAATTTTAAAAATTAACTTCTAAATGGTAACTCCTTCAAATCTGTAATCAATTTAAGATGTCGAGTGGCCCTAATTTGTTATATTTAGTAAAATAAAATTAAAGTATAAATTAAATGTAAAATTATACTTAACATTTATTTTACTAAATATATCCTTTTAAAACATGGAAAAACAAATTATAGTCCAAAAAAAATTGCAGTCCAAAGGGCGTACACCCTTTAGAAAGGCCATGCATCTTTTGTAGTCCAAAGGGTGTACACCCTTTAGGTTTGGGACTAACCCTTTCTTGTTTTGAATTATTTTTAAAAAAAAAAGGGCGTACACACTTTACAAAAAATGCTTTGTATTTTTCATTGTGTCATATTTTTTGTCCCCAAATTTTGTGCATTAACTGAGTGGGAGGATTTGCATCCTTCTCTTCATGCTTTTTGTTTTGTTTCTTCAATCTATTATTTGAATCCATCTCTTTCTTAGCAAAATGTGCATGAGATTTTGAGGACTTCATTGTGCCCATCTATATCAACTTACCTTACTCCTAAGTCAAGTTGGAAATAAAGGTATCTAAAGAAGGCATCTTCTATGCAACTCTAAGAGCACTTTTTTATGGCATGGAAAGATGATACAAACACATAATAGTATGGACCCAGTTTGGAGAGTTTAGACAAAACAAATTGATCATCTTTCTAATCTATTCCATATTATTATAACTGAAACCTCAAAGATTTGAACTTAGTTAAGAAGTCTTATAGTGTGTCAAATTCACCCAAGATCAAATTACTAAGCTCATTCTCCAGTTCATGGCCTCTCATCAAATCCTACTTCCCAAATATTTTTTATAATTTGGTCCATGCTTCATTTGGTATTTTAGCAATTTAATGTGAAAATGCAAGTCAGGAGAAATAAACAAACTAAGACAACCATGTGCTTGATCACATATGTTAAATCATTTATTTTTCTCTGCATTTATTGTAGGTTCAATTTCCTCATTCATAGTAATCCTATATAATCCTTGTTTTCTTATAGAAAGTAGTACATTATTTTTTCATTTGTGATAACTAATGCCATAATAGGAGAAAATGACCAGTAATTTTCTATGATGCAAGAAAAGAGGTTATTGCAGAAAGTAAAGAAGAAACACATAAAATAAAATTACATAACACCACACAATACCCCCTTATAACTATCATAACCCCCTTAAGTTTTAAATACAAACACACTCGTATAAACATCAAACACAATTGAGAATGCATCTTGAATAATTATGCGTAAGTATGAAAGTATTGGAGGGATGTCAGAATAAGTTGATAATACATCCAAGAGTGCATAATAGTTGGTTTTAAATAAGATTAAAAATATAACCAGTGCATATAACACAAAAATAAGAATTTTTGAAGAAGACAACATTCAAATCTGAGTTATCGATAAAAAACTATAGTCGTTTGAAAATCTTAGCTCGCACAAACAATTTGGGTGTAAATGGTTGAAAATATTTTTGCTCAACTTCCTAAAAAAACTTGAGACCCTTTGGAGAAAAAGATTTAAAACTTTTGTGAAGAAATCTCTAAAAAAAAATTTATTCCTCCATGGAGTAAAAGTTAAGCATTTTTGGGTTGGAAGTGACCATGGGCTTAATTTCTATATGACCAAGGGTTAAAGGCTAAGCTCGGTGCTTACCTCATGTGACCACACCATATAACCATGGTGATAAGGCTTATTTTTGGTGATTTCCCCCTCCCACTTTTGATTGATGTGATTTATGTAGGAGTGAAATCATCATAAAAATGCACCCATTTTTAAATGAATAGTGTCACACTTCACTAAGTTAAATTTGATATCCTCTAGATCATTATCAAAGTTTTGGAGGACTTGCACAGTTGTTGAGGTTTTTGAATACTCCCATATTTTAAAATTTTGACATTGGGGTTTTGGATGCCTCTTACAGTCATTAGATAAAATTGTCAAGGTTACAGTGACTGTGTGCAGTGCCAAAAGTTTCAATGCTAGAGGTTGCTTGAGTTAACATAGTGAATTTGTTAGGTGTTGGGTTTTATATTGGGTTTATAATCATCAAGAGTTTTTAACCTCCTTATAGTCATCATAGATATAGACTACACCTATAATTATAAACTCTAATGTTGGGGTTTGGAAGTGTTATGACAGTCAAAAACTCTAATGTGTTAGAGTTATGGATTGCACTAACATTCATTAAATCTGATGTTGGGGTTTTTGGGAGTTTTAATAGTGAAAATTTTGGTGTTGGCATAGTGGGCTTAGATGTAGTTTTTAGGGGTTTGAAGACTTTAGATAGGTGCTAGGGTTTCGACGAGCTCAGACAATGTCAGGGTTTTTGACTACTCCTATAGTCTAAAATCCTAATGCAAGAATTGGTGACTACGCGTGACTGAATAAGTTTGATGCTAAGACCATCGATGTTTTATATAGTGCCAAAGAACTTAGAAACTCTCACAATATGCAAATGGGTATATAAACTTTACCAAGCTAAAAAACTCCATATATGGAATGCTTATTGAAAAAGCACCAAAGACCCACAAAAAATCTCAAAAAATCCAGAAAAACCCATAAAATGATTTTCCATTTAGATAAATTGGTAGTGCAAATTTATACAAAATAATAATAAAAACCTAAAACCCTCCAAAATGGTAAAAATCAACTGTCATGAAATTAGGTTATATTTATAATTGATCTTAGGGTTTTGGCACCTTCTAAATCTGATGGAGTTATCTATTTTGTGATTTGAGACTATAACTAAATAGTTTACACAAATTTTCAATAAATGCCATCAAATCTACGAAGAATAAAAAATTCAAGAAACCTTGTAAGATGCATGAAAGAAGGATCTCACCAAGGATCTTGAGAAATAGAAAAATGACCATTAGATCAGAGGTCTGATACCATGTCGGATTACTCCAAGATCTCTAAACATTATAGTTTACACAAAAATCCTAGAATTAGGTGAGAGAAAATACATTGCAAAAGAGAGCTTCATAAATTTATTATATAATTTATTAGACAAAAATTACAAAGGAGGTACATTATATAGTTAGAAATTAGGATACTAAAAAGGTAATAACTCAACTCACAATTTAAAAACACATAAATGGTATTTCTCCTAATGACCTTAACAACCTTACACAAGCTGACTAAAAACTGTGTAGGTAAAACTAGAAGCGAGAAAAATCCTATGCTCACAAAATAAATATATTTCCTCATTTGTATGCATCTGATGGATTTATATCATTTGAAGTAATATTGAAATGCTTTGGATCTCATACACACACACAAAGATCTAGAAAAAACATGAAGAAGAAAGAAATGGTACATTTCTCCTTTTAATTAAAATAAATTTAAAAAAATTGAGTTCCTGAGAATCTTCAATAAAATTTTGACTTGATCTCATTGCCTCTACTTTGATACCACAATGAAAGATACAATATGTTCATTAACATTGATCAAATATGAATGCTACATATATAGTCTTCATGAACCATAGTCCATCACACCTAATACATTATGGTGGAAGAAATTATTAAATGTTTACAATAACCTATAATAACTCTTATTTATTAATGCATCACCTATTTAATATTGGGTACATGTATAAATTCCTAGACTATGAACTAGTAAGATATTATTCTAACAATAACTACAAAAAGTACATCATGAAATAAAGAATAGGCTACCACACTAGAAGGAACAGGTAGAGGATAATTCTTCGGTGGTTGAGCATTACAAGAAGAAGGCTTAGTTGAGGGAGGATCCAAATTTTCCCATCCATTAATGAGGCCTGGAAGAGCCAAAAAACTAGTAATGCCCCACCTAGGAGGAGGCTAGACCAAACTACTAATAGGGATGGGACTAGGCAATGATTTTAACCGAGAATAACTAGCAATAAATTTCTCATGTAGTAGTACATACTCCATAAAATAATGATTCCCAATGAGTTTTTATAGTGTGGTCCATACTTCATTTGGTATTTTAGCAGTTCAATGTGAAAAAGCAAATTAGGATAAATAAAGAAACTAAGACAACCATGTGCTTGATCGCATATGTTAAACCATTTGTTTTTCTCTACATCTATTATATGTTTAATTTCCTCATTCATAAAAATCCTATAGAATCCTTATTTTCTTAGAGCAAGTATTACATTATTTTTTTATTTGTGATAATTGAATTTTGTAATAGAATAAATTGACTAGTAATTTTCGATGACTTAAGAAAAAAGGTTATTACAAAAAGTAAAGAATAAACACATAAAATAAAAGTACACATCACCACAAAGTACCCCCTTATAAATATCATAGTGACCCCCTTAAGTTTTAAATACAAACACACTCATATAGACATCAGACACAATCAAGAATACGTCTTGAATAATTATGCGTTAAGTATGAAAGTATTGGAAGGATGTCATAATCAGTTGATAATGCATCCAAGAGTGTATAATAATTAGTTTTAAGGAATATTAAAAATATAAGCAATACATAAAACATGAAAAAATAATCATTTTTGAATAAGATGACACTCAAATCTGAATTACCGATCAAAATCTATAGTCATTTGAAAATTTTAGCTCTCATGAACAATTTGGGTGTAAATGGTGGAAAATATTTTTTCTCAACTTCCTCAAAAAAAACTTGAGACCTTTTGGAGAAAAATCTCTAAATTTTTTGTGAAGCAATCTCTAAACAACATTTATGCCTATATGGATAAAAATTTAAGCATTTTTGGGTTGGAAGTGAGCATGGGCTTATTTCTATATGACCAAGGGCTAAAACCTACACTGGGTGCTTACCTCATGTGACCACACCATATAACCATGGGGATAAGGATTATTTTGGGTGATTTCCCCTTCCCACTTTTGATTAATGTGATTAATGTACGAGTGAAATCATCCCAAAAATGCACCCATTTTGAAATGAATAGTGTCACACTTCACTATGTTAAATTTGATGTTCTCTAGACCATTGTCAGAGTTTTGGAGGACTTATGTAGTTGGGGTTTTTGAATACTCCCATAGTTTAAAAATCCAACATCAAGGTTTGGAGGTTTCCTGCAGTCATCAACAAAAATCATCAAGGTTGCAACGACTACATGCAATGCCAAATTTTTTGATACTAGAGGTTGCTTGAGTTCCCATAGTGAAGTTGTTAGGTGTTAGGGTTTTCTATTAGGCTTACAATCATCAGGAGTTTTTACCCTCCTTATAGTCATCAGAGATATAGACTACACCTATAGTCATAAACTTTTATGTCAGAGTTTATATGTGTTACGACAGTCAAAAACTTTGATGTGGCAGAGTTATAGACTACACCGATAGTCGTAAACTCTAATGTTAGGGTTTTTAGTAATTATAATAGTGTAACTTATGGTCTTGGGATAGAGGGATCAAATGTAGTTATAAGGGGTTTGAATACTTTTGATAGGTGTCAGGGTTTTGGTGAGCTCAAATAATGTCAGGGTTTTTGACTGCTCCTATAGTCTAAAATCTTAATGCACGAGTTGGTGATTCTACGTACATCGTATAAGTTTGATGCTAAGACCATTGATGTTTTCTACAATGCTAGGGAAGTTAGAAAATCTCATAGTATGAAAATAGGTACAAAAACTCTACCAAGTTCAAAAACTCCAGATATGGAATGCTTATTGAAAAACCACCAAAGACCAACCAAGAATATCAAAAAACCTATAAAAACCCATAAAATGATTTTCCCTTGGAGAATTTGGTAGTACAAATTTGTGCAAAAATCATTGAAAAAACATAAAACCCTCCAAAATGGTTAAAAAATGATTGTCATGAAATTAGGTCATATTTGTAGTTGATCTTAGGGTTTTGACACCTTATGAATCTGATGGTGTTGTCTATTTTTTGATTGGAGAATACAACTAAATAGTTTACACAAATTTTCAGGAAATGCCACCAAACCTATGAAGAATCAAAAAATCAAGAAACCTTGTAAGATGCATACAATAAGGATCTCACCAAGGATCTTTAGAACTAAAAAAATGACCGTTAGATCAGAGTTTTGATACCATGTCAAATTAATTCAAGATCTTTGAACATCACAAATTACATAAAAATCTTAGAATTAGGTGAGATAAAATACATAGCAAAAGAGATCTTCATAACTTGATTATCTAATTTATTCACAAAAAAGTACAAAGGATGTACATTATATAGTGAAGAATTAGGTTACCAAAAAGGTAACAACTCAACTCATAATTTGAAAACACATGAAGGGTATGTCTCCTAATGACCTTAAAAACACTAAGTAAGCTGACTAACAAATGTGTAGGTAAAACTAGAAGTGGGAAAAACATTACAATAATAAAATGAATATATTTCCTCATTTGTATGCATCTAATGGCTTTCTATCATCTGAAGTAATATTGAAATACTTTGGATCTCATATATATATATATATATATATATATATATATATATATATATATATATATATATATATATATATATATAGAAAAAACATGAAGAAGAAAACAATGGTGCATTTCTCCTTTTAATTACAAGAAATTTAAAAACTTTGAGTGCCTGAGGCTCCTCAATAAAATTTTGACTTGATCTCACTGCCTCTACTTTGATACTACAATGAAAGATACTATATATTCATTAACATTGATCAAATATGAATGTTACATATATAGGCTTCATGAACCATAGTCCATCACACCTAACACATTATGGTGGAAGAAATTATTAAATGTCTATAATAACCTATAATAACTCTTATTTATTAATGAACCACTTGGGTACATGTAAAAATTCCTAGACTATGAGATAGTAAGCTATTATTATAACAACTACAAAAGGTACATCATGAAATTAAGTAGAGGCCACCACACCATAAGGAAGAGGTGAAGGATAAATCTTATGTGGTTGAGTGTTAAAAGAAGAAGGCTTCATTTATGGAGGATCCAAAGTCACCCATCTATCTATGAGGTCTGGAGGAGCCAAAAAATTAGTAATGCCCCACCTAGGAGGAGGCTAGACCAAACTACCAACAGGGATGGGACTAGTTGGTGATTTTAACTGAGAATAACTAGGAATAAATTTCTCATGTAGTAGTGCAGACTCCATCAAATACTGATTCCCAAAGAGTTTTTTCAGTGCCATCCATACTTCATTTAGTGTTTTAATAGTTCAATGTGAAAACACAAGTCAAGAAAACTAACAAAATAAGACAACCATGTGCTTGATCACATATGTTAAATCATTTGTTTTTCTTTGCATCTATTACAGGTTCAACTTCCTCATTCATAGTAATCCTATAGAATCCTTATTTTCTTAGATCAAGTAGCACTTTATTTTTTCATTTATGATAATTGAATGTCATAATAGGGGAAAATGACCAGTAATTTTCCATAATGCAAGAAAAGAGGTTGTTGCAAAAATTAAAGAATAAAGATAAAAAGTAAAAGTACACAACACCATAAATTACCCCCTTATAACTATCGTAGTGACCCCCCTTAAGTTTTAAATACAAACACACTCATGAAGACATTAAACACAATCGAAATGCATCTTGAGTAATTATACATAAGTATAAAACACTAGAGGGACGTTAGAATCAACTGATAATGCATCCAAGAGTGTATAATATTTGGTTTAAGGAAGATTGAAAATATAACCAATTCATAGAGCACAAAAAAATAAGCATTTTTGAAGAAGATGATGCTCAAATATGAGTTAACAATCAAAATCTATAGTCATTTGAAAATCTTAGCTCACATGAACAATTTGGATGTAAATGGTGGAAAATATTTTTGCTCGACTTCTTCAAAAAAAAAATTGAGACCGTTTGGAGCAAAAGCTTTAAAATTTTTGTGAAGCAATCTCTAAAAAAAAAAATTATGCCTCCATGGAGCAAAAGTTGAGCATTTTTGGGTTGGAAGTGAGCATGAACTTAATTTCTATATCACCAAAGGATAAAGGCTAAGCTGGGTGATTACCTCATGTGACCACACCATATAACCATGGGGCTAAAGCTTATTGTAGATGCTTTACCCTTCCCACTTTTGATTGATGTGATTGATGTAGGAGTGAAATTATCCCAAAAATGTACCCATTTTGAAATGAATAATGTCACCCTTCACTATGTTCAATTTGATGTCCTCTAGACCATTATTAGAGTTTTGGAGGACTTACGTAGTTGTTGGGTTTTTTGACTACTCTTGTAGTCAAAAATTTTGATGTCAGGGTTTTGGAGGTCTCTTGTAGTCATTATAGAAAATAGTCAAGGTTATAGTGACTGTGTGTAGTGCCAAAAGTTTTGATGATCAAAGTTGCTTAAGTTCCCATAGTGAAGTTGTCAGGTGTTAGGGTTTTCTATTGGGATTTCAATCACATGAGTTTTTCCCTCCCTATAGTCATTGGAGATATAGACTACACCTACAATCATAAACTTTGATGTTGGGGTTTGGAAGTGTTGCAATAGTCAAATAATATAATGTGTCAGAGTTATAGACTGTACTGATAGTCATAAACTCTGATGTTGGGGTTTTTTGGAGTTTTAGCAGTGGAAATTTTGGTGTTAGGATAGTGGGCTCGGATGTAGTTGTTAGGGGTTTGAAGAATTATAATAGATGTTAGTGTTTTGGTGAGCTTAGGTAGTGTCAGGGTTTTTGACTGCTCTTATAGTCTAAAATCCTAATGTGGGAGTTGGTGACTATGCATGCATTGAATAATTTTGATGCTAAGACCATCAATGTTTTTTTGCAGTGCTAGGGAAGGTAGAAACTCTCATAGTATGCAAACAGGTACAAAAAATCTACCAAGTTTAAAAACTCTAGATATTGAATTCCTATTGAAAAGCAACCAAATACCCACCAAAAGTATTAAAAATCCTAGAAAAACACATAAAAAGATTTTCCCTTGGAGAACTTGGTAGTACAAATTTGTGCAAAATCATCAAAAAAACTTAAAACCCTCCAAAATGGTTAAAAATTGACTACCATGAAATTAGGTCATATTTACAACTGATCTTAGGGGTTTGACACCTTCTAAATCTAATGGCATTATCTATTTTTTGATTTTAGACTAAAACTAAATAATTTACATAAATTTTCAAAAAATGCCACCAAACCTATGAAGAAACAAAAAATCAAGAAACTTTGTAAGATGCATGCAATAAGGATCTTACCAAGGATCTTTAGAAATAGAAAAATGACCGTTAAATTAGAGCTCTGATACCTAGAATTAGGTGAGATAAAATACATAGAAAAAGAGAGCTTCATAAATTGATTATCTAATTTATTAGTCAAAAAGTACAAAAGAGGTACATTATATAGTGAGAAATTAGGTTACCAAAAAAGTAACAACTCATAACTCACAATTTAAAAACACATAAAGGGTGTTTCTCCTAATCACCTTAACAACCCTAAACAAGCTGACTAACAACCATGTAGGTAAAATTAGAAGAAAAAAAATCTCACACTAACAAAATGAATATATTTACTCATTTGTATGAATCTGATGGCTTTCTATCATCTAAAGTAATATTGAAATGCTTTGGATCTCATATGTATGTATGTATGTATGTATGTATGTATGTATGTATGTATGTAAAGAAGATAAAAATGGTGCATTTCTCCTTTTAATTACAATAAATTTTTAAATTTGAGTGCTTGAGGCTCCTCAATAAAATTTTGACTTCATCTCATCATCTCTGCTTTGATACCATAATGAAAGATACAATATGTTCATTAACAATGGTCAAATATGAATGTTACATAAATAGGATTCATGAACTATAGTCTATCACACCTAACACATTGTGGTGGAAGAAATTATTAAATATATATAATAACCTATATTAACTCTTATTTGTTAATGCACCACTTATTTAATATTGGGTGCATGTACAAATTCTTAGACTATGAGCTAGTAAGCTATTATTTTAACAACTACAAACATTACGTCATGAAATTAAATACAAGCTGTAACACCATAAGGAGGAGGTGTTATGCCTATTTTATACACCCCCCAAATTTTTCAAAAATTTAATACTTGTTGTAATAGAGATGACTCTATCATAAAATCTAAAACTATGTTGGGGACCCTCTTGATTGAAAGTATTTTATATGCATATTTTTAATTATGAAATGATAATGATTAATTGATGAATTTATATTTATGTTCTAAGTGGTTCAAAAAGCATGGTAGACTAATGAATAAAATATGCATATATATTTGCAAATGTGGTCAATGGTTTTGATGTTCAGTTCAGTTCAATTTTGAGGCAGTTTTAGTAGAAATGTACTTTCAGTCTAAATAGATTTATAATGATTCTTGGATTTTCATAGATGATATGATTTTATTAATGGAGAAAAATAGTTGATGATGACATTAATGGTTATTTCATTTGGGAAAAAATACATTTATCTAGAAAGACTATTTTTAGAATATAAAATATCATGGCTCATCCTTGTTTGCTATTATGATATAATGGACATTTGAGGTATTGATATGCTTAATTTGATTTAATGATGTTGATATTCTAGTTTGTATAGCTTTTAATCTTATTCCTTTAATTCTGTGACTTGATTGGCAAAGTACATGTTTAAGATCATGGTCACCTAATTGACCTTCTATGTCTTGGTCATTTTGAGATTTAAACAAGTATTCAGATTCAATGAACATTACTCTTTAGGGATGTATGCCATTATTTGTATCTCATTGGTTATTAAGGTTCATATATCAAAAAGGTGAATTGGTTGATTGAATATTTGTTCATGGAATAGTTTTTAATGGTATAGGGTGTTCATGAAATTATGATAATTTGTATACTCTTATGGCTTAGTTTTACTTGTCTTAAATATTTGAATTCAATTTAAAGACTTATAACATGGTTAGAACCCTTTATATTATGGTGAAAGAATTAGGCAATTGGAAATTATAAGGATCATCATAAGTTTTATATAGTTATTAAGTCTTAAGTCACTATGGATTGATTACGAAGCAAGCCCAAAACATGTTTATTGACTCAATTGAGCTGGTGATGGGTTGGCAAACATAATCCATTGTGTCAAGGTTAGTTGGTATTAACATTTAATAAAAACATGTCTTTGATGTTTAGAGATCATCTTGGAAGATTTATCAGCATGGGGAGTTAATGCGAAGTGATCTCACTTCAAATAGTGGAAATTATGGATGTTTGGTATGAAGAAATAGTTATCACTAAATTTGATTTGTGCTGATAATGACTTAATGAAATTGCTAAAGTACTTTCAATTTAATTAGAATCAATGAGGTTCAAGCACGTCACTTGGTTTGTTACGAGGAAGAGTTGGCAAATATAACTTGTAAATTTATTAGTTTTTGGTCATTTGGTTATAAGTTTGATGCATGAGTAAAGCCCTGGTTGGATAGTTGTTGAGTTGTAGATCAAGGTCTTGGTGAGAACATTGGATAAAAGGCTCAGGTGCATCATCAGGGATGTTTTACATTGTTCAATATTTTATTTATGGTGATTATTGGAAAATGTTACAATTTTTGATGAAGAAATAATTCTATTTAAATCTGCATGATATGATTAAATTTTTTATGAACTATGCATGAAAATTATTTGAGAAGTTATGAAAAGTTTTTGGAAAGATTTGCAAAATAGTGATAGGTTGTGAGAAACTATAAAAGATACATAAGTTTGGTTGAAAGTTTTTAGTTTGTGAATGGTTTTTTATGGGATATGCACTACAATATGAAAATGCGCGAGTTCATTTGCATGAAAATTATTTTAAGAGATATAATAGTTGTTTGAAGCATTTTGAGAATATCCTTAAGTTGTGTGTAACTTTGTATGCATGATACAAGGTTTAGTTTATGATTCAAGTGCATGTAATGAAGCTCTTGCCTATTTAGTAGTATATTTGGAAATAACATAATAGCTCTCTAGTATGAGATGTTTTGGGATTTATGCAAGTCATTTAGGTATTTTGGAAATATTAAAAGGTGTTTCATGTCATATTAGTCATGCATGATTTGATGGTTTTCATGTGCGTAGATATTATTGAATGCAAATGAACTCCTTGTCTTGATTGTTATGGGTATTTTAAAGAGTATGTTTAAATTTTGTTTGCATGAGTCTTGGGTATGTTTACCTTCAACAAACAAAAAATATAGGGTTTTAATGCTGGGTATATATGTTTTGAGGTTCTATTTATTTCAAAGATTTATCTTAAAATAGTCATGTGGAAGAAACAAAGCATAGTTCCTTGATTTGCATTTTTGGTTCTTTAAATCCTTCACCTTTCAAACATATTTGAGATGCAGTTCTTATTTTTGAAGCATTTGGTTAGTAGTTTATTCTATGTGCATACTTGAATATTAGAAGAATATCGAGGCATACATTTTATAAAGGAGGCAAGTATCAAAATTTTGATATCAGCTATGAAAGACATCACTCAAATACTTAAGATTGATTATTTTGAGATGCTCGTGAATAATTTTTTATTTTTTGTGGAATGGATAAAAAGTTAGTTTGTTCATATAGGTCTTAATGCTGAGAATTTATATGCATGAAAATGATATCAACATTTTGATAAGCTATAGTATATAATCTGTTTAGATTTTGGTATGACAAGAATTAAGGTTTTATCATAAATATATAGCATTCAAGCTTTGGAAGAGATTTTTCATGCATAAAATAATTTTTGCCAAAACTTGTAACATATTTTAAGTTATAGTCTACATGTGTATTTTGCGAATTGGCAATTTTTTTTGATTCAGAGGTTTGGTGGTTGCCATTAAAAGGATAATGTTTGATGTATTTGTTGAGTTATGTTGAAATCTAAAGCTTATGGACATTCTTTCTTAAAATTTGAGTCTTATGTTCTAAACTTGTTTGAGATAAAGACTCTATTAAGATTTTTTTTGAATATTTTGGAATGTCTAAGATTAAAAATCTCAAATGTAGTGAAGTAAACATGAATGGATCAGTCATCCATTTGCAAATGATATGATAGAAAATCACTAACAAATATGTATAGATATTCTTGATATTACATTTACAAGGGTGATTTAAAGTTTTAGCTAAGATGAGATTTCTGTTAAAATCTCACCTTAATATTGAAGTTTGAGGTTTTTCTTTGAAAATAGACGTTGAGATTAAGTTTCTTTGATACTTTTTATTTTTAAATTTATATCATAATATTATATTGGAATAAATATTTGGATTCAGATAGTATTTGATGTTGTAACTTGGTAAATATTGGTTGGGATTTTATATAATAAAATAAAAAAGTTATTAAGGCATAGACAATATTGATAAGACCACTGAGATATTTTGACAAGTTCTTAGTTGTATTCAGTAGTTTTATTGAAGTGTTCAAAATAGATTTTGGTTTAGATATATGGTTTTCAATTTATGATACAATTCAATTACAGTTTGGTGAAATGAAACAATTTTTAGTCTTGTTACTTTGTTTCTCAATCTTATATTTGAATGTTATATTTCAGATTTATTCATAATGTCTAGGTGGGATCAATCGGGTTCAGTAAGAAGTAATGACAATAGGGAATGGGGATAGCATTCAAAAATTAATGTTAACTAGTCTAATCCTATCAGAGGCTTTCATAGAGGTGGTTGATCTGGGTAATAATTCAAGTGACAATTTGGGTGACGGTTCTACCCCAATTGATGACGAAACTTTCAGGAGCCATAACTTTTGCACTGTATCCAATTGACTCCCCATTTGAACCATTAGAAAAATAAGAATGAGGAGAATGTGGTGAGATGGCACGAAGATTTTTTAGTGGTTTTTAACCCCTAAAAACCCAATATAAGTGCCCCAAATTTCAATTTTAGTAGTGCAGTCTAGAAATAGTAAGTTTCTAAAAATAATAATTCCTTAAATTTTATATTATTTTAAATCATGGAAGTTGAACCACTTAATCTCCCTCAAGATTTGAGACCTTCCAAATCCTCCTCTTGATTTCAAAATATGTATAAATGAAGATGTAACTCAAAATAGAAAGTAGATATCTCTTCCTAGAGATAAGCATATAGTTATATTGTGATCTTGAGTAATAAAACATCTCTTTTCAAAGAATTCATTATTAATATGTTATTTTTATGTTTTTAAAATATCTATTAATCTAAACTTTTGAGTTTTGGATAAGTGGTTTTCATGCAAAGAATTTCGGTACTAAATTTCATAGGGAAACTAGAATGTTTATTCACTTTGATGCTTCAACCCCTAAATTTTGAGACATTCTAAGTAATTTGATTGTTAATTAAGCCAATAGAGGTTATATGGGTAACAAATGTTTCTTTGGCCATATGTTTAGATCCTGAACCCATTCTCAAACTAGCTTATCATGTCATTTGAATAATAATCTATAATATTTGCCACTCTAGCTTCCTATTGTTAATATAATTGAGCCTGTTGTTGATCCTCTACCTAAAAATCAAGTTATTCAGTTAGAAATTAAGCCTACCCATGTTAAAAACTTGAAAAATTTAACCATTCCTTTTGATGTACCATCTCCTTCCCATATAGAGTCTACTGAGAAATGTAAGAGGTTAAATCTAGCTATTGCCCATAGTAAGCCTATTCTGAGGTTCAGAAGATTGAATTTAGGAGTTTAAGGTTATGTTGGTAGAAGGAAGATAATTGATATTTTACATTCCATTGTAGAAAAGAGGACTATAGATAGGAGAGATGAAAGTCAATCTAAGCTAGATACAACAAGAGAGGTCAGGATGTTGAAGAAAATCAAATTAAAGATTGATGATAATACAACTGATTCAGGAACAACATTGATACTTTTTTATATAATAGAGATGGAGTATAATGTTTGTCTTCATGAACAAGACAAACTTGTAATTGAGATGTCAAATTCGGATGATTATTGATCGTCTAAGGGATAGACTTTTATTTATTTTGAACTTTTCATGATAGAACTTGTTATTTTAGTTTAATATTTTAGTTTCAGACTTTGATATATTTTGATAAATTTTAAAAAACATAATAATTTTGGGATTTGATATAGTATATATGTTTAAATTATTTTTATATATATTATGGATTAATATAAACAGGATTTATTAATCTTTGAGTTATCTATTTTATGATTAAATATGTATTTTATTATATTACTAATTAATATGGGTCTTCATCTGTTAAGATTAATACCCATGGTCTATATTTAAATAAACTTGATCAATTAGGACTTTAAGTCTTAATTAAACCTATTCTAAACTAATAGTTGTTATAATTAATTGATTTTTTAAAAGTCAATTAATTAATATAAACTAATAACTAACTAAAATTAGTTATAATTTATTTGCAACTAAGTTGAAGGTATAAGAAAAGATCAATAACTCATTTGGAGACAAAATAATAACATGTATTGAGGACTTAGATATTTTTTAAAGTCAATCATTTATCTTTCTTATTTTTATGCAAATTCTCTGAGATAGTACAACTTTTCTAAATAGACCCAATGGTACTTTATTTGACAGTTGAGTAATTATTTATGCAGCATATGTATATCTAGCTTTATTTATCATTTAATACTAGTTATTTAAAAATTACTAAGCTTAACATATTTTGATGATTGTTATTTACGGTCTTATACACAAATTCCAAGTATTCAACCTAAATAATGATGAATATTTCACTATTTTACAACACATCATTGATCTATTTTGATTGTAAAGTTGTCATTCAAGTTTTTGTAAAGGAAGAATGTTAGTTTTCTCAATAAAATTATCTTTTTTTTAAAGATGACTCTCCTTTGAGACTCGAATGTTTTATTGTAATCTATTTGACTATAACTTTAAAATAATTTAATCTTTAATTGTCTTCTAAATTTGATTTTATTTCTATTTCTAGTTATCTTCTTAACTTTTAAGTTTAGTTAGTTCATTTCTGTTTATTTGTTTATTAGTTCTTAGTCTCACCCTTGTCTTTTCTTTTGTTTCATTAACTATAAATATTTTCTTAATCAGTTTTCTTTTAGATAGTTTTCTTTAGTGTTTTATCTCAAATCTTTATTAGTTCTTAATTTGTTTAGTTTTCCATTTAGTAATCTCTTTGGTTTTCTTTAAGTTAGACATTTGTTAGATATTTCATATTTTAGTTCTTGTATAATCTCTTTTAATTATTTTCAATCTTAATCTTAATAGATTTCTAAAATCTGTCCAAGTCTTTAGATTAATATACTTTTATTTTATTTTGGTTTAGTTTAATAATTGGTTCATAGTTATTAGATTTATTTTTGTTTTAGCTTATTTTAGTTGTTTAACCTTTCTCTTTAAGTTTTTATATTGTCTTGAATTTGTTTCTTGATTAGATTAGATTGCTTAGTTAGGATTGATTTACTTTATTAGTTTGTTTTTCCTTTTATTAGGGGCTTAGTTATTTCTTTTTTCTTAGGAGGTTAATTGTTTGTTGTCTCACTCTCTTGTTTACATGATTTAATCTTTTCTCTTATATTTAATCTCTGTATTTCCACTTCTGATTTTCTTTGGAATAAAACTTAGAGAAAAATACACCAACAAGCAATATATTATTGAATATATGAATATTTATTGAATCAAATTTCTATTACTTAAAAGACTATCTAATCTATAAGTCTTCTTTGTCAAGTATAATAGATTACAAATTTTTATTCTAATTGATTCATGATTTAATAGAATGGATTTATAATTATTATAATGGAATAAGTTTCATTTAATAACTTGTTGATGATTTTTTAGAACTTATAAAAAACTCCCTCACATCTTTAAGATCGTTTATGAACCTGTAGAACCCCACGATTAGATTGATCTTAATAGATGCTAGAAAGTTGCCCCCAAGGCCTCCCATGCCCATGTTTCCAGAGATTACTTTACCACTGCCTCAAGAAGCCCCTAATTCCATAGCCCCACCTATGTCTATGTACACATATCCTCAACAACCTACTAAAGAACTTGTCCCTGCCCAGTCATCTGAGATGGATGATATCAAGAATATCATAAGGACATTTTCTAATGAGTTAATCAATATAAAAAGACAATAGAATACTTATACTAAACCCCAATATCAAGGCTATCAAGGAAATAGATTTCCACCACAGCTAAATCAGTATCAGGGTTCTCAAAGGCAAAATAACCCTCAGCCAATAAACCAATTAGTTGCAGTCCCTACACCCTCACAGACTGTTTCCCCAAATACGAATAGGGAGATTGTTCTAGGGCAGAATAATTATGTAGATGGCACCAATGCCTGGTGTTTCCCTTGTAATAATGCTCATATGCCCAGAGATTGTCTTATGGGTAATCTACAATAGAAGGTAGTAGAGCAAAGAAGAATGTATGGACAGTTTGCAAGTACTTCTGATACTCAAGCCTACCAATCCTCTGGTATGCAAAATTTAGTTCTAATGGCTCAAATGCAAGGGATGTATTTACAACAACAAGAAGAAATAGCCCCTGAACATGCTTTGTTTTCATGGGTTGAAGATGAAGAATCCGTATTCTTGAATGAAGCTTCTACTTCCAAGAAACCAGTGGTGCAATCAGACTACTATTCTAGATCAAAGAGAAGAATGATGGAACAACCTGAAGTTACAAATAATGAAGTTATGGAGAATCCTCCATTTCAAGCTCATCAAAACATAGCTATTAGACAAGAAGTGCCTTAGCCAGTGCAGAATCAAGTGATTCCTAGACAAGTTAAATAAAAAGTGAGGTACCCTTATTTTCCAAGAACCCAAGCATTAGGACAAATGAATGTGGTGGAACAGGTGAAGAGGACTCTAGCACAAGTATCAATATGGGACATATTAGCCATTCCTGAATAAAAGACACTATTAAAAGAAGCTCTACAAGGCCAATCAGTGCCCAAACATATTGGGATCAAAGAAGGACCTGCTAAAAAAGAAAAACTCAAAGACACAGTTCATCTACAGACAACAACCCTTGTGAACAATGCACCATAGGTAAGCAAGTCCAAACCAAAACCATTTTATTTGACTTTAATAGTTGGCACGAAACTGCTGCATAATGAAATGATAGATTCAGGGGCTAGTACTATAGTAATGCCTAAGCAAATAGATGATGCTTTGAAAATAAAGTATGAGCCACTCACTAAAGGGGTCATGCAGCTAGATGGCAAAGCAATACAAACAATAGGGAGAATTAAACAACTCCCATTGAAATTATATACTTGTCCCAATATAATTGTCAATCAAGATGTAGTAGTCATAGATATACCTCTTATTTTTGGTCTATGTTTATCCAGAGACTTTATAGCCAAGATAGGAGGATATATGTCCCTTGATTGGTCTCACCTCATCCTAAGAACCAAATATGGTTCAAAGATGAAAATTTTATTTGAACCACTATCTAAAGATCATATCACCAATGAACCAACTTCAAAACTAGATTTAGCTCATGCTATGTTGAATAAAAAAGAGAAGGTTTTTATTGAAGAGTTGGGTGACTGGACCGAACATGATCAAGAAGAAGAAAATAACTAATTGTTAGCTATGATGCAAAGTGACCCATATGGAAATTATGAATCTATTGGTCTAGGCACTTATGTCATTTTGGATGAATATCATGAAATCCCAAATGTTTTAAGGGAAGAAACACCAACTACTCAAGAATCTGAAAAAGATTCAGAAATCTGGACCTTAAATTTTGATGGGGCTAGAAGTAAAAATGGTGTTGGAGCAGGAATTTGCCTTACTGCTCCAAATGGTGAGAAAATATTAAGAGCTATTCATTTCCAATTTGCTTGTACTAATAATGATGCTAAGTATGAATTCTTAGTACATGGGCTCATGTTAGTCAAGAAAAAGGGAATAAAGAATCTAATAGTAAAAGGAGATTCAGAACTAGTAGTGAAGCAAATCAGAGAAAAGGCAATAGCAAGAAATGTGAGGATGAGATCCTATAGACACAGAATTTGGGACTTAATAGAATATTTTGAAGCTTTCAATATTGAAGTAGTTCCCAGAACCCAAAATTCTGAAGCTGATAGGATGGCACAAATTGGCTCACAATTTGATCCAACAACTGGCCTATTAGTTAACAATGAGTCATTAAAAGTTATAGGAAGGCCAACTATCCCAGACAACGATGAAAATTGGCAAGTTTTTAAAAATGATTCTCAAGTATGCTCATTCTTACAACAATTAGAGGATTTTGTTGATCAACTGCAACCCAAAATTGAAGAGGCATATGGAGAACAAGTTATACAATTAAAGACTAATAAGCTTCCTAAAGGCTTGATCACTTTAGAAAACCTATTTGATCCAAAAGATGTAAGCCTGGAGAAGAAAAGGTTCCAAGTAAATAAAGCAGATTATTCTGAAATAGAGGTGAGTGAAGGGAGAAAATTAAAAGTTGGAAATTCTGCAACTCAAAAAGAAAAGGAAAGACTAATTGACTTATGCAAAATATATGACAGAGTCATAGCCTGGAGTTATGAAGACCTTCATGGATATAATAGAGACATCATTCAGCACACAATAGAACTAACTGAAGGATCTAAGCCCATCAGACAAAAATAGAGGCCAGTGAATCTTGGGATTGAACCTCTAATGGTGGATGAGTTGTAGAAACTTTTAGATTCTAAAATAATTTTTCCAATCAAACACTCAACTTGGGTATCAAATCTAGTACCAATCAGGAAAAAGAATGGTGATATAAGACTCTATGTAGATTTTAGAGACCTGAATAGAGCATCTCTAAAAGATCACTACCCCTTGCCCTTTATGGAACAAATTTTATAGAATGTGGCTAGATCAGAGAGATTCTCCTTGCTAGATGGCTTCTTTGGATACAATCAAATTTGGTTGGCTAATGAAGACCAACATAAGACTACTTTTACTACCAAATGGGGAACATTTGCATATGCTAAGATGCCATTTGGCCTATCAAATGCTAGAGCAACTTTTCAAAGAGCTATGGATGTAGCATTTGGAGAACTTATAAATAACATCATCCTGATTTATCTTGATGATCTTACTATTTTTTTCAAGAATGTTGTTGATCATTTTGATCATTTAGAATCTATTTTTAAGAAATGCCAAGAATTTAGAATATCCCTGAATCCCAAGAAGTGCATCTTTGCCGTACCTCAAGGCAAATTATTGGGACATATAGTATCTAAAGAAGGAGTCTCCATAGATATAGAGAGAGTTGTAGCTATAATGAACTTACCACTTTCAGTAATTAAGAAAGCAGTTCAGTCTTTTTTGGGGAAGATTAATTTTGTCAGTAGGTTCATATCTGACTTTACAGGCTTAGTAAGACTAGTGACACTCTTGTTAAAGAAAGACCTGATTTTCAAGTGGACTACAAAAGGAAGGAAAGCCTTTGAAGAGGTCAAGAAAGCTATCTCAATAGCCCCAGTATTTAGAAACCCAAATTTTTCTAAGCCTTTTGTAATGTATGTCTATGGAGGAGAACTCATTATTGCTATTGTCCTAACATAGATAGATGATAGGCAAGAGGGAGAGCACCCAATATCCTTTTTCTCAAGGACTCTTAGGGAGTATGAAACTAGATACAACTTTGTAGAGAAATAAGCATATTCTATGGTAAAATCCCTCAAGAAATTCATGCATATGGTATCAGGAAGCAAAATTCTGATACTTGTGGCTCACCCAAGTGTCAGAGAATACATCATGGAGGGTGAAATTATTGAAAAAAGAGCAAACTGGATAACAAAGATCCTTGAATATGATGTAGAGGTCAAACCCACTAAGTTAGTCAGAGGTAGGGGGTTGTGATAATATATAACTCAAGAGCTTGAAAAGATGATACCTGAAGAGACATATTTAGAAACAAAAAAGGAAATTGTATTGAGGATATAAGAGGTTGATTAGAACTCCTGGGTCACAAACATGATTCATTTTATGAAATATGGGATTTACCCAAGAGAACTCCCTCAAAACAAGGGGAGATACTATAGGATGTAAGGAGTCCATTTTTTTAATTGAACAAGTTCTTTTCATAAGAAATTTTGATGGCAAACTGTTAAGATGTGTAGAAAAGGATGAGGCTAAGAAAACACTGCATGAAATGCATCATGGAGTATCAGGTGGACATTTTTTTTGCAAAGACAATAGCTATAAAGATAAGTGAGGTAGGTTATTTTTGACCTACTTTATTTATAGACTATTATCAACTGGTTAAAAAGTGTCAATCTTGTCAATATTATGTGGGGATGAGAAGGAATGTAGCAATGCCCCTTAGTCCTATAATTATTGATGAAAATTTTGCTCAATGGGGTCTTGACTTCATTAGAATGATAAATCTAGTGTCTAGTATGGGTCATAAATGGATTTTAACTACCACAAATTATTTCACGAGATGGACTGAGGCAATGCCACTCAAAGAAGCAACAAAAAATGTGATCCTAGATTTTCTAGGGAGTATCACTACTCGCTTTGGGGCTCCTCACACCATAATTTTAGATAATGCTAAAGCATTTTTAGGGTCTAAAGTATCTAAATTTGCATTAAAGCATGGAATATATTTGAAAAATTCCTCTAATTATTACCCTCAAGGTAATGGTTTGGCAGAATCAACTAACAAGAAACTGATTAGACTCATCAAAAGAATAGGGGCTAATCATCACAAAGAGTGGCATAAAGTGCTTAATATAGCATTATGGGCTAATAGAATCACACCTAAACAGGTGATCAACATGTCCCCATATGAATTGGTCTATGGAAAGATTGATGTAATACCCCTAATCTTGGAAATTCCTACTCTCCAGCTGATCAAACAGATTGAAATTGAGGAAAATGGCCCCATGCAGGTTAGACTCATTGAGATTTTGGAAGTTCAAGAAAAGAGGGATATAGCACATGATTCATTGATAAAGCATCAGAAAATAATTAAAGACTTCTTTGATAAAAGGACTTCAAATCCCCATTTTAAAGTAGACTCAATTGTTTTGAAATGGAATGTAAGAGTTGCCAAGTCGGATCAACACACTAAATTTGAAACATTATGTACTGGTCCTTATAAAATTCGTGCATGTAAACAAAAAAATTTGTTTGAGCTAGAAACAATGGAAGGTGAACCTAAAGAGATTCCTATGAATGGGATCTATTTGAAACATTTTAGTTAAGCTGTGTCTCTAATGTATTATAGTTAGATAGTTTCCCTTTTCTAGTTGCTTTGTTTTCCCATTTTGCTTTCTCACTTTTCTTTTAAATAAGTGTTCTTTGAACATGTAGCCATAACTTAGAGCCTTTTTCAAAAAATTTCAAAACTCTCGACACATTAAATATCTCTCAAATCTTTAAAATCCCCAAGGTACCTTACGCGCCACCTTCATGACGTGTCTAACTCACTGTCCCATGAAATATTTAGTAAGATTTGCTAACAGTTATCTGAGTTTAATGCCATTTTGAGACTTGATGGGTCAATAAATACCTCATAGCAAGAGTTAAAGCTTACAGTGTCTCAAACATTCCTACGTCTACTAGAAAACCCTTGCTACTTGCATTTTTAGCTCATAATAAACCTATTTAAGTGAAAGTGCTTCCTTATTGCAAAAGCTTCATACCTATTACCACAACTCACTATTTTCAAGAATAGATATAGATATAGAGGGAGCACAATATTTGCAATAAGAAGCTGGGATTTACGAATCCATTGACAAGTTTCTTACAACTAAATCATATGATTCAGCCCTTGGACAACCATTAAAGGCCTATCCGTGGACTAGAGTCCCTGAAGTTGGTCATGTAAATGACTTAGTAAAGGTGAAAGATTTTGCAGACAAAATCATGGACCCAATTCTTCAAAGGATGAGTAGTAAAACTCTCAGAGAAGGGGCACATCAAAGGTGTATTTAGAGGGCCAAGGTTGGACAATATGAAATATTCACAATGAGGATATGGACTTCACAGTTGGCATAATTCATTGTCCCAGGTGTGCATCCATGCCCTAACTTAGTTGAAATATGCGTTGAATTATTTCATGTGCCCTCAAATACCATACAAAAGGGGCCATTCACGGTGTAGATTACATCAAAGGCTATCAAAGAGATGCTAGCCCTGTATCATGATAAGATAGCCACATTTCCCACCATTGCCAAGATGCAAAAAATGTGGGCAAACATCAATACTCAATTGAGATTTCTAGAATCAGAGCTACAATTAGGCGATGATGATACCACTGTGCTGACATTGCCTACAACAAGAGCACAATTTAAAAAAGCTAGTCAAGATGCACTTTCCATGATGGCTTTCATTTTCAAAATGAAAGATGATATAACTATTTATGAAGAATAAATGGCTATCCTCTTCAGATTGAAAAATATTGACAAGACTTAGGAGTATCAGCTTGATTTTTATGAGTAGATTGCATATTCAATGGTGGAACAACTTGCCCAGTTCAGATCTAAAGGGATTTTAAGGTATTCCTCTTATTTGTTTCACCTTATGTTGTATCAGAACTCTGGCATATTTTCCCAACACATGCATCTAAACATGTATGACCCAAGCTTTGATCTACATAGGACCACTCCTGTGTCTGCATGGACACATATCTTGTTCAAAACTAGTGACCCATACAAATTCTGGGAAATTTTTTCTACCCTTGCTTTTTGTCATCTGAGCCTAGAACCAGTTATAAATAGACTATTTCCAAGTGTCTCAAACCTTATGACCAATTTCCCTATTCCTTGTGATTACTTATTTGGATCCCATCATACTATTATTAGAGTCCATGGTTTTAGTGGGGAACCAGTGTTTCTACCTAAGGTTTTGACCCTTAGGTTAGCATTCTTAGAGGTCATTAGGTAGGTATCTATGGTAGATAATGAATATGGCTCTGGGAAAAAGAAGAGGAAAATGTATGATGTCCCATGGGTGACAAACAACATGGCACTAGAGGCCAGAGATACTGAGATCATGTTGCTTAGAAAGCTAGCCCTCCTGGGTTTCTTTCTAATTAAAGATAAATGGGTATATGACCCAAATGGTTTCACATCTTCATGGATCAGGACTAATAGGGTTGCTACTAGAATTGCACATGAGGGCCACCCTTTTTGGGAAAATAGGAAAAATCGTAGGGAAGATATTCCTGAGTTTTATGTTGAATTGACAGATTTGCCCCTTCAACAAAATAGACCATGGGAAATTTTTTATGTTAAGCAAAGGGATTTTGATCCTAAAATCAGAATGACTTTTGGTTTAAGAAGAGCATTAAAGAATAAAGACTGGAATGTTGAAAAAATATAAGCCTATTGGAAATATAGGCAAGAGATTTGTGAGACAACCCACTCTTTTGGAAATGTGGATTTAGATGAGAAATGGGAGGAACTCTGGGATGAATGTCATCTATCTCCTATGTCTAGCCCTGATACAAGCAATTTGTAGATACAGGGTGGAGAGCCAAAATCTAGAGCAAAATCTAGTCAAACATCGTAGGCCACATAACAAACTTTAGCAGCAATCACTGTAACTGTTTGCCCCCAATATCTTAGTACCATCAAAAAACAAAAGAGTGTGGTATATTCACCACCAAAAGCTTCTCCATCAGCATCAATCCTTGAGGTTCCCAATTCTACACAAGCACCACTAGCAATAGCGTTAAATATTGAAGAGAAGGGAGCACAACCAAAAGAAGAAACACCAAGGAAACATAAAAGGCTGAGGTTCCAACTATATTCAGAGGAGAGGGCAGAACCCTCACAACACCAATCACAGAGTACTTTGGTTGCTCCTCAGGTAAGTATTTTTTCTCCTCCTCCTTCTCAATCTCTTTATTCTCCTATAGGGGTGATGATTCCATATGGCCAAATAACATCCCCTGCCACCTCCACTGTGCCCATTTCTCATTTTGCCCTGTCTATCCATACTCAAGCTATATCATTGCCTCACTTTTCCCCCTCTATTCCCAAGAAAGTACCTCCTTAGATTTCCCATAGCCAAAAATTGGCTATTCCATATGGCTTGCCAGAAGGTTATCCTTTTACGAGTGGGTACATTGCCTCTCTTTTTACCTTCCAAAGTCAAGCAGATGTTGCTAGGAAGGCAAGGGAAGCCCGAAGGGAGAAAAAGAGGATCAAATATAATAAATCCTTGGCTAAACCACATCTGAGGTCACAATTTGACCCAATCTAACAACAACTAACGGTGACCCATTTGTCATCGAATATATTCAAGATGAATGAGCAGATGTAGCCTGAAGATTACACAATGAATGTAGTGGCTATAGACATGTCCTTGTTCAGACCACAAGATAGGGTCGAGCTGTTAAATGAATTCACTTATGTAGTAGCTAAAGATTATTTGAAAATATCAAATAAGCTACAAAAAATGGAGGCTGACCTAGCCCAAGAGAAGTCAAATTGTAGCAGTTTGACTACAGAGATAAATACTAAGAATAACAAAATAGAGAGTCTAAATAAATAGTTGCAAGATACTATTTCTCTTCAGACTCATCAGGCTATACAAACCTAAAATGATTCTTTGAAAGTAGGGCTAATGTAGGTAAAAGATGTAATGACAACTTTAAGGTGAGAAGAGGTAGCATTTTAGGAAAAATGTGAGGAAAGCTTGTTACAGGTCACTCAACTTCAACAGAAGCTGATCAGAACAATATCACTGCTATACAGGCCCAACTTCAAGCCAAGAAACAAAGGATAGAACAATTGACACTTGAGTTGGCTATTAGGCCAAAGAATGTAGGGGTGTTGAATCTAGTTAAGGAGCTTTATGAATCAATATGGAAAAGAATCTCCTAGGAGATTACTCAGCTCAAACCTTCTCTAACCTTTCTGCTAAATGCACAAAAATTGTGTGAAAAGGTAGAGACTTCAGTAGAAGACACTCTGTCTACTGTCTCTATGAGAGTGTTTGACTCTCAAATACTATTGCAAAAGCTATAAGATACAACTGATGGAATGTTGGCAACAACTGGGATTAGTGATAGAATGGTCACTGCTAAAAGAGTGAATGAAGTTCTCAATTGAAACTCTATAGTAATCAATTATAGAGAGCTTCTAGATGTGATGAAAGAAGGAATCAATGAAATGAAACAACACATTGAAGACCTAGTGCAATTAGGTCTTCCTTCCCCTTTTCCTAATAACAAGACTGTGTTGATGATTGATGAAATTAAACCTTTGTTGTTAGCCAAGCAGAATGATCAGGCAATTTTTTAGGGTTTAAAGGATGATTCATCAGTGCCTAAATTAGAAGATGTTTTGATTCCTATTTCCTAGCTAGAATTTAAATTAAAGGCTATAGTTCATATTATGTAGATTTTTTCACACAAGGATATCATCAACCTTGATTTAGCCTTCAATGAATTACAAAATAAGCAGGGATTATCTGACGATGAGTGGTCTTCTTATCAAATAGATTTATTGAAGTTGTAATTTTTTGTCACATTTGGTCATGCGAGAGATTGTGGATTCTTCTTTTTGAATAGGCTCAAAATTCCTCAGGGTTGCCAAGAACTGTAGAGTAAAAAACTTTACATTTTCCAATTTTCAGTCACGTGCTCCAAATTTTGTCCCTGCACATTTTGGTTCAAGACAGTGAAGCTTTTGACTCGTAGTGCAGGAGCACATTTTATTTTCACTCAATTTTGTCTAAGTATCAAAGTCAAGAAGAGGCTGCCAAGTGTCATTAGCTAAGGCATATTTTGTAATTTCTATAAGTTGCTTGGAATATGCCACGTGTCTCATAGTAACTCAGCAGAGTGAGACAAGTGTCAGCATCCACGTTCCAAATTTCTTTTGAGTTTCGATAGCCTCTTTCAATAAGCCTTTTCAAGATCAAGCAGAAGGTGCCAAGTGGAAACTATAGAAGGTTTCAATGTGATTTTCTAAAAAGCAACAGAAGATGCCACGTATCCCTAGCTGAAGAAAGTAGAAGCTGCCACATGTCAACATCTAAAATATCTTCACTTTATTTCATTGATAAGTAAAGACTGTGGTGGGTCCCAAGTTTTATTTTTGAGGCAACCAAAAGCTGCCAAGTGTCACCATCCATGTAAATATGAAATGAGGCCCGATTGTTATTATAGTATAGACAGAGTAACATGGAGACTAACATGTGTCACCTTCCATAGGATTCTCAAAAGGTATCTAAAAGCAATGGAGATCGTCATGTGTCCCTTGTCAAGGATGCACAAAAAGTGCCACCTATCCTTGTTCCCTTCTTGAATTTGCTCAGGCAAGAAGTGTTGTGGGTCCCATTCTCCATGAATTTTTAAACTTTGAAGAAGCAGATGGTGACATATGTCAAAGACGGAGCACCCCAATGCGAAGACATAGTAAAGAGTATAAGTAATGCAAAAAGTGCTGTGTGTCTTCAGTAAGTGCTGCAGAACATGCCACGTGTCATTTTATGGTGCCTCCTAAATAATAAGAAGGTTTTCAAGTAGAGTAAGAGAATCAGCCAAGTGTTATCTTCTATTTTATAGAAGGAAGCATCCTATGTATCTATTTTAGCCAATGAGCTATAGGAATATAGAACATTTTAGAATCTAAGAAATATCTTTTGTTAGACACTTCTAGTTCAGTTAGGCCATTGGATTGGGAATGTGCAAGGAATCTAGAGATGGTCCAATGCTATAAATAGGGGGGCAGAGATCACTTAAATCATCATCAAAAGATAGAGATAATTTTTTGTGAGAAATTATTGTCAAGAGTTTTTAGATTTTTTAGCTGTGATCAGGAATATCATTTACCTTTGTTCTATTTTATTGAGTTAGAAAGTTTATGTAATTGTGCATGTTTTTGTACCTTTTATGTGACTGGAGAATTAATAAGAAGACTGAGTTCTGTGCCTTTGTTGATGTTTTCTGTGTCACTACAAAAGCAGTCTAAGTTATGAGCCTCTATTTCTATTGATTTCATCTTTTAAATTAATCATGCATTGATTTCTCTTTAATGTAATTGAATTTTACATATAGCTTCACTGTGCTTAGGATTAAGGGTCGAATTGAATTCAGGTGCATTACCATAGTTAGATTTTATTTCATTCCACTTGTGTTTCTGTTTAATCCCTATCCCTTTTCCCATTATACACTTGATATAAAGAAGAGCCAGCTTCTTTAAAATCTGGAGATCGTTTCAAGTTTCAAGTCCCACATTCTTGAAACTTCCTATTTTTGGTGTTAGAAATAGCACAATTTTAATCATCAACACATACAAAGTCTAAGTAATGAGCTAGTCACTGTTACAAGATAACTTAATCATTAAACTTTTTCTTCTAATAAGAATAATAAAGAGGATAAAATGATAGACATTTTATATTATTATAATTTTTATCAACTCGATCATAATCCATAAACATGTCTAACAGTTCTTAAATTCAAAAAATTTCTTCATAAAACAAATGAAATAACTAAATATCTAGCATATAATATAAACACTCTTGATGATCTCTCATAAAATGAGAATGTTTATGTTATAATTACTAGGAATAAAGATTATAATTCTGATCAAAATAATAAAATAGTAAATAATAAGTCTTCTTCTGATAATAAAAAAAAAAAAATCAGAATAATGCTAATAATTCTAATGATAATGCTACATAAAATAATCCTTTCACAAATGGATATAATAACAGTCAATATTAAAATTATAAAGCTAAGATTTTTAAATAAAATGATTCTAAAATTTATAACATAATTGATGATTTGTCAACAATTAAAGTTGTATTTTCTTTGCTAAAAGTAGCTAGTCTTTCGGGACAACTAGATAAAATTAATGCAGTAAAACATCTTAGGGCTGATTTAAGTTTGCAAGATAAAAGTAATTATGAACATATTTTTGCTCAACATTTTGACCTTCCTGCTAATTATATTGTTCCTTTCTATGTCACAGTTAAAATTTAAAATAAAATAATACATAATTTCATTCTAAACATAGGTGCCTCAAAGACTATCATGCCTAAACTTATTGCAGATCAATTAGGCATATCTTATGAAGTAGATAGTAGGAAACTTACTAGTTTTGTTTCTAAATAAACTAATAGTTGTGATAAGTTTTGTGATATAGTTATTAAAATTACATAGGATGGATGAATTAGATGTATGACTAATGTTCAAGTGTTGGATATTCTTAGAATTATGCAATGTTGTTAGGAAGCAATTGGTCTAAAGTAACTAGAGACTTTATTAGAAAGGATATCATGTGGATTTTCATTAATAATAAAATTGCTTTTATTAAAAGGGAATATTTTTTTGGTACTCCTATTGAATCACATTCTTCATCTAATATTTATTACATTGAAACTAGAATTAGAACTTATGAATTACTAAATTTAGATGAGTCATAAAATTAGTATGAAAAAATATTTAAAAAAAAAAAATTCTATGGTCAGTTTACTTTGATGGAGCTTGTTCTCAATAAGGTAATGGTGTTGGAATTTGTTTAATTTATCATATAGATAAAATTTTTCATTATGCATTTAAATTGTCTTTCAAAGATACTAATAATACAACAGAATTTGAAGCATTATGTTTATGATTAGAAAAAGTCATAGAATTAAACATTAAATATTTGAAAGTTTTTTGAGATTCAGAGTTAGTAGTTAAACAAGTTTGAAAGATTTATAAGACTAATCAAAATTGGTTGCACTGTTATACACAAAAAGTTTGGTCATTACTTGAGCATATCGAAGCTTTCAATATCACACATATTTTTAGAGAATTTAATGTAAGAGTAGATAAGGCTGTTGTTTATGCTTCTAATCTAACTCTAAGTGAGATTGAACCTACTCTAAAATTTTTTTTTGTTAAAAATTTTTCATCCTAAGATTCTTGATTTAAATGATAATTGACCTATGTATAGTTATGATGATCTTATAGATTCATTCCTTAAAGGTAATTACTTTGATCATGATGACTATGTACTAAATTATGATGATTATTTATAATTAAGTAATAGCTTATTGTCTATTGGTTTGGGGAGTTTAGAATCTATGTTTACACCTAATGGCCAACCTAAAATCTCTAGAATAGAAGAACCATCAACAATAATCATAGGTGAGATCACTCCCATAAATTTAGGCACTGAAGAATATCCTAAGAATGTTTATTTAGGAATTCAAGTGATTGAAAATGAGAAGATTAAATTTATTAAATTATTTAAAGAGTTTATTAATATTTTTTCCTGGTCATACAAGGACCTTAGAGGTTATGATACTAATATTATTAAACATGACATTCTTATTAAACCTTGTATCAAACATGTTAGATAGAAAATATGGAGAATCAACCTTTTCTTAGAAGACACCATTAACAAAGAGATAGCTAAAATGATTGATGTTAGTATCATTTTTCTTGTAACATATTCAGAATGGGTAACTAATCTAGTTCTATTTAGAAAGAAAAATGATGACATTAGATTATGTGTAAATTTTAGAGATCTAAATAAAGCTAGTGTAAAAGATAATTTTTCTTTATCAAACATAGATAAGATTTTGTAACAGGTTACAAGATCTGAGATGATGTCTTTATTACATGAATTTTCAAGTTATAATCAAATTTTTATGAATCTTGATCATAGACATAAAACTACTTTTACCACACGTAGAGGTATTTTCACTTATAATAGAATATCTTTCGATTTGATGAATGCAGGAGTTACTTTTAAATTAGCCATGCATGTTGATTTTAATGATTTGATAGGTATAGTTATTCAAGTTTATTTAAATGATCTCATCATTCATTCTAAAAAGATAAAAAAACATTTAGGCCATCTTTGTGAATTATTTACAAGATGTAGAAAGTTTGGTATTTCTTTGAATCCAAAAAACTCTATTTTTGGTGTGATTGAAAGTAATATATTAGGACACATAATTTCAAAAAATGGTATTTTAATTGACCCCAAACATATTAAAATAATTAAAGGACTACCTTCTTCTAAGGATCAACCAAGTCTAAGGTCTTTCTTTGGTAAGATAATTTTGGTTATAAAATTCATTTCAGATTTTACTAACAAATCTAATCCATTATGATTGTTGGTTAAGAAAGATAAAACATATATTTGGGATGAAGGTGCTGAATTAGATTTTAATTCTATTAAAAATACTATTACAAGTATTCTTATTCTTGCTAAACTTGATTTGAAGAAAGTATTTATTCTCTATGTTAATGCTACTAAAAAAGTTATAAGAGCCATAATAACTCAAGAGTTTGAAAATAATAAAGAAAAACCAATCAATTACATGAGCCAAGTTTTAAAACATATAAAAACTAGGTACCTCCTTATTGAAAAATTTATTTTCTCATTAGTTTTTTCTTTGATTAAGTTTCATTATTTATTGATAGAAAACAAAGTTTTTGTGTGATCTAATGTACCTATTTTGTCTTATCTTTAAAAATACTCAACAATTTAAGGAGGGCTTACTAAGTATATTTTATGAATTTAAGAGTTTGATCTTGAATTCAAAACTTATAAAACTATTAAATATAATAAATTAGCAAAACAATTATCTAAAAATGCTATCTTAGATATTAATGTCTTAGTTTTATCAGTTGATAAAAATTCAAATTCTAAATCATATTTAAAAACCATGAAGGTTGCTAAATTTTCTAAAAAATTTAAGTTTGGTCTTGAGATGAATGAATGTGAATGTTTATTAGCTAAAAATGATTGGTATCATGATTTAGTTTATTATTTTCAAAATAAATCATACCCTAATAACTTTGATAAGAAATAAAGGCATTCTTCAAGATTAAAATCATTAAATTTCTATTTGTTATTTTTTTTTAATGTATTATTGTAATTGAGATGGAGTTTTGTTAAGATGTCTTACACATAATCAAACTCAGAAGGTTCTTAGGGGTTGTCATGAAGGAAACTATGGTGGACTTTATGTTACAAAAATAATTGCCTATAAAATTTTAAGAACATGTTATTATTGACCTATTTTATTTCAAGATGCTTATAAGTTAGTTTGTTCTTGTATGCCTTGTTAATTATTTTTTGGAAGAGATAAAATACCTATAATGCCTTTCAATTTGGTTCTTCCTGAAAAACCTTTTACAAAATGGGGTGTTAAATTTATTTTAAATATTCATCTACCTTCATTTTCAAGTCATAGATATATTTTGATAGCTATAAATTATTTCACTAAGTGACCATAAGCCAAAGCACTTAAAAGTTTAATAACAAGTGAAGTAATTTCTTTTCTAAAAAATCAGAGCTTCTCTAGATTTAGAGTTTCATATGAAATTATTTTGGATAATAGGTCTTAGTTTGTTTCAAATTAATTATTATAATTCTTAGGAAAATACTCTATTGTTTTTAGTCATTCATCTAAGTATTATCCACAAGGAAACATACAAGTTGAATCTACAATTAAAAATCTGATTTCTATTATGAAGAAACTAGTTTGTGATAACAAAATAAACTGACAACTGACATCTTAAATTTTTTGAAGATTTATGAGATGATAGGACTATTGTTAAAGTAGAAACTAGTTATTCACCTTTTATGTTAGCATATGGATTAGAAGCTACTTTGTCAATATAACTCTAAATTTTTTTAGTTAGGATTGCTTTACAATATGTAGTTGAAGATACAAATTTAATTGAGTAAAGATTGCATGATTTAGTAGTTCTTGATGAATCCAAAACAACAAAATTACAAAAATTAGAAAGAGCTAAGAAAAAATTTCAAAAAAAAATTGATAAAAAAATTTCTAACAAAAAGTTTAATCTTAATGATTTAGTCTTATATTGGAATAAAGCCCATGAGGATTCTGAAAAACATCATAAGTTTGATTCATTATGACTTGAACTTTATATAGTTGCCATAGTTCTTGAAAACAATACTTTTAATTTATAATATCTTGAAGGAAATTGGTTATGTTACTCAGTTAATGACCATCATTTGAAACCTTTCCATGAATAGTTATCTTTTTGTTTATTTTTTTTGCTTTGTTTTTTTCTTTCTTTTGGTTTGTTTCATTTTTGCTCCTTTTATTTGCGTTTCCATTTTGATTTGTATTTGTCTTTGTTGTACTTTGCTTTTGAAGAGATTAATGAAAGGTTTAAAATGGAAAAATGTCACATTATGTAGAAAGAATGCAAGAGAGATGCAAAATTACTATAGGTATCACTCATTTCTCAAAGTTACTCTTACAAATTCATGTTTGTACTAAATGAATAATCTATGTTGATTTATATTTAGTTGTTAGAGTATTACTTTATTTTCAGATTTTGTGATTAATGCATTTATATTATATTTTATATCCAACTCAAAATTTCATGTTATTTAAATTCTCTTTCTTCATGTCATGTTAGTCGAACAATTCATCTCTTCCTAAAATTCATTATTTAAGGGGTTCACACTTAGCTACTTGAGAAATGATTTTTCTAGATCACACTCTCAAGATAAATTTGTTTTATATAATAGGCAATTTTTTGATACTTAACTTTATTACACTAAGTTCACTAGCAAGGTCGCTAGTGTTATGCCTATTTTCTACACCTCCCCAAAATTTTCAAAAAATTAATACTTACTGCCTTAGAGATGACCCTGTCATAAAATATAAAAATGTGTCAGGGACCCTATTGTTTGATAGTATTTTAGATGCATGTTTTCAATTATGAAATGATATTGATTGATTGATGAATTTATATTTATGTTTTAAGTGGTTTTAAAAATCATGGTGGACTAATGAATAAAATATGTACATATATTAATGAATGTGCTCAATGGTTTTGATGTTCAATTCAGTTTAATTTTGAGGTAGTTTTAGTCAAAATGTAGTTTTAGTCTAGATAGATTTATAATGATTATTGGCTTTTCATAGATGATATGATTTTATTAATGGATTATAATAGATGATGATGACATTTATGGTTATTTCATTTGAAAAATAATACATTTGTCTAGAAAGACTATTTTTAGAATACAAAAATTCATGGATCATCCTTGTTTGCTATTGTGATATAAAGGACATTTGAGGTATTAGTATGATTAAGTTGATTTAATGATGTTTCCATTCTAGTTTGTATAGATTACATGCTTATTCCTTTAATTCTATGATTTGATTGCCAAAGTACATATTTAAGATCATGGTCACCTAATCGACATTCTAGGTCTTTGTCATGTCAAGATTTGAATAAGTATTTAGATTCAATGAACATAAATCTCTAGGCTTGTATAACATTATTTGTATCTCACTGGGCATGAAGGTTTATATATCAAAAATTTGAATTGGTTGATTCAATATTTGTTCATGAAATAGTTTTCAATGGTATAGTGTGTTCATAAAATTATGATAATTTGTATAGTCTTATGGCTTAGTTTTACTTGTCTTAAATTTTTGAAATCAATTCAAAGACTTATAACATGGTTAGATCCCTTTATATTATGGTGTAAGACTTAGGAAATTGGTAATTACAAAGATCATCATGAGTTTTGTATAGTTATAAAGTCTTAAGGCCTCGTGGATTGATTACGAAGTAAGCCCAAAGCATGTTTATTGACTTGGCTAAACTGGTGATGGGTTGGCAAATGAAATACATCATGGAAAGGTTAGGTGGTATTAATATTTAATAAGGACATGTATTTGATGTTTTGAGATCATCTTAGAAGATTTGGAGACATAGGGAGTTAATGCAAAGTGATCTCACCTCGAATAGTAAAAATTAGTAGATGTTTGGTATGAAGAAATAGTTATCACTAAATTTGATTTGTGATGATAATGACTTAGTATAATTGATAAAGTAATTTAGGTTTGATGAGAATCAATAAGGTTTGAGAATGCCACTTGGTTTGTTACGGAGAAGAGTTGGTGGATATAACTTGTATATTTTTTAGTTTTTGGTCATTTGGTTTCAAGCTTGATGCTAGATTGAAGCCCTGGTCAGATAGTTATTAAGTTGTAGAGTGAGGTCTTGGTGAAAATATTGGATAAAAGGCTTGGGTGCATCATCAGGTATGTTATACACTGTTCAAAATTTTGTTTATGATGATTATTGAAAAAGTTTACAATTTTTAATGAAGAAATAATTCTATTCAAATTTGCATGATATGATTGAAAGTTCTGTGAAGTGTGCATGAAAATTATATAAGAAGTTGTGATAAGTTTTTGGAAAGGTTTTTAAAATAGTGATAGGTTATGTGAAACTATAAAAAATACATAAATTTGGTTGAAATTTTTTAGTTTGTGAATGGTTTTCTATGGGATATGCACTATAATATAAAAATGCATGAGTTCATTTGCATGAAAATTATTTGAGGAGATATAATAGTTTCTTGAAGGGTTTTGAGAATATCATTAAGTTGTGCATAGCTTTATGTGCATAATACATGGTTTAGTTTATGATTCAAGTGCATATAATGGAGCTCTTGCCTGTTTAGTAGTATATTTATAAATAATATAATAGCTCTCTTGTTTGAGATGTTTTGGGATTTACGTAAGTCATTTATGTATTCTATCAATATTTAAAGGTATTTCATGTCATATCAGTGATGCATGATTTGATGGTTTTCATGTGTGTATATATTATTGAATGCAAATGAAATATTTGTCTTGATTGTAATGGGTATTCTAAAGAGTATGTTTAAATTTTGTTTAAATGACTCTTGGGTATGTTTACCTTTAGCAGACATAGAATATAGGGTTTTAATGTTGGGTATATGTTTTTTGAGGTTCTATTTATTTCAAGGATTTATATTAAAATGGTTGTGGAATAAACAAAACATAGTTCCTTGATCTAGTTTTTTATTTCTTTAAATCCTTCACCTTTTTAACATATTTGAGATGCGGTTCTTATTTTTGAAGCATTTGATTAGTGGTTTATTTTGTGTGCATACTTGAATATTAGAAGAATCTTGAGGTATGCATTTTATAAAAGAGATAAGTATCAAAATTTTGATATCATCTATGAAAGACATCACTCAGATACTTAAGATTGATTATTTTGAGATGCCTATGAGTAAATTTTTATTTTCTATGGAATGGATAAAAGGTCAGTTTGTTCATATAGGTCTTAATGCTAAGAATTTATATGCATGAAAATGATATCAATATATTGATAAGCTACAATATACATTTTGTAAGGATTTTGGTATGGTAAAAATTAAGGTTTTATCATAAATATATAGCATTTGGGATTTGGAAGAGAATTTGCATGCATAAAATAATTTTTGCCAAAACTTGTAACATATTTTAAATTACAGTCTACATGTGTATTTTGAGAATTGGCAGTTTTGTTTTTTTGATTCAAAGGTTTGGTGGTTGCCATTAAAAGGATTATGTTTGATGTATTTATTGAGTTATGTTGAAATCTAAAGCTTATGGACATTCTTTCTTAAAATCTGAGTCTTACGTTCTAAACTTGTTTGAAATAAAGACTTTGTTAAGATTTTTTTTTGAATATTCTAGAATGTCTAAGACTAAAACTGTCAAATTCAGTATAGTAAATATGAATGGATCAGTCATCCATTTGAAAATGATATGACATAAAATCATTAACAAATATGTATAGATATTCTTGAGATTACAGTTACAAGGGTGATTTAAAGTTTTAAGTAAGATGAGATTTTTGTTAAAATTTCACCTTAATATTAAAATTTTAGGTTTTTGTTTGAAAATGGATGTTGAAATTAAGGTTATTTGATAATTTTCATTTTAAAATTTATATCAGAACCTTATATTGGAATAAATGGTTAGCTTTAGATAGTATTTGATGTTGTAACTTGTTAAATATTGGTTTAGATTGTATATCTTAAAATCAAAATGTTATCACAACATAGATAGTACTGATAATATCACTAAGATATATTGATAAGTTATTGGTTGAATTTGATAGTTTCATTGAAGTATTCAAAATAGATTTTGATTCAGATAGATAGTTTTCAATTTATGATACAATTTAGTTGCAGTTTGGTAAAATGAAGCAATTTTTAGTTTGATTTTTTTGTTTTCCAATCTTAGATTTGATTGTTATATTTTAAATTTGTTCATAATGTCTGGATGGGATCAATCAGGTTAAAAAATAAGTAATGATAATAAGGTATGGGGATAAAATTCCAATAGTAATGTTAACCAGCCTCATTCTAACAAAGGCTTTCATAGAGGTGGTTTTTGTGGAAGGAATTTTGGCCCTAGATTCCATGGGGAAACTAAAATGTCTATTCACTTTGATGATTTAGACCTTAAATTTTAGGACATTCTAAGTAATTTTTTTGCTAATATAGCTAATAGGGGTTATAGGGGTAACAAGGTTTCTTTGATCATAGGTTTGAAGCTCAAACCCCTTCTTAAAATAATTCATCCCATCATTTGGACAATAATCCACAACATTTGCCACTCCAATTTCTTAATATTAATAGAGTTGAGCATGTTATTGATCTTCTACATACAAATCAAGCCACTCAATTAGAAATTGAGTCTTCCCATACTAAAAAAATGAAAAATTTAACCATTCCTTCTTATGCATCTTCTCTTTCCCATGTAGAGTATGCTAAGAAATGTAAGAGGTTGAATCTAGCTACTGCCCATAGTGAACATATTTTGAGGTTTGAAAGATTGAATTTTGGAGTTCAAGGTTATGATAGTAGAAGGAAGACAATTGATATTCCACCTTCCACTACAGAAAAGAGGACTGCAGATAAGAGAGCTAAAAGTTAATCTAAGCCAGATACACCAAGAGAGGTCAAGATGTTGTAGAAAATCAAATTGGAGATTGATGACAATACAACTGATTTAGGAATAAGATTGGCACGTTTTCTTGCAACTAAGATGGAGTATAATGTTTGTCTTCATGAATGAGACAAACATGTAACTGAGGTGTTGTTATAGTCAAATGATTATTGGTCATCTAAAGGATAGACTTTTGTTTATGTTAAACTTTTCATGACATAACTTGTCATTTTAGTTTGATACTTTAGTTTCAAACTTTGATATATTTTGATAAATTTTAGAAAACACAACAATTTTGAGATTCGATATAATATATATGCTTAAGTTATTTTGATATACATTATGGATTAATATAAATAGGATTTGTTAATCTTTGATTTATTTATTTTATGATTAAATATATATTTTATTATAGTACTAATTAATATGGGTCTTCATCCGTTAAGATTAGTTCCCACAGTCTATATTTAAATAAACTTGATCAATTAGGACTTTAAGTCTTAATTAAACCTAATCTTAACTAATAGTTGTTATAATTAATTAAATTTTTAAAAGTCAATTAGTTAACATAAACTAATAACTAACTAAAGCTAGTTATAACTTATTTGTAACTAAGTTGAAGGATAAGAAAAGATCAAGGACTAACTTGAAGATAGAAAAATAATAGGTATTGAGGACTCAGACATTTTCTAAATTCAATCATTCATCTTTCTTCTTTTATGCAAATATTATGAGATAGTACAACTTTTTTAGATAGACCTAATGGTAGTTTATCTAATGATTGCGTAATTACTTATGCAACACAGGTGTATCCAACTTTATTTATCATTTAATATTTATTATCTGAAGATTACTAAGCTTAATATCTTTTGATGATTACTATTTTTAGACCTATGCTCAGATTCTAAGTATTTAACTTAAATAATGATGAACTTTTTGCTATTTTATGACAATTCATTGATCTATTTTGATTGTAAAGTTGTCATTCAAGTTTTTGTAAAGGAAGAATGTTGGTTTTATCAATAAAATCATCCTTCTCTACTAATACAACTCTCCTTTGATACTCACACTCTTTATTGTAATCTATGTGAGTCTAAATTTAATATAATTTAATCTTTAGTTATCTTCTAAATCTGAATTTATTTCTATTTCTAGTTATCTTCTTAACTTTTAGTTTTAGTTAGTTCATTTCTATTTATTTGTTTATTTGTTCTTAGTCTCACCCTTGTCTTTTCTTTTGTTTCATTAACTATAGATCTTTTTTTAATCAATCTTATTTTAGATAGTTTTATTTAGTGTTTTATCTTAAATATTTATTAGTTCATAATTTGTTTAGTTTTCCATTTAGTAATCTCTTTTATTTTCATTAAATTAGACATTTGATAGTTATTTCATAGTTTAGTTCTTGTATAATCTCTTTTAATTATTTTTAATCTTAATCTTAATAGATTTCTAAAATCTATCCAAGTCTTTAGATTAATAATCCTTTATTCAGTTTAGATTTAGTTTAATAGTTGATTCATAGTTATTGGATTTATTTCTATTTTAGCTTATTTTAGTTTAACCTTTCTCTTTTAGTTTTTATAGTGTCTTGAGTTTGTTTCTTGATTAGATTAGATTGTTTAGTTGGGATTGAATTACTTTATTAATTTATTTTTCCTTTTCTTAGGAGCTTAGTTATTTCATTTTTCTTAGTTTGTTGGCTAATTATTTATTGTCTCACTCTTTTGTTTACATTATTTAATATTTTCTCTTATCTTTAATCTATCTATTTCCACTTCTAATTTTCTTTAGAATAAAACTTGGAGAAAAATATAGAAAGAAGTAAGATATTATTGAATATATGAATATTTATTGAATCAAATTTCTATTCTTCAAGAGACTATCTAACCCATAGGTCTTCTCTATCAGATAGAATAGATTACAAATTCTTATTCTAACTAATTCATGATTTGACAAAATAAATTTTTGATTGTTATAATGGAATAAGTTACTTTTGATAAATTGTTGATTATTTACGAAAACGTATAAAAAAACCTATCACATAATTAGGATTATAGATGAACCTTTAGAATCTCATGATTAGACTAGTATGATTTCAACTTGACATTTGTAATAGATAAAAGGGTTGATTCATTGACATCATAATTTCCATCATCAACAGAAGGTGGAAGATAATTCTTAGGTGGTTGAAAATTAGAAGAAGAAGGATTAGTTGAGGGAGGATCTAAAGTCACCCATCCATCCATGAGGTTTGGAAGAGCCAAAAAAATAGTAATGACCCACCTTAGAGGAGGCTAGACCAAACTACCAATAGGGATGGGACTAGGCAGTGATCTTAACTGAGAATAACTAGCAATATATTTCTCATGTAGTAGTGTAGACTCCATCACCCCCCTCAACCCCTCCACCCCCATCATTGAGTGAAAATGGTAGATAATCATACATGGTTATGGTTATGAGAATGAATCCATTAGTGTATGGGTGTTATACACGGTGAGGCTTATGGTGGATGATCTAGGGGGACATAAATCATGACACAGGGAACACTCCCCTAGTGGTCTAGTAGCTCCTACAAGTGCCTAACTTCCATGGATTTTTTTTACTTAGAATTAAATCTATATATAGACAAAACTAATACAAAAATCTTGTCATTAATTGAAAAATGATAATATGATTCTTCATTTTTAAATAAACTAGAGTTTTTAGCTTTCTATAATTGAAATAAAATAACAACTCTGAAGAAATTTCGTAATATATATATATATATATATATATATATATATATATATATATATATATATATATATATATATATATATATATACCAGTTAGCAAAATCCCCAAGGAGGGCCAAATTCCATGAGAAGGGTTCAAGATGATAAGGCTAATATAAAATATGTATCCACTACCAAGAAAATTGGGATTTAGGGCATGTCTAAAAGATATGCTTGAAGGACTCAGGTCTTTAACAAGTTAGACTCTTGAGTTAAGTGAATCCAAGATGAGAAAAATGTTCCCTAAATAGAAGGTCTTGATAAACCAAATACCAAAATAAATGAAAAATATTGGGTTAGAGTGTAATAAAATTACTTAGATGATTCACAATAGTAGAACAATATATCATAGAATTAAGAATAGAATAAGTAGGTCCACAATAATAATTAGTAAAAGAGTAGAATACTTGGATATTATGACTAAGCTACTTTGAGGAGGCAACCTCCATAACAATGAAATAAGAATAGAATTCACAACATGATCCTCTAATACTAAATACCACTTCTTATATATAGTGTACTTAGCCATTGTTATTCCATAGGCCAAACTAATAAGAATATAAAAAATGTAATAAGAATATAAAATAGGTATGTATGCACAAGTCTACCACACATATACTGAGACATGTCATAGTACAAGAGCATATCATGCCCCTCCCATTCAAGTAATGTTATCCTCAACATTGAAAAAACCCTCAATATTATCATAGGAAAGCTTCATCCTCCCATGTTACATCTTCACAATACAAATTCTTCCATTTGATTAAATAATCTTGAATTATTCTAGTCTGTAGTTTCTTAGTATGTATTTGAAGAATCACTTCAGAGTCCATAATAACTTGACCTTATTCATCTAATTCAAGTAACTTAGTTTGAGCATAAACACTATGACCAACTACTTTATTCAGGCAAGATACAAGGAATACTAGATGTATGCAAGTGGATTGGGTGAATTCCAAATTGTAGGCCACACTACCAATTTTATTTAAAATATTACAAGGGCCATAATACTTAGGGGGAAACTTATTATCATTTTTCTACTACTTCAGAGACATTTTATTATACAATTGTAATCACATAAAAACCTAATCACATATGTCAAAATGTCTCACACTATGGTGTTGATTTGCTTGTTGTTTTATGTGATTTTAAGCCATGGCTAAATTTTATCACAAACTAGCAAGGACTTCCTATTGATGGTGAATGTGTTCCTCAATAGCTCAAACCTTGGGATGGAACTTGAAGGTTGAAGTGATGGATGGGGGTTGATATACATACAAGGACATAAAGGGATACATTTTGGATGAATTATAAATACAAGTATCACCATTTGGCAAGTGGTAGTTAATGAACCCATTTTTATTATTTATTAGAAATAAAACAATATAGATATCCTTTTAGAAATGTGTTGACTACCTCTATTTGTCCATCATATTGAGGATGATAGGATGAAATATGAGCCAAATGGGTACCTAAACATGTAAATAATTCAATAAAAAAATTACTAGTAAATATGGGATCCTGATCACTTATAATGATCCTTGGAGTACTATGCAATTTTTAAACAATATTGAAGAAAATAGATTTTAATGTACTAGGAATAAAAGGTTGTGATAGGGAACACAAATGAGCATACTTGGTGAGTTAGTCCACAACTAACATGATAATTTTTTTACCTTCATATCACAGTAAACTATTAATGAAATCTACATACACAATATTTTTAAACTTTATCAATTACTGATGTTTTCTCGCTTATAGAAACCTATTGAATCTCAATATTTTTGAGTGCACACCTTAAAGGTGAATTGGGAAAGGGGTTAGCAAACCTTTGTGCTTTACAAGATTATTGGTCCCTATACTATTACCTAAAACTAATACAAATTACTCTCATATGACTCCCTAAGCATTAAAAACTTACTTATACACTCCTTAAAGTAATTCATTATCCAAAATATCCCCTACCTAAGAAAAACCCCCTTCTACCTAATTTTTATACTATGTTGACCAAGTTAACCTTGTTGGGAATTTAACACACATTACAAAAATCCATTAGCCCAAGCTAATGTAGTTTGAGGCCTGATGTCTCTATTTTATTCCTAACAAAGTCAATCAAGCTAACCTCGTCAGCTTTATTTGGTTATAAACACCCTTTCAAATTCATTTATAAAAGAGGATCATTCAATTATGCATCATTTCTGCTCAATTTTTTTTTATATAATCAATAGGAGGTTTCATTGCTTAGGTTTTTTCCTTGGAGAAGTAGCACTTATATTGTGGAGGTATTGGATGCATAGGAGAAGTCTTGTAGCTTAGAGCTGATCTATCCTTGTGATCCTTACAAGCCACAACAATCTCTTACAAAGCATCATTGGATAAGGGAGATATTGATGCATGATAGGTTTAATACAAAAAGGTAAGTATACTTGTAGCCTTTCATATTTTGATAAGTAGATATTGTAGAACTAATGGATTGAATTAAATCTCTCTCAACTTAGATCATTTATATGTTATATTTGATAAAATTATCTTTACATGTTTATTGTATTCCTCATTTGTGCCATAATATTTGGTGAGCATTATATTAGATTGCATATTCATTTACTAGATTAGCTTACATGTTTATTTAGTATATTAACTTGTTTACTATTATTATAATCATAAGACCTAGCTAGGGTTATCATAAAATGACATTTGAATAGAGGCTTTGGAAACCTCTCCTTTGTCATTATGTGATAAGAGATCCCTTAATGTACATTTAGTGGATCCATTATTAATCATGACCTTGATAAAAAAAAATTTCTAAGTGGATTGTTAGTTGATTACCTTCTTTGAGCTTGGAAATTACTGAGTAAGATAAGTTATAAATCTATATTATTATGCTTGAATACATTTTGGTGAACCTGATATGAATATAACCCTTACATAATTTTAATCTTTCTTTACAGATAACTTGATTGACTCTGTTGACCTAGTTTAACATTCTATGCATAGGTTTCCATACTTTGTCAAGCCTATTGACCTAGTTCAACTTTGTGTGTCAGTTTTTAAAACTTCATCGAGCTTGTCAACCTAGTTCAACTCTTTATGTATGTTTTTACAACTTCATTGACCCTATAAACTTAGTTTGGCTTTCTATGCATAGAATTTATAGTTTCAATCTGAACTGACTTAGTTTGGTTTTCTATCAATCTAGTTTCTCACTGATTACATTCAACTAAAATAACATAGTTTATTTTTATGACCTATGTATTTAACTGAATCAACCTACTTGATTATTTCATTCTCTATAGTTTTAATTTCATAACTACATCAATCTGATTGACATAGTATTATTTTTATATTAAATTACTAGTTTTATTTATACTAGGTTGATTGACTCAACTCTATTTAATATTTATGTCTTCTACCTTCACAGGTTTAAACTTTTGCTTGGATTACCCAGTTCAAAACAACAACTCAACATCTTCATAAAAATACTACATCGATCTAGTTTAATTTTTCTTATTTACCAAGTTCATTCTAACAAGATCAATATTTTCATTTTATTATTTTTTAAACAAATTTATCTTCCCACCTTTTTCAAAATTTAAATTTTAGTACTTTTTTTTATTAGTTTTTTAGTTCTATAAGACTGTACCTATAGAGTCAACTAGGTCAACTAACTTGACCTAGTTTTGTATCTACTTCCTACCCAAGAAACTAAGTCGACTTGATTGACTATATTTATTTTGGCCTATCTTTCCAACATACAGAGTTGATTCACTTAACTTTGTTCTATTTTGTTTGTTCAACTTGGTCGATTGACTTAAATTTATTCTATTTGTTTTTCTTCCTAGTTTAAGCAAAGGGAATTAACCTACATTGATAGTAATTAAAATTACTTTACTTTTGATTTAGATGCCTATTTATTTAATTTCAAAAAATTACAAATTAGCTTTCGAATAATTGATTTCATTTTTATTTTTCTTTGTTTCAATTTCTCTAAAAACTATGTACTAATAGTTTAAAAACTACTTAGCTATTATCATAAAGGGCTAATCGATACTCTATTTATAATCCTTGTCTATTATTTACAAATATCATGGTGTGAAGGATATTTTACCAATACTCATAGCTATAATACAATGTTAAACATGATTTTTAGTTTCTAGTACCTCACGGTATTTGGGGAATGCTTATGATTTCCCTCTTTATTAAACCTTAGGAATCTAGCCATACATTTATTTATGTTGTGCATTGATTAATGGTTAGTGATGAGAAGATACTTCTAGTTTACCCTTGAAACTAGGTTTAGTGGTCTATGGGAATGGTACTTCCTCTATAGTTAGTTCTTTGAAACATTGGGTCAACACTATCAAATTGATAAGCAAGTATCTTTGGAAGCCTATAATTTCAATTAAAACTTTTATTACAATTTTTGATCTTTTTTTCAAACAATTAACTAGCTTCTAAATTAAATTTTTGCTACTTTCTATTTGTTACTATATGTTGTATTATAGACTTATATCAACCAATGTTTCTATAAGATTTATGATGTGTGCTACAACTAGATTGACTAGCTTGACCTAGTTGTACATGTTTTTATTTTTATTTTTTGTACCTACAAATAAATCATCTAGATTCAAACCATTTTATTTTTTCTCAAATTACAAAACTTCATCAATCAATTTAACCTAGTCTATTTCAAACTATTCTTCCTATAAGAAATTTGTCGACTAGCTCGACTTTATCTATTTTAGATTATTATAATTTTCTATTTATTTATTGTTGTTGACCAACTTGACTTAGTCTTATATAATTTTTATGTTATTTTACATATCTAAATATAGTGACCTATTCGACTTCATATCTATTGGCAGACATAGTTCCTTTTTAGATTGTTTGATCTTTTCAAGTCTAATAATCCACAACATTGACCTGATCAAATCTATACTTAATTGTTTTCATAATTTACATTTAACCCAATTTCTCACATATTCACACTACATCAACCTACTGGAATTCATATCTATTGGATGACTTATTTCTTTTTTAGACTATTTGATCTTTTCTAGTTTGATAATCCATTGTATTGACTTGCTCGACTCTATACTTGCTGGTTGACATAGATTACCTTCATTTTGGTTTCTCATATATTCACATTGCATCAACCTACTCGACTGTGTACTCATTGTTTGACTAATCTCTTTTTAAATCCTATAACTTATTTGGCTAATCCCATTCAGTATCTATCCAATTCAATTTTATTATTATAAACTTTTTCTTAAGAGCAACTACACATTCTTAGGTTTCTTTTAACCTTACCTAACATCATGAAATCACCCATTAAAATCATTTTTGATAACCTCAACCCATTTAGAAGATACATGGGTTGTTCTTTCTTACCCACCTTAGCCACTTAAGAGGATAATCCCTCATGGTGCACCTTTTTTTGTCATCTATCTACATATATTAATTGTAACATGGTTCAAATCACCCAAAGTGATGATTTATATGGATCTAATCCATTTCACACTTCTCAAGATACCACCTTATCCAAAATTCTTTTTTAAATAATTGGAGCAATAAATATTAGCTTAATCAATACTCTCATAGGGAATCCTCCTATAGGAAACATCCCTACTCCTAACAATGGGAATGTTTTTCCTATCAACACTAATATTCTTTCTCCTACCAATATTAATACTCTACCTCCTAACACTAGTAACCAAAATATAGTAATCTATACTTCTCAAATTCTTGCACAAATAGTCCAACAAATGAATTTTATGCAAATGGAAAAGGCCTCTCAAATGATTTAAATGCAGCATGATATATTATAAATGAATAATCAACCTCATCTTATATTACCTCAAAATAATCAAAATTTTATCCCTCTTCCTCTTAGAGATGTAAATGAGAATATCATTCCATAACCACTTATGCATTATATAATGCTTCCAAATATCCAAAATAAACCTTTAGCTCCTTTCATTGCATCCATTGATATTGGAAACACATCTCCAACTATTAAATATGATATAACTAAAGACCCTGCATCTTTTCTTAAGGTATTTGATAATCTCTACAAGGAATGGGTATAAAAAAATACCTTTGCTACTACTAAAATTATAGTCAAAACATTCACATGAGATGTTTATAATGGTATAATCAATTATCTCAACATTCCATCTCAAAATTAGAAGATTTGGTTAATGCCTTAGTCAAGAAATTTCAATAAAAAGATCTTCTAAAAAATTGTCTTAGTCATTTTATCAATGCTAAGCAATCATCCTCAGAACCAACTCATGCTTTTATCAAAAAATGGAAATCATGAACTCATAAAGGATATCACAACATGACTAATGATGACATCTTCAAATTATTTATCACTATTTTATCACCTTTTCTTTAGTATAAGTTTCAAAAATTTTCTCCATAAACTTTCAATGAAGCATTTCATCAAGATAAAAAATAATATTTCCTTACGAAACAATTTGATACAACCAATAACTCAACTAAGGAATCTTTCCAAACCTCAATTAATGTAATTACAAGTACTAATCCTCAAATGAAAGTATGAGTATTAAAAATAAATAATCAACTTTTTTCCTACCCACCATTATTAGTATCACAAATGAAGCAATTATTACCTCCATCTAAACCCGTCACCTATAATAGTGCCTTACCTTCATGGTATGATCCCAATAATTTTTTTGGGTTTCATGTCTATGTGGGTAATTATCATGAAACATTTCATGGGATTGTCAATTTTGTTGTTTCTTTCATGTTAAGAGATATATTTGACCATGATCCTATGATCAAATTACATCATCATGACTATCTTAAAGCCTCCAAAAAGAAGCATGTTAATAAAACCATACCTTCTAAACCTAAAATATATTACTATAACACACAACATTCAAATGATGACCATTGTGCAATTCATGTTGAATATGATTGAAACTATACCAACTCTCAATATGTGAACCTAGTAAAAGTTAACTATATATGAAAATATGCTCATAAAGACCTTGTCACTAAACCTAAGAAACCCTATATTGAAGAACAAATAATTAAAGATATTATAACCACTACACCCACATATTATGAATCAAAAGAGAAAACACTTCCACAACTAGAACCCCAAACTAGTTCTCTTATGCTTATGAAAAATGTCATACCTCATGAACCTCATACTGGTTCTTCATCATCAAAATTAGATTAGAATTTTTTGGAATAACTTCATTCAATGCCTTGTAAAATTCCCCTTATGGAGTTATTTCTCACTTCTCCATATCATCATAAATTTTGTTGTGTCCAACACACCCCTTTTTTCTACAAAAATTAGGGACCCCTATCTAAATTGATAAATCTGAGTTCAGGGACCTCTTATCTCACTCAGATTAACTCTGTTAGGAAATAATCCTTGAATCCCATTCTACCTTGGTATCCTTGAGTGTGTGGCTTGTTTGTAATGGCAAATTGATCCATTTTAGGAGCCCTCATGACCTCTAAAAATTTAACACAGTCAAGTCCTCATAATATCCCAAACTAAAATAGGTGCTATTTTACTTAGAATATTTAATGCACTAACTTTTTTTTAGTTTCATTTTCATTATATATTTCCCATCATATTAGTCTCCTTGAATGTTAGACTCTTGGAGTCTTATATGAAACCTTATAAAATCTAGTTAGTGGCTAGGTGAGAATTTTATTCATTATGTTTATTTTCATTTTACTTAGTCTCTTTTTATGGATTTATATAGGAGGAATAGTGGAATGAAAAATAACTACATAGATATCTATCATCGAGGGAAATGTATAATAGGGCATAGCCAATCAAGGCACCAAGTTTTAAATGTGTCAATGTCCAAAACCCAATAGAGATGTCAAGACCTAAGAGATCCCAACATAATAATAAAGCACCATATGACCCATGGTCAAAACTTGTTATAACCTATCCAATCAAGGCACCCCAATGTCAAACATGTTAGTCTCTTAGTCTTGATAAATATGTCATATCTTGAGAGAGCCTGCTATCAATATTGTTAGTCTCTCAAACCTAACAAAGATGTCAGGGTCCAAGAGAGCTTGATTTATCACATTAGGCCATTGGCATTTATGTAAAAGACTAGTAGGGAGATCCAAATAGGCCCTAGGATGGTTAGAATGAGGAAATTCAGATTTATAGGGTTAATTAGAAGATTTCACATGTGTTTTAATTGACATTCTCTTTCCCCACATCATATAAAGATAATATGCTAGGACACACTTAGGTGTCAACCATTGCAACATGAAACAATGAACAAAAGACATGTGGGACAAAATAGGAATCACTCAAGAAGCCTCAAAGATGATATAATCATGTGCCTACCATGCTCTAGGCATTAGGACAAAATAGGAATCACTCAAGAAGCCTCAAAGATGATATAAGCATGTGCCTACCATGCTCTAGGCATTAATTGAATGGAAAGCTAGGTCTTGATTAGATAATATAAAATAATGTGTTACAATCACCAAATCTAGAAGTCATTATATAATTGAGATCTCTAAGTTTAATTCTATAAATAAATATGAGGATCAAGCCACCAAATAAAATTTATATTCACACCAAGTGAGCTACCAAATACCATAAATGTAGGAGATGTATACAGATCCCTATAAGTGCCTTAGGATGAACTCATTAACCATTATTACTCCCAGTTTCATAAAACCCACTCATTAATTTATGATGTGAGAAGTGCCCTCTGTCTCTTCTCTTTTTACTCTATTTTATTTGTAACTAAGAGACCTTGAAACCAAAATGGCTATATCATCCTAGAACCCCAAAGCTGAGTTAGAATACTAGGATACTTTATTCCTAAATGACTTGACGTGTTTTATTTACTACAATGAAATATTCAAGACCATTGATCTGGTACCGAAGTCTTCCAAAAGTGATGATGAGGATGAGGTCAAATTTGAATATGTCCTTAGAGCTTATAAGAAATGCAAACTACATAGAGTTTTGGCTAAACCTAAGGTATTTCACTATGATAACTTATTCAACAAGTTATTTTGCATGATGAAGTAGGTGTAATATGGCATCCATGACATGGTTTGCTTAGTGAACGACCATCATCATATCACTAATATCTTAGGAGCATCCTTCAAGGCTTACTATAACCTCCCTAAGTATACCTTATCTTATAATTTGACTACCATGACCACCTAGATGAGCATCCACTAGATTCATGACGTCTTAAAGGACTAGGCCAAGAACCTTAGATTCTTATATGGGTTATTATATGCTTGGTGGTCCATGTAGTCTTATATAAGCTATATGGTCATCACCATCAGAATAATATTAGGGATATTTATGAGTATTTATACTTGGTGGCTTATAATGCCATAAAAAAGGTACCTATGCCTTGGTTGTCAAAATAAATTAGGGATTCCATCACCTCCATTGGTGATTACTGGTACCATTGGGAGGATACCATAATTTGAGTGGTAGGCATTCTTAAAGATTCCCTTCACTTACCCTACCAGGTCTTAAATTGCCTAGTAGAGTAATAAATTATGTATTTTATGGTGGAAGGCATATTTGAAAATTGTATTAGTATTCAAAATAATGGATACTCAACCCTCTTAATCACTATTTGGCACCATGTATATAGGGCCTTCCCTCCATAATAAAAGATGGTAGCTAAGATGGACTCTTTGGCCTTGGGAAGAGCTGAGCACCAGGATTGGGACCTGCATGACATCATTAAGTCACACTTAGATAAGTACTTAAAATTTATCAACCTAAAATATTTACATAATCCTAAAAATGATGATGAGATATACTTGAATCTTACCAATGACCAAAAGGTGCTCACTTGGATTGAGGCTTGCAGGAAGAAGAAAGGGAAGAAGGTTTAACTCAGGCCATCTACTGCCCCCTCTATAATAGTTCAACATGAAGATTATGTCAAGGAAAATCCATAAAGATATCCAAAAGGATTATACAAGGGGTACTTATATCTTATCTTCTTATATCTCCTCTTGCACCTCAACCCTTAGCTCCTCCACCACCTATTAGCCAAAATTTGGCTACAATAAATGAGTATCATTCAAAAAATTTATGTAATTGATCTTAACTTTATTGAGTCATTATGAATTTATTTTATTATTCATTAATTATATATTATGATAAATAGTGTGTCTTCATTGGCAACTTATAAGGTCATTTAGGATGGTCTAGTTAGTAGCTGAGTCAAGTCATGTTGTCTTGCCATCAAATGGTCATTCTTTATGGTCTTCATTATGTTTTTAACCTTATTTAAGGTAGGTTTGAAAAAATTAAGGTTAAGTATGAAATCAAGTTGATGAGGAATAATTATTAAGGAGACAAGGTGGTGACCCTTCTAGGACAACCATGGTTTGAAGCTGACCAAATTGATCAAGGACCAAATCTAGTAAGTTGATCATATTGTATTTCAAGCAAGTTGGAGAGATTAATGTATTTTACCTACTTTAGTCTTATTTTAAATTATAATATTGAGATGATACTTGATATAGATGAGAAAATATTATGGTTATATCATGCAATAGGTGTATTTTAAAGTCATCTAACACCCATGTGGTGACATCATGTTGTATTTTTCTGTACAAATCTTCCAAAGGTATTATATAATTGATTTCTAACATTAGAGTCTCTTTGTAACTACCATTCATCATTTGAAATGTATAATAAGGATTTATTAAGAGAGATATAGGAAAATAATGGTGTGAAATGTTTTATCACTATTTTTCACATCTATGCAAGTCATGGGAAGATGAAGAGTCATCTGGTTCACCATCTTTTGTAGTTTTAAAGGGAAAAACAGTCAGGTTATTGAAGAAAGAAAGATTTTAAAAGTATTATATAGAGGGTTTATATTGAATTAAAATGTAAAAAATATTCCATAGGTACCCATGCTCTTATAATATCCAAATCCATGTAAAAAGTGGAGTTACAGAGGCAAATAATGCGAAAACCCCTCTATTTCTCCATCGGGCTTATTAGCAGCTCAAGACAGTCAACCAATTTTTACTTGGTATTTTGAGAAGAGATAAAGTTTGTAACCAAGATATTGGCCATATTATGGGACAATAATTTCCTTACACTTTGTGTAATTTATTTTTTGGTTAGGATCCTTAGCTTTATGAACAGTCATTAAGAAGTTAAGGTGTAAAAAAGGACTCAAAACTCCATTAGGTTTGGTTTTATTTAAATACAAAGTCATAAATATATATGAATGCATGATAATTATTATAAATGGTATTTTTAACATTAATTAATCCATATAAAACCATGTTATTTCATGTTTCTTCATGTTCAATTTTGGTGTGGTGTCTAATAGTCTAGTTTTGCTATTTTGATCAAGACAGTCAAGTTATAGGAGATGTGAGGTGTTTTGGGTGAATTCAATGGAATAAATGAGATTATAAATATTTGTTAAAATACCTTGAATATATATCATACAAATTTAGGCACCATTGGAGACAAGATATTCAATAAAGATAGACATTTTTATATGCACATCTGGACTATTTGAATTTGCAGATATCGCTGAAAGAGACCTTGTCAAATAGAGATATGTTTTCATTATATATAATCCTTGAATGAAAAATTTCATCTTAAAATATCATTTAAGACCATTATAAATTTGTATCTAGATAAAAATACCTAGAGATCAAGACTTAGGAGTCTTTCTTTAGGCCAAGACCAAGAGAGTTTGTGAACCTACAAGTCTATAGACTTGTAGGTTAGTTTTGGCACCAAATATATGTGATGAAGAGTGTATGTGGTATGAATAATGAATAATATATTTACATATTTATTTATAAAAAATATCTAAAAATTTAAAACAAACTACCCAAGCCAACAGTAAGAGAAGGGAGAAGAAGATCTATGTGTATTCAAGCAATGCAATGTATAAAGCAAACATAATTATGTTTCTATGGGAGATTGACAAACATAAAAATTTTTTGGGAATAAAAATAAATATATTAATGTTATTAAAGTAACCCTTTTATCCTATTAAATCCTAATTCTTAGTCTACCTTGCATTTAAAGGTACTGTGTGAACAAGGATGACTGTGTGAGCCTAAAGGGAAGGTTGTGATGACATCAAAGTGAATGTTCAAAGAGATTGAAAAACATTTAATGGAAGAAAAGACATATATTTTTTTTTATCAATATCCATGCTCTCATAATTTTTTTAACTAAAATTTAAGAGGAGCAAACAAAGAATAATAAAGAGTTTTTACCAAATGGCCACCTACATGTCTGTAGAAGGCAACAAGATAAAAACACATGTTGATGATGGTTATTTGAGGGTTTGAAAGGATGGATAGAGGTAAAAATAAAATTTAAGTGAGATTTTAAATAGGATAAAACATCTTAATAAATATAAACTAGATCAAGAAACCCAATTTGATGACCTATAACTAAAAGGCCTAAATGACTACATACAAATTTGCCTATGTGAATGTACACTTTGTGTGTTGGTTATGAGGTCACAGGATATATTGAGATGATACAAGACATGAGAAATAATTATTAAAATAGTTACAATAGTTTGAAAAGAGGCATTTTGAGTGTTGACAAGTTGACAAACCTGAATGATTGCCTACATACTTGTCAAGGTAAAATGGAGGAAGAACATATTTGTAATGGTTGTATAAGATGATAAAGGGTTTACAGAGGTTAGAATTAAAGTGATTAGGGTATATAAATTTTTTAGTATAATCATCATGGTCAAAACCAATTGAATAATGTAGTCTTAGCATCTAATACTCAAGAGACCTAAACACAAACCAACATGCCTAATAAATAATTTCAAGTCTATCTCCAATAGTTTAAAGATAACACATGAAATTTTTGTATTAATTTTGGGATTTTGGTGGTATAAATAAGAGTGAAAATTCATGGTAGTATCTCTCATATGATATTTAACTCCTTATAAATTAATAATATGCTAAAACAAAACCAGTAGGGTCAAAAACACTAATCTGCCTACAAACCCTATATACAAGCAAGTCAAGTTTAGGACCAAATAGAGAGAAAGAACCTTTGGGAAAATGTTAAGAGACATGACATAGGTTTTTATAGACACATTTGAGGTAATTATAACCAATAACACTCATTTGTAAGGATTCTAGGCCTAAAACTCTTTCTTAGTCCTTACACAGTCTTGTAATGCCTAAGAGGCTACTATTCTATGCTCAAAACTTCATTGAAGATTTACATGGGATCCTGAGCATTATGGGAAATATGGAAAGGGTTGATAAAATGAGAATATTGGTGTTATTTTTTTCACTAAATCGTACATTTTAATGAATAATTCTTAATAGGTGAGACCACTCCAAAACCCTCATGTCACATTATTTAAAGCTCGAGAAGGCCTAAAACTCTACATAAATATTCCAAGAGGAAATTCATGGGATAAAAATCTCTTGGGGAAAATTAGGGACCTCTATGCACTAAAAATTTATGTCATTTGTTAGGGTATTTAAATCCTCATCTTTATAAAACATTGTTAAGAATGAGAAGAACTTAAAACCCTTCTAAAACCTTGCAAGAGACCCGATGGAAAATATTGGACTTCCAAGTGCCTCCAATGGATTAATATGGACTAAAAACTATATGAAAAAACTATACAAAACTATTGAAATTTGAATGATTAATTTGGTGGCACATTAAAATAGGCCTAAAAATATGAGTTTTGGTTATTTTTCATGGAGATTGACCAATTGAATCATGATGAATTATCTTGATGACCATTTATACCTTGGGTAAACCTCATATGATGATTTCTAACCCTCATATGAGGCATTAAGTGTATTTTTAATTCTTTATATAGATGTAAATGAGTTTTTAAGAAAGAATGAATATTTTTAAGACACCTAAAAGAATCTTGTGACATTTGACCATGTATCAAGAACTCTTAGAAAACCTAACACACCTACAATATCAATATGGAAGGTCCTCAAGAATGTGTAGGGTTTCAAATAGATGAATTGGTAGCTTAATATTAGTTATGTGATCAAGAAAATTTAACTTGTCACTCCTCAAATCCAATCATGAAGGTGGTTTCAAATGAAGAGTGATGATTCATACAAGAAGTTGAAAGTTCTTTCTACACCACTTTCTAAAAGATCATGATCACATTAAGGTGACACATATTGATGGAGTTATTAAATCTACCTATTTGTAAAATTTCTTGTTTATAACTTGCCTCATCAAGAGAGGACACTTATTATTTATCCTCTTACACCTCCCCTTCTCTCCTTATCATATTATTCTATATATGCCTGATTTTGGCATTGAATGGATCCTTTGGTTGAGCATGATGAAGCCTTGATCAACATAAATATTTTAATATACATTTTAATGTCAAATAAATCTATTTATTACCTTCTTAAATGCCTAAAATTAGTGTACTTATGTAATTTTTGATTAATTCTAGTAGTAGTGTCTTCACTCTCTCTCATTTGGCCTCTCACACCTGTTTGTAAATTGATTGTCTTCTTATAGGTCACATGGTGAGTTTGGATAACCTTTCATAATTTAGGAGTGGGTTTTAATCATTAGTGTCTTCATTAGAAATTTTTATTATCCCTTATAATCAACCCATTACCTATGACCTCCATGTTGAAATACTCATACTTGAAGGTCTTTGTTGAGTAGTTTGATCAGATTTAGGCCTAATTCATGTTCTTAGTACAAGTGGAGGGTGTTAATTTGGTAAATCACCTCCCTAATTTAGTTTAATTTGAGTTATCTCTCCCTTTTACAAATAATTAATAGGTCTATTATTAGTTTTAGGTTGATATCATCAAGGGAGCTAGCCTTATCTAGATATTCATCTCACTGATTAGGCCACACATAGCCTAGAGGTGTCTCCATGTTATCAATTAAGTGAAGAGGATTGAACAAATTCCTCAAGGGTGAAACTTTTGATGATAACACCACCCCTTTTATTCAAGTATCTCACCCCTTACAGGTCTATACATGTGTATCCCACCCCTAAGCAGCTTGTTCAAGTGACTCAACCTTAGGCAATACAAGCCCTAAGGTTTGATATCACTATCCCAAGTACTAGTTAATAATGGGACAAATAAAAAACACCAACACAAATCCCTTTCCCAAATCCCTCCACTCTCTAAAAACCTCTCACAGTACTGCTTGGTTTCCAAACTCTACTACCATCCACTCAATTGATGCCTCCCTTGTTCCCCATTTCCCCCCCTCCACAATTCAACCAAGTGCCTAGTGCCTCATTATTTCATAGTGCCCTCACCTCTTCTTTCCCATTTTACTCATACATTTCACAACCTAGGACATCCTTGGTTCCCCCACTAGTCATTTTATAGATCCAAGTTCCTGTTGTCTCCCTATCTCTAGTTAGTGCAGTTGTAGCTCCCATAATAAGTGTACCCATATGCACAACTCAAACAACCAAGGATGTTTTAGTGACATCCTCCATGGTATAATATATTCCTTACTCAAACCCATAGCTTCTAACACCTTTTCTCTATCAACTACAACAATTGAAGTTAACCCAAATATAAGGCTGAGAAAGAAACAAAAGTTAATGCATCCTTAGCCTTATTTTTAGGTACTAATTTCTCTTATTTAGCCTATTTCAAAGGTTCCTAATGCTCCTCTTACACCATTCATAGTGGCTCCCTTAATTATTTCCCAACCTCCCTTTCCCTCATCTTAGTTGCCCATGGAATTGAATTTAACCAACCAATCTCATCCTTCTTGCTAAATGACCCTCTTATAACTTCTACCACCTTTGCTCCATCAAATGCAACAATCAAAGCTAACCCAAATATAAGGCTGAGAAAGAAGCAAAAGTCAATGCATCCTTGGCCTTCTTTTTAGGTACCAATTACTCTTATTCAACCTCTTTCAAAGGTTCCCACTGCTCCTCTTGCACCATTCTTGGTGGCTCCATGAATCATTTACAAACCTCCATTTCCCTCATCCTAGGTGCCCATGGATTTGAATTTAAACAACCAATCTCCTCTTATAGCTCCTCCACCTCAGCCCTCAGCTCCTCCACCACCTATAAGACAAAATTTGGTTACCATGAATGAGTATCATTCAAAAATTTTATGTACTTGATCTTAACGTTGTTGATATACATTACGAAGGTCTTTTATTATTCATTAATGATAAAGGATGATACATAGTGTGTCTTAATTGGAAACTTACAAGGTCTTTTAGGATGGTCTAGTTGGTATTTTAGTTAATTCATGTTGTCTTACTATCAAATGGTCATTATTTATGGTCTTCATTATGTGTTTAACATTATTTAAGGTAGGTTTGACAAAATTAAGGTTAAGTATCAAATCAAGTTGATGAGGAATAATTCTCAAGGAGACAAGGTGGTGACCCTTCTATGACAACCATGGTCTAAAGCTAACCAAATTGACCAAAGCCAAAATCTAGTAAGTTGATCATATTGTATTTCAAGTAATTTGGAGATATTAAGGTATTTTTGATAAGTTTAATGTATTTCATCTACTTTAGTCTTATTTTACATTCTAATATTAAGATGCTACTTTCTAGCCATGAGAAAATGTGATGGTTATGTCATGTAATAGGGGTATTTTAAAGTTATCTATCACCCATGTGGTGACATCATGTTGTACTTTTCTATACACATCCTCCAAAGGTATTATATAATTGGTTTCTAAGATTGGAATCTCTTTGTAATTACTATTCATCATTTTTAATGTACAATGAGGAGTTATTAAGATATATATAAACAAATAAGGGTTTGGAATGTTTTATCACTCTCTTTTAGTTCTATAAAAGTTAGGGGAAGATGAAGAGCCATCTGGTTCACCATCTTTTATAGTTCCAAAGGGAAAAATAGTTAGATTCTTGAAGAAAGCAAGATTTTAGAAGTATTTTATAGAGGTTTTCTATTGAATGACAATGTAAAAAATATTCCATGGGTACCCATGGTATTATAAGATCCAAATCCATGTAAAACATGGAGTTTTAGAGGCAAATAATGCAAAAATCCACTCTATTTATTTATTAGGTTTATTGGCAGCTCAAGACAGTCAACCAATTTTCACTTGGTATTTTGAGAATAGATAAAGTTGGGACCCAATATATTGGAAATAGGAAGGGACCATAATGTCCTTCCACTTTGTGTAATTTGTTTTTTGGTTAGGCTCCTTAACTTTATGAATAATCATTAAGACGTTAAGGTGTAGAAAAGGACTCAAAACTCTACTAGGGTCAATTTTATTCAAATTCAAAGTCCTAAATCTAGATGAATTCATGATAATTATTATAAAGTGTCTATTAAACATTATGTGACCCATATAACACCATGATATTTCATTTTTCTTCATGTTCAAGTTTGGTGTGGTGTCCCATAGTCTAGTTTTACTAGTTTGATCAAGACAGTTAAGTTACAGGAGATGTGAGGTGTTTTGGGTGAATTAAATGGATTAAATTAGATGATTAATAGTTTAAAATATCCATTTAATATCTATAAAACATATTTAGGCATAATTTGAGGCATGATATTTAATAAAGATATAGATTTTTGCATGCATATATAGACTCTTTGAATGTGCAAATATGGCTGAAAGAGACCTTATCAAATAGAGATATTTTTTCATTATATATAATAATTGAATGAAAAATTACATATTTAGAGATCCTTTAAGAACATTCTCAAGGTGGATGCAGATAAAAATCCCTAGAGATCAAGATTTAGGAGTCTTTCTTCAGGCCAAGAGCAAGATAGTTTGTGAACCTATAGGTCTGTATTGACACCAAATAGATGTGATGAAGAGTGTGTGTGGTATGAATAATTAATAATATATTTAAATATTTATTTATAAAAAATATCCAAAACTTGAAAACAAACTACCCAAGCCAATAGCAAGAGAAGGAAGAAGAAGATCTAAGTGCATTCAAGCAATACAATGTATAGAGTAGACATAATTATTTTTATATAGGAGATTGACACCCATAAAACTTTGGTGGGACTAAAAATAAATATATTAATGTTATTAAAGTACAAATATTAGCTTATGAATTCCTATTTCTCATTATACCTTGCATTTAAAGGTATTGTGTGAACAAGGATGACTATGTGAGCCTAAAGGGAAGGTTGTGATGACCTCAAAGTGAATGTTAAAAGAGATTGGAACACATTTGATGGAAGAAAATACCTATTTTTAAAATAAATATCCATGATATCATCATTGGTTAACTGAAATTGAATATGACCAAACAAATAAGAATAAAGAGCTTTGACCAAATGGCCACCTATATGTTTGTAAAAGGCAACAAGAACAAAAAACATGTTGATGATGGTTGTTTGAGGGTTTGAGGGGATGGATAGAGGTAAAAATAAAATTTGAGTGAGATTTTAAAGAGAATAAAACATCTCAATAAAGCTAAAGTAGATCAATAAATGTAATTTGATGATCTACAACCAAAAGGCCTAAATGACTACATACAAATTTGCCTATGTGAATGCACACTTTATGTGTTGGTTATGAGGTCTAAGGATATATTGACATGAGATAAGACATGGGAAATAATTATTAAAAGAGTTAAAATAGTGTGAAAGAGATATAAAAAATCAATAAGAGGCATTTCGAGTGTTGATAAGTTGACAAACCCAAATGATTACCTACATGACTGCTAACATAAAATGGAGGAAGAACATATTTATGATGGTTGTATACGATGATAAAGGGTTTATAGAGGTTATAATGAGATTAAGTAGGGTATATAAAATTTTTATAGTCATCAACATGGTCAAAACCAATTGAATAATTAAGTCTTAGGGTCTAATACTCAAGAGATGTAAACACAAACTAACAGGCCTAACATAGAATTTCAAGTCTATCTCCAATAGTTTGAAGATAACACCTAAAATTTTTGTATTAAGTTTATGTTTTTGGTGGTATATATAAGTTTAAAAAGTCATGGTATTATATTTAATATAATATTTAATTCCTTGTAAATTAATAATATGCAAAAACATAACTATTAGGGTCAAAAACACTAATATGCCTACAAACCCTACTTATAAGCAAGTCAAGTTCATGACCAAATGGAGAGAAATAACCTTTGGGAAAATGTTAAGAGACATGTAATAGATTTTTATAGACTAATTATAGGTAATTATAAACAATAAAACTCATTTTTAAGGCTTCTAGGCCCAAGACTCTTTCTTAGTCCTTACACACAGTCTTGTAATACCTAAGAGGCTACTATTATAAGCTCAGAACTTCATTGAAGATTTACATGGGATATTGAGAATTATGGGAAAGATGGAAAGGGTTGAAAACATGATAATATTGGTGTTATTTTTTTCACTAAATCCTACATCTTTATGACTAATGCTTAATAAGTGAGACCACTCTAAAATCCTCATGCCACATTGTTTAAAGCTTGAGAAGGTCTGAAACTCTACATAGATCTTCCAAAAGGAAATGCATGTGAAAAAAATATCTTGGGGAAAATTAGGCACTTATATTAACTCAAAATTTATTGAATTGGTTAGGGTATTGGAATCCTCATCTTTATGAAACATTGTTAAGAATGATAAGAGCCTAAAACACTTCTAAAACCTTGAAAGAGACCCCATGGAGAATATTGGCCTTCCAAGTGCCTCAATGGATTAATATGGCCTAAAAACTATTTGAAAGACCTATACACACACATATAATGATCCATTTGGTGTCACATTAAAATAGGCCTAAAAATGCGAGTTTTGATTGTTTTCCATAGAGATTGACCAAATTGAATCATGATGAATAATCTTGAAGACCATCTATACCTTGAGAAGACATTGTATGATGATTTATAACCCTCATATGAGGCATAAAGTGGATTTTTAATTATTTGGACAGATGTAAAGGAGTTTTGAAGACATAATGAAGAGTTTTAAGACACCCAAAACAATCTTGTGATATTTGACCATGTATCAAGAACTCCTAAAAAACCTAACACACCTGCAATATCAGTATGGAAGGTCCTCAAGAATGTGTGGGGTTTTAAATAGATGAATTGGTATCTCAATAATAGTTATGTGATCAATAAAATGTAACTTTTCACTCAACTCCAATCATGAAGGTAGTTTCAAATAAGGAGTGATGACTCATACAAGGAGTTGAGAGTTCTTTCTATGCCACTTTTTAAAAGATCATGATCACATCAAGGTGACACATGTTGAAGGAGTTCTTAGATTTGACTAATTTTATACTTTATTGTTTATAAATTTCCTCATCAAGAGAGGACACTTGTTATTTCTCCTCCTACACCTCTCCTCTCTCTCCTTCTCACATTTATCTATATATATGCCTAATTTTAGCATTGAATGGATCCTTTGGCTAAGTATGGTAAATCATTGATCAATAAAACACTTTTACTATGACTTTGAATGTTGAATAAATCTATTTATTACCTTCTCAAATTCCTACAATCATTGTACTTGTGTGATTGTTGATTAATGCTAGTAGTAGTGCCTTCACTCTCTCTCATTTGTCCTCTCCTACATTTTTGTAAATTGATTGTCTTCTTGTAGGTCACATGGTGAGTTTAGATATCCCTACATAGTTTTGAAGTGGATTTTAGTCATTAGTGTCTTCAATAGACCTCTTGATTAACCCTTATATTCAACCCATTACCTATGATCTCCATGTTGAAATACTCATGCTTGAAGGTCCTTATTGAGTAGTTTGATCAGATTTAGGCCTAATTCATGTTATTAGTACACTATAGTCAAGTGGAGGGTGTTAATCTGGTGTATCACCTCCTTAATTTAGTTTAATTTGAGTTATATCTCCCTTTTCCCATCAAGTAATATGTCTAGTAGTAGTTTTAGGGTGATAACATCAAGGGAGCTAGCCCTATCTAGATATTCATCTCACTGATTGGGCCACCCATAGCCTAAAGGTGTATCCATGCTATCAATTACATGAGAAGGCTTAAAAAACCTCCTCAAGGGAGAAAATTTTGATGATAACACCACCCCTATGATTTAATTAGCTAACCCATAATAAGTCTATACATGTGCATCCCACCCCTAAGCGACTCAAGTTCAAGTGACTCAACCTCAGGCCATGCAGGCCCTAAGGTTTGATATCAGTATCCCAAATACTAGTGCACAATGGGACCAAAAACTAACACAAACAAAAATCCCCTTCCCAACTCCCTCCACTCTCTAAAAAAATCTCATGATACCACTTGGTTTCCCAACTCCCCTACCATCCACTCATTTAATGCCTCTTGTATTCCCCATTGCCCCCTCTACAATTCACTCAAGTGCCTATGACCTCATTATTTCCTAGTGCTCTCACCTATTTTTTCCCATTTTCCTCATCCATTTCATAACCTATGATATCTTTAATGTCCTCGCTAGTCATTTCATATATCTAAGTGCCTGTTGTCTCTCTTTCTCTAATTAGTGTAGTTGTAGCTCCCATAATAAGTGCACCCATGTGCACAAGTCAAGCAACCCAAGATGTTATAGTGACATAATCCATGGTCCAATAACTTCTTCAATCAAATCCATAGATTCTACCACTTTTTCTCCATTAACTATAGTAACTAAAGCTAACCCGAATATGAGGTTGAGAAAAAAGTAGAAGTCAATGCATCCTTGGCCTTCTATTTAGGTACCAATTACTCTTATTCAACCTCTTTCAAAGGTTCTCACTACTCCTCCTGCACCATTCCTAGTGGCTCAAAAAATCATTTCCCAACCTCCCCTTCCCTCATCTTAGGTGCCCATAGATTTAACTTTAACTTAGCAATCTCCTCCTTGATAAATGCTCCTCTCCTTGGAGTCATATCCCCACAAGTTAACATGAATCATAGCTAGTGGTAGGTGTAGATGTTATCTTGGGCCTCCCCATTTTTTTTCCTCCCTACTCCCCTTTTCCTCTTCCTCCTCTAATTATTTCCTCATTAATCCCTTCCACTTCTTTTATGCCCCTTCTACCTCATCCTGTGCTTGTCACCACCATCTCTATCATCCCATAAACACCTCCTCTAACCCTACGTATGGCTACAGTGTCTCAAGCACATGAGATGATAATTAATAGTAACCTAAACATGTAGTGGGACTATGATCATACCATGAGAAATATGCAAAGGATGCTCATTCATAAATTCATGAAATAGGGGAACCTTATGGTTTAACAAACCTAATAAGATCCGTTCTCTCTCACCAAGGTGATAACTTCCATGGGAGAAGAAAAGGTAGATAAAGATGTGATATTAGTACTTTAATCTACCCATGATGTGCTATATAAACTAATGGAGGACATGTAGGAGTAGGTTTGATCCCTCAATGTGCAAGTAGAAAGTTCCTTCCCAGTCGGGCTAACTAGACAAGTCAAGGAATCCCTCTTACAATTTTTATCAATATTGGGAAAAGTGGTGGAGACTCAAGTACGCTATAGGATGCATATTTAGAGAACCCATGCTTATTTTGAAATGATTTCTCTAGTAGAGAGAAAATGCAAAAAGCTAGTGGCTATAGTAGATAAGGGCATGTTCTCAAAACTGAAGCTTATGCCCACTTTAGACCTAAGATTATAGAAATTATACATCGATAGCATGAGGGACATAATTAAGGAATGGATGTGACTAAAATAGACTATGTTGAATCCTCTTGAATAAGGCAATAAAACAATATTGGCATATTTTAAGGAAGTCAACATCTCAGTGCTATTCCACCCTAATGGTGCTCTATTTGAAAGGGGAAAATTTAGAGTCCACCTTGGTCACTTTGACTAGGTTATGTAAAAAAAGGGGGCTACGATAAACTAGGATGGATCCCAAACTATACCCAAACTCATGACCTAGTCCATCAAAAGCATTATCCAAGTGTCAAAAGTCAAAATGGCAATGATGGCCCCACTCTAAGTTTATCATAGGTTGGTGGCTGAGTCTAAAGTGATCTCTAAGAGCTACCTATTGGGGTTTCTTTGAGAATTTTAGCTTTGGAACTAAAGTTTAGCCCAAAAAGCTAGCACAATTTTTCACACAAGATTTAGGTATTATGCACTCACCTAAAGAGTGTAGAAAAAGACTAGTTCTCATAGGTTTTATTGCACAGTGATAAAAACTTATTCATATCCTTATCTTTATGTAAATTAAATAGGGACTAGATAAATACAAAGATAGACTACCTGGATCCTTTATGTTCTAGGTTATATTAATATCACTACACAAAATATTTTTATCTTATTTAACATCATTATTTAGAAAAGAAAAGAAATATAGGGTAGAACTCATATTTAAGTCTAATCACGTAACTCATACACCATCATTCATCATAAAAAACAAGAAGTTGATAAAATTTTCTATCTCATATATTAAGCTAAATGATCAGAAAGGTAAAAGTTCATCATAAAATTTTCCCAAAATCCCTCTTCACAATACTTTCCAATAGGGTTATTTATACTTGTTTTGCCCTAGCCAAGTGTTTACAATCATTAATGGCATGCAGAATTAGCCAAAAACTCTCAAAAAACTAAGAGTAGTGGTGCTCAATAATTAGTTTTTCCTAAAGACCAAAGCCTATGTGCACCCTATATATTTGCTCTATATTATATCTTTCCTGTCATATATTCCTTGCAAGTTATTATAAAATTTCCTATTAATAGGGTCGATGTGACCCATATAAACTATTCTTTTAATTGCTTCTGCTTCCCATGCACTCAACTAGTCTTCCTCTTCTATTTCAAATCTTATGTTCTTGGGTTCCTCGTGACTCATTCCCCTTTGATTGGGTCATCTCATACTAGTTCCTTCATGCTATTGTCTTGTTATGCCTTGTAGTTTCTATGCCATGGTGCTCCTATGCTTATCAACTACGTGTCATGGTAATTTCATGCCATGGTATTCTAGTGTCGTACTAGTTTCATGCCAAAATTGGATAACACTTATCTAAAATTTTGGGGCTAACATCACCCCACACTATGATCTTAGTCAATCCTATATTTTCATGCTAGTATCCTCTATAAAAATTTGGGATCCAACTGCTCAATTTCCTTCTTCATATTATCCCAATGTGACAACACCTTGATAACTTTTGTAGTTAGTTATTTTATGGACCCATTTGATTTTTTTATCTCATTAGGTTTGATGGAGGTCTCATCATATTTTTTGACCAATTCATCTAGTGATGTGATGGAATCCTTTTAAACGTCTTCAAGTGTAAAACCCTCTTTGTCAACCTACCCTCAGAGGGATAGAAAAATTGCATTCAATTATTGATGATGTTTATTGATTTCATCCTCCATCATCTCCACATCCCTGAATGCTTTGGCACACTCAATGTGGTCTTTTATTAAAAGTGCAACATCAGCCAGCTATTGCCTTTAGGCTTCTTTAGCTTGGAGTCAAGCCTCTAAAACATTATTTGGGTATATTAACCATGATTTTTTTTGTCCAAAATGGTGATAACCTCCCAAACCCTCTCTATATTGCACTTGTATATTTTTATGGCCATGGTGAACTATTCAACTAACTCCAATCCCTTATCTTTTGGTGTATATTACTCCTTACATTAATTAAGTAGAAGTTATACCAACATCTCTAACTTTCCAATGGCATACCCATCAAGAGGTATGCCATATACTAGCATTGTTTATTCATTAAAAATGTTTTTCAAAGGTTTAAGACCCTTAATTTTACCTCTATGGCATCTTGGATCTACTAATTCAACATGGTCACTTCCTCGATGAGTGCATATTTATCTGCAACTTCTTTATTATACATGCACACAATCTTGGCATGTTTCCTCTTAGCAGTGCAAACATCAAAATATGATAAAATATTCTAGTTCATGATCTCCATGACCAAATTCAAAAAGGTGACACTTACTAGAAGAGGGGAGATATTTTATGGATTTACCCATAGTGGTTTTGGTAGTGCTAGAGCATTTGGACCTAAGGAAAGGTTAACTTCAGGGAGTTTGAACTTATGCTCCTTATTTTACATATCTAATAAAAAGGACACGTGATTCTTTGTTTCCAAGGTTTCCTCATTAGGAATAAAGTATGATAAAAGATAGAGTTTCTTATTTTGGATGCTGAACTGATATTGCTCATACACATTACTAGTTGCATCATTATCGTGCTCTTCTATGGTCTCAACTGATCCCTTCTCTTTACTCGAGTTATGATCAATTTCAACCTCCTCATGGCTAATATAAACCATATCACTTAGTTATAATTCACCCCCTCCTGACCATATAGTGGGTCAACATTAAAAAATGAATCATCCAAGGTGGATTTCTCTTCTCATGGTTGGGAAGGAGTTTTCTTAGAATCAAAATTGAAGCTATGAACCTATACCTCAGGAATTTCCTACTAGGGCACTTATCTTTGGGAATGATAATAGTAAACTATTAAAGTATAATCCCTTGGGGGAGATAGTGGTGGAGTTAATTTAGGGGGAGAAGGTGGAGGTGGAGGTGGAAGTGGATAAAGTAAAGGAGAAATAGGAGTAGGTTGGAGAGATGAAGGGCATGATGGAAAAGAGTGTAGAGGAGATGGAGAAGTGTGGGGAGGGGATTGAGATGGATGAGGTGGAGATGGTGAAGGGTGAGTTAGAGGTGGTACATATGGATGAGATGGCATAGGTCTAAATGGTGGTAGTATTCTACCATTTTTGTGGTGCTTGATGCCCACTTGTGCTAGCACCCACTTTCAATTGCTTTTTCTTCTTCAAGGGTGGAACTGATGGAAGTTTATCCTTGGAGTCCCCACCCTATGGACACTTTTAGGGTATCATCATGTAAAATAAGTTGTGAATTTGTTCCCCCACCATCATATTCTTGATCTTGATCTTGGTCAAGTCCATCTCCCTCTTCTTTGTATAGGCCTTTTTGCCTATAAAGATAAACATTTTATAGAGAGTGTGAATCTCTGAGTCTAATCTCTCAACTTGTAGGATGATAGGATACACATCATAAATATAATTCATGGAGTATATAAATTACCAAAAAAATAAGGCATATGGTAACTTGAGCCATATAAAAATATCTTCAGATGGGTTCATTTGAATATGCATGAGGGAGAAGTGATGCTTCATGGAAAATTATGCTTGCTCCGTAGATAAAGGGGGAAAGTCTTTAGGGATGCACCACTCATCCTTGAATTTCACCTTTATTCCATTGAACCAATACTTCATATTGATCTTGTATGAGGGTTAATGTGATTTGTGCATGTGAATACCTTATAGCATTTATTGGGGGACTTGTGCTTGGGAGGGTATACCCACTTCAGTGCTCTTGAGATATAATCTGACACATTGATTTTGTCAAAAACTAATAAGAGGAGTATTAATCCCCATAAAAACCTATATTTAAGTATTTTATGGGTCCTCTCCATGTCTTAAATAATCTTCTAGGTAAATTACATGGCCTAGTTATAATTTAAACCCTATGTGATCTGATGGGTAATATAGAGGTAAGCCATGTCAACCTCTTTCCAATGAGTGGTCCCTCTGATCTTGGTCATGATGATCCAAACCAAAAACTAGAAGGTGGGATATTGTAGGTTTTTGATGTGCATGGCATGGCCCTACTTCTAATACATGAGTGTCTTGGTAGTCTTTTGGACCTCCTTGGTGTCTGTCAAGTCATCAATTATTCTCAACCTTGAGCACTATAGTCCCATGAACTTACTAATCCTTTTAGTTGTGATCTTCATACTACACTCAATGAAGTAAATATATTACTCATAGACACACAAAAGAAATAATTAAACTACCTCTATGGGTTTACCAAAGTATGGTAAATTGAAGAACTGAAACAACCCTATAGCATCTAGCTGGTTGAATATTGTGAGCTCATACACCACTTGGTTCTTGGTATTCTTGGTCTCAACCTGATAGTTATTTTTGAGCTCAACCTCATTCCTAGGTTGATGATGATTATATTAAAAGATGGTACAAGTGGAAAATTTGGAAATCTAATTCTTCATATACAACACTAATTCTAGATATTGCATTTCTTCAATCAATAGAGATAGAGGTGGGGATGCTTGAGGTTTATAGGTTTAGGATGATTAAGCTTGCTTTAATTTGCATATCATAATTTCCTCTTCTTCTTCTACATGCTAAACTTACTCTTTTGGTGTCTATTCCCTAATTGGAACCTAGTCTCCTTTACTCACCTCCTTTTCTTCTAGTATTATTGGAAAAGGTTTAGTTCTTTTGGACTATTTATTAGGTTGGATCACCCTTCAAGGATCCTGAAGGTTGATGCAAAACCATCCAAGATTTCCAAAAGAATATGTGGTTACGTATGATTGATTTGACTTTTCAAGCTTGAGTACCCTCTAATGGTGGACCTACAACCTAAAAATTTGGGTACTACCTTATGTTTCTCTCATGAAACCAAAATTATAATACCTATCCTCAACTTTGCAATGCCCTATCTAGGTTGTTGTGGAAATGAATTTGCTTTACTCAGCTTTGGATTCATTTTACTTAGCTTTGGTAATTGTAAAGTAATCACTAAGGTAAAGTACAAAAAGAGTTTAACTTACCTATTTATAAGTTCAAGGGGGGTTCTCTATTATTTAACACTTTCCCATCACCCATCACTTCATGTCATTAATGTAGATCCTTAATGACTACCATTCTTAGATCCTCACTTTTGTCAATTAATGCATTTAATAGTATTTTCCATATCATGTCATTGGCCTATTCCTTGCCATAATTATTATTTCTACATTAATGACACATCCTGCCTCACACATTTATTCAAAGTAGATGATACCTATGTCCTACACTTAAATATGTACCATTTATCTAAGTCTACTAGATTGAACATGGACCATTGATCTACTTATGCATGGATCAAACACATAGTGTTGATTTATCTAACATCTCTCATAGTCATGAGACTTGGAAGCCTCTTACTTATTTTTAGGGTTCAATGACCTTTTGACCTTGACCTCACTATTGGATCTATTGTGTATGAGTGAATGTGAGCCATAGATATGTGTAGACCCATTGAATTGAGATTATTCACATGCTATTAGATATAGATTATGATCCTAAGATCATGCCACTTATCACTGATGCATTTAATTTTAGGACCCTCTAACTTTTGACTTGATGCTCACTGTTGATCTTTGATGCATGATTAAATACACTCTATTAGATCTTTGCGACCCATTGACACTTCCCTCACCCACTTGTCATTGGATCTTCATAGTATGATTTAATGCTGATCATTGATTTTGGAGCATTTGAATTTAAATGAATATTTTATGAGGCTTAAACTTGATGTTTACATGCCCTAATGACCTTATGCACCCATGTACCTTGCATGCCTATCTAACCCTATGTGCCTAGGTAACTTTCATGCTTTCCTTACTAAATATGACTTATTACCCCACACTAAAAAAAATTATGGTCCTCAGTGAAAAGAAAACCAAAACTTTGAAAGGAAATTAGATAAAGGAAAAGTTGTGTGCAACACAGGTAGTGATTTTATTGAAAGCAATAAATATTAAACTAATGACATAAGCATTATTGATTACAATACTTCAGCTATTCAAAAGTGAAATACAACCAAAGATAGTTTCCATTATAGTGCCCAAGAAGGAATTGGCCATCCATCATTTGTAACCAACATGCTCTGATAGGTCAAATGGTATAAATTATAAAAAGCCATCCTAGTGTATGTAAGGATTTTTAGGGTTGCACATGAACTTAAAGTTATATAAAAAGAATTTAATTCCTAGATAAAATGTTTTGTTCTTTATATGGATATCATGCCATGCATTTTTATTGTACTTTTATACATCCTGGATCCAATGAGTGAGAAAATGAGCTTCATTCATTATAATAAAGTGTCTAGGCATGCTTTCAAGGATGAATCTTCATCTAGTTTTCCTACACATGTGATACATAGAGATGGTACTAAGAACTCTACTATTAGGATTGCCTCCTTGCCATACACCAAGTTAAATGGCATGATTTTGTTTTAGAATTTGTAGGTTATTTGGTAAGCCCATATTACTACAAACACCCTATCTTCCCAATCAGTTTGGCCAATGTTATAGATTTTTGTCATTGTGGTACCTAGGATCTTGTTGAAAGCCTCATTAGTTCTATTGGATTGAAAATGATATGGTGTTGTTTTATGGTTCATGATCATGAACTCAATGACCAAGATATAAATCATTTCATTCAAAAAGAGGGTTCCATGATTCTAGTGAAACTCAAGGGACATCTAAACCAAGTTATGAAATTCTCCTAGATTAACCATGTAGTAATAGTAGCAACACAATCCTTTGTTAGCATAGTTTCAACCCAACATGTAAGGTAGTTGGTTCTTGTAATGATGTATTGATAACCCATTCATCATCCTAATGAAGTGATGGGGTTAACAAAATCAATAGCTCACTTTTCAAAGGGTTCTTAAGAAGGAATGGGTCTTAGAGGCATAACATCTATTCAATTAGGTTTATATATATGCTAAAATATGTCACATTTCATAGCATATTCTTTAGCATCTTGGAAAAGAGTTGGCCACCATAATCTAGCTAGCAGAACCTTTCATACGGTAGCCCCTATAACATAGTTTCTACTTGAAATGCCCTCATGAACTTCACAAAGTACTTTAAGGTGTTCATGTTGCATTACACAACATCAAATAACATCATCATGACCCATTTTATAGATATTTCCTACTATAAGTTGAAAGGGTGCAGTGCAAATCGTGGGTTGTTTTTTGGCACGTAAGGTGAGACCATCAGGTGTAGACCAGTGGCCAAGAATGCTATAACATATTATATCTCTTCAAGTACCCATGTAATGTGAAAGAGATATACATTAGGAATATCATCTTCTATGCAACAAAATGGTTCTCCATTCTTGATCCATGATAGGTGGTTAGGTCCATAATTGACCTTCCTAGGTTTCACCATAACTGAAAATTAAAACTCTTAGAATAACACAATCCAACAATAGATCCATCCATATAGTACAGGTTCATTGACAAGGCACTTTAAAGCCTCATGATTTGTATATAAAATAAAAGGAGTGGCTAATAGGTACTATCTAAACTTATGAAAAGCATAGACCATTGACAATGCTTCATGCTATGTAGTGGTATATTTTATTTCAACTAGTGTGAGATTACTATTGGAAAATTAGATTGGGTGATCCAAGTGACCTTTACCTAGTTGTGTAACGATTGCACCAATGGCCATGCCAAATGCATCAACATGGACATGAAATGTTTTTTTCCAATCAGAGAGCTAGAGGATAAGAGTAGTGACTGGCTTTACCTTTAATGTTTTAAATTCCTCTTTACAAGAAAAAATCCATATGAAATGCTCATTCTAATTTAAAATTTCCTCTAAGGGCATGGCATTTTTTCATATCCATAGATGAACTTTCTATAATAACCAATATGGCCCAGAAAAGTGTAGACCTCATGCTAATTCTTGGGCATTAGGAGGCAAAGAATAATAATTACCTTCATTGAGTCTACCAAAAGTCCTTCCTTATAAGTAATATGTCCTAAGAGCACACCAAAAGATGTCATAAATAGACACTTCTTTTATTTTAATGAGATTTGTAAGACCTAACAGTGCTCAAGCATAAGTCTAAGGTTAGAAAAATGGTCCTTGACCAAACCATATAATTTCCAATGATAAAAATAAACTTGAAGGAATTTGTGGATGAATTCCTTAAAGGCTTCAACATTTATTCATGAAAATATTGTTAGGGCATTTTTCAACCCAAAGGGTATAATAGTATGTGAAAATGATCCCCATTCAGTGGTGAATGTTGTCTTGGGTTGGTATTCAACTATTTATACTTGATTGTATCCTAAGAAACCATCTATGAATATATATACCTCACACCCAACAACACCTTCCAAGATCTCCTCTCTAAATATTATTAGAAAGGGATCAATTATATAAGATGCATTAAGCACTCGATAGTCCACACATGTACATAAGCATCAATCCTTAATGATATTAATCACCTTAGGACTAACCCAATAAAATTCATAAATGGGGGTGATTAATATAGTGTGAAACATACTATCAATTTCTTATTTGACATGCACTTGGAGATTAAGATTCATCCTATATGGGCATTTTATAACTGGTTGAGCACTATCAATAACTTGATATGCATCTTCTCTAAGGATGGGTGGAATCCCTTCATTTCACTCTAGTTTATTAGGAATACATCTTGATATTCTTTGAGTAATTTCTTTCTTAAAATCTCTATGTTAGTCCAATAGTTTCCTACTGTAGCCATATTTGGTTCTTGTTTTGAGCTAATGTTACACTGAATAGTTTGAATAGGCCCATAGTAGGGGTTGTCTATATAAGCACTTACGTCCTAAATAATTATTGTACCAAAATATATAGGTACATATAAATGGTTGGAAATTAGGCCAAGTGGATTGGATATTTCACCTTACACTTGTAACATAGATTTCTATTTCCCTAGAAAAATATATTCACATTGGTTCTGATCAAGGATTGGTGTGGGTGCAAGAACTAGTTATGTTAATGGTTCATGTAATAGGTGTAGGGGATCATCAAGGTCTTAATGGATAATATTTAGGCATTATTCCATATGACATGTGTCATATAATACCACTTCATGCATGCCTTAGAGGGTGAGGCATAAATCCATCCTTGGTGAAGAATATGATAGTGCCAAGTTCATGTTCTTCTTTAGTAGATGCTAAAACCTGGTACCCATGTGTCACTCTTTATGAACATACCATGCTCATTCCCAAGTGCATAAAGTTTCATAAAATACATGCACCTATAAATATTCTAGTAAGTAGGACTCATCATATCACCATATTGTTTCACAAGCTTCGATGTGGGACTTAGGTGCTTGTATTTTGCTATAACTGACTACTCCCTTTACTTTGTTATCATGATAGAATTAGTGGTTTAAGGCTTAGCATAATTGATCCCACTAGAGGATTCATTAATAATGGGTTTACCACCAGCATGAAATTGTACCATCAAAGAGATGAACCAAATATCAAAGATGATCTTCATAAGTGTGGTAAAACTCTTCAAGGTGATGAATGAAGTCTTAGACTTCCATCTACCCATGGAACCTTAAAGCCTCATCGAGTCTTTCAAGTGATGTATCTATGATAGGTCCCCTTATGACTTAGCTAGTGATAAGGTGAATGAACTTATGCCATTTATTAAACTATTGTAGCACATTCTCTTAGCTATTGATGGTATTACATATTCTACCAGTGAGGTCATAGTCACCATGAGCCCAACAATTACATGCATTGCTTATAGTGTCAAAAAGGGACTGAGTATCTGACCATCCAATAATTCCATATAGAGTGGGGTTTCTTTGCTCATCATTCATTTTAGTCACATTATAGATATGGTTTATATCTTTATCAACATTGATAGGCCTTATGTAAGGGGGACATTGGGCTTGATCTAATGGTATTGCAACACATTAATCAACATTTTTAAAACTAATGTAGTAATTTTTGAAGCTTAAGTCTACATTATTCTCATAAAACCAAGTTATTCCCAATAGAGCTAGGTAATCATCAGCTTTAGATAGCTCCAAAACCTCAAAATCCTCTTTGAATGGTACTCCAAGTATGTTAACCATTACATTTTTGACGACTCTAATAGATAATGCATGAGTCTTATTTTCCATAAATAAGAGATAAGGTGAAGGATATAGTGGTAGATTGGACATCTTACACCAAGCATATTTGGTGAGGACATTGAATTTTTCATTGATGTCTACTAGTATGCCCTAGGTTACCCATCCATAAATGGAAACATTAACCAATATTTCTTTATCTTCTAGGGGAATAGAGGATCTAGGAGTGTCCTATCACCAAGCATTATTTAAATGATGATATTCACTCTACCTAGTGACTAGAGGGTGAACCTCATTTGGTACTCAAGCTTTATTTTTATGCTAAACACTTATTTGTGGAATAATGTCCTCATCCAACATGCACTTGTATAGCTCCTAAAAGTCATCATGTGAAATATGTTGAGGTTTAACTTCCCTTTGCACAACATCATGTTGTGTTATGTATTTGTATTTTAGGAACTAAATCTCTCCCTAAAGTTATCATATTAGTGCCATCGTATCTTGGAGGACATATTTCTATTTTTGAAAATTAGAATACTTTTTTGCTCTTGGTTCTTCCCATTGCACTTTCTTTTTGGGATTATATGTCATCTGGGTTACGAGTGGTAATGTTTACCTATTGAACTATATGGATGGTTAGGCATGTGCATCAATGTGCTTTATCAATATAAATAATCTTAAAACCTTTTTCATTTCAATCCTTGGTGATAGACATGTATAAGTCTGGACACTCTTCCAGTTGGTGGTCCTTTTTATAGAAAGTGCATGTCAAGTAGTCTAAGATATCCCTTTGATAGTGGTATGAAGATCCACATTTGTAACATGCCCTAGGTGGGAAAAGACCACCTCCTCATCCTCTCCTTCTTCTTCATCCATGGTAGCCATAATTATATTGATTATTTTTTATTGAGGTTTGGTGCATGCCACATGCTCAAGATTCATGAATGGTCACTAATAAAATGAAATTCATTAGTGTCATGAGTATAGGCATCATAGATATTGAAATAGTTAGACACGTTAGTGTGCATAGATCATTATAGAAGAGGACAAGAGCCTACATCATGTTCCTCATGACATATTTCACATGTCTATTTAAGTATGATGTGGATGTTATTATATGAACAATTGCTCCATGTATGCCCTCCAAATTCATAGTTTGTGCACCAAACACCATTGCATGTTTCATGTGCATTATTGGCTATCAACTTCTCAAGCTACAATGACATTGAGGCTATTTGGGCCTCCATAAAGGGACTGATCCTAGTATTAATAATTCAAAATACCTCAACATATAAATCATCTTTTAAAGCCTCACATGAACTATTGAAGGTCTACTATGACAAGGTTCAATGGAAGGGTAGTAACAATCCTCCCATAAACCATTATGCATACTAAGTAATGTTAATATTAAATGAAAATTTAGACAATAAGGTATTAGAATTTGCATTATACTCATGTAAACTCTCAGTAAGTCCTTGTTTTATATCCTTAAACATTGCTATGCTTTGTTTCTCAAATTTAGGAATGTCAAATTCTTGAAGGAAGGCTATCTTAAGTTCATCATAGTCAACCACTGCTTGTTGAGGGTCAAAATTTTAATACCACTTATGTGTGTGTTCCAATAGCATAGTTATGAGCTACTTGGCCTTATGCTCAGAGGAGGTAATGCTTCACACCCTCCAAATTAGTTCATATTTTTGGACATGCTCAACAAAATTCTCCATACCTTGATATTTGGGTAAGTGTAGTGTCATTTTATAATACATCGTAGTCAATTGAGGTCCTTAAACAAGTGGTTATTGGGAACCTCCAGCCCTAGTCCCTTGAATAAGAAGTCTAATACCTCCTGTACCACCTCTTAGTCCACCTCCAATGCCTCCAACAAGAGTGATTGGGATATGAGGTATGGTAGATTATTGATTACTCAAATTGGGGCCTGTATTCTATCCTTGTAGGCTTGGTCTACCAGGTATCCCAAATTATGCCATGGAATTACATTAAAGAGGGAAAGAAAATGTTAAGTGTAAATGAGTTTCAAAAGGTTCAACTTCAGTATCCCTTACTGCTTCAGTCTTTGATTCCAAAATCTCTATATCCCAATTACATATGTGTACTTCATTTGACTCAAAATCATGAGCATGCACTACAATGGGGGAGCATAATTGGTTTAGACTTGGTTCCTCAGTTCCTACCATCCAACTTGTTTCTGCTTCATAGGATAGAAGTGGCATAGAAAACAACTTTAAAATGATGGGGTCCTCATGTGTTTCCACTTCCATGTGGCTGCTAACAACACTCCTTGAGTTCTCTCAGTGTCTTCCTATGCTACTAACTCCTATAATCCTTTGTCGAACTTCATCATAATTTTATTTTTATAATGCATGATGGATGGCTACCATTCTAAACCCACAATCTTCTAACAACTCTTATTTTCCCCTTCTAAATGTATGACTCATGCATAAGAGGATTTAGTTCTCCATTGATATAGCTTCAAGTCCAAGATTAATAGATAGCTTCTTGATTTCAAAAGTAAAAATCCTAATATAACAACAACATGATTATTGAAAGAACTAGAATTTGGCTTATTTAGAACACAAATAGATAGTTAAAATATAATCCAATATGTATCTATTTAGAACTCCTTTCCAAAAAAATTTGACTACTCTCATCCATGGAGCTCCAAGCTTTACTAAAGCTCTTTTATATTCTAGCATTCTAGACTATCTCCTTCCAAGATTCTTTGATCATCCTCGAGCATATGTAAAAAACCAAGTATGTAATTGAATTGGGACCTCCAAAAATAAGGTGTCATATAATGAACTGTATAGGTTCTACTCTACCCACTACCATGCAAAGATTCCTAGCTCAAGGTAGGGAAATGCAAAGCTATCTTCAACACTGGTAATCCATTCTTCTCTAGTCTCAATATTAATATGCTCAAACATTTTCCATGACTTTGCTTCAAGTCCTTTAGGTCCAAATAATAAAATGAAAATATTAGGGTTTCTTTGATAATTCTAGTTTTAGTACTGAAGTCTATCCCAATGAGCTAACATGCTATCCCTTTCATGCAATATTTAGGTCTTTATGCACTCACCCAAAATATGTAACAAAAGATAGGTTTTTGTAGGTTTTTTTGCATAATGATAAAAACTTATTCATATCTTTCTCTTTATGTAAATTAAATAAAGATCATATAAATGCAAAGATACACTACCTTGATCCTTTGTGTTCTAGGTTTGATTAATATCACTATGAAAAATATTGTCATCCTATTTAGCATAAATACTTAGAAAATAAAAGAAATATAGGGTAGAACTCATATTTAAGTCTAATCACTTAACTCACACACCATTGTTCATCATAAAACATAATAAGTTGATAAAATTTGCTATCTCATTTATTAAGCTTAATCATCAAAAAGGTAAAAGTTTAGCATAAATTCATCCCAAAACACCCCTTAAAAATACTTTAAAATAGTGGTATTTATACTTGTTTTTCCATATCCAAGTGTTTACAATCATTAATGGCATGAAGAATTGGTCAACAAACTCTAAACAAAATGAGAGTCATGGCACTCAACATTTAGTTTTTCTTAAGGACCCAGGGCTTTACACCCCCTATATCCTTGCTCTATACTTTATCTTTGCTTCCATGTGTTCCTTTAATTACAATTTGGTGAAAAATTTCCTATTAACAGGGTTGAGGTGACCCATATGAACCATTATTTTAACCATTCCTGCTTCTCGTGCACTCTTCTAGTCTTCCACTTCTGTTCTGAGTCCTATGTTCTTGGGTTCCTCATGAATCATTCCCCTTTGATTGGGTCCTCTCACACTAGTTCCTCTATGCCATTATCCTCTTATTCTTTGTAAGTTTCATGCCATGGTGCTTCCATGCCTAATAAATTTTTTCCATGGCCCTTCAGTGCCATGCTAGTTCTATACCAAAATTGGATAACACTTAGCCAAAATTTTGGGGCCAACACTGTGCATGAATTTGGCCAAAATGGACCATGTATTTGACTTAGTGGTAGTTAAACAAATGTCTAGGGAAAAAGAGTCCAATAAATTAGGATATAGATCATTTTTAGATCCTTCATGTATCATTTAGGTGGGTCTTTGGGGATATTCTATAAAGAGTTAAGGTATTCTATTCTTTTTTGAAATGATATAGTTGTAACAAACTAGAGTGGCCACCATGGCCCAGGATGGGAATCTTGTGGTACTTGGAGGCAAGATCCATTCTCATCTATAAATGTATATATATTTTCTATTTTGAAGTTTGCCATTTTTTTAGTCCTAAAATACTATCAAAATTAAGTCAAGATTTCACCTACTTCTTCCTTCACCCTATTAGATTATGAATGTCTACCACGATTGATATCTTTGTAGACAAACTTATTTTTAATGAATCCAATATGTAGCTTTCTATAAAATTCATGGTATATTTGTTAAAGTAACAATCATTTCCATTTTTTAATGAATGTTAGTCCTAAAAAAATTGAACAAAAGCTTTGTTACTAAATGAATGCAGTGGTTATAATGTGCTTTGTTATTTTAACCCATTTATAAACCCTTTCCATTTTCCTCACAATACTTGTATTTTATGCATTAACCTATAGGTTATCTTCAAAGAATCTATGGTTTTTGAATATTTAAATTTAGTGAGGGGTTTAAAAATTAAGCATTCTTTCCCATTTCCTCAGACCTTTCCCATTGTGTAATATCGAGTCAGAACATTTGGTGAAGCTTGACACATAGTGGCACAATTGTCATAGGGAATCTAACTTATTTATTGAAGCATTAACACCTTCTAGGCTTGGAAACACTCTTTAATACCCTAATTTACCCTCATTTTTATGTTTATTTTAGAACTCAAACATTCTCCCTTATTTTATAAATCTATGAAGGGTGGCCCAAATAGAAAGTAATAAATAAAAGTTCCCTCATCTAGATTATAATGCAAGGTGCAATTACACATATATTGAACCCATGGTAGTAAAAATCATAGGTTTTTAAGTAACAAAAGGTTAAGGATTAAACCAAAATTAATCCTAAAATTAATGAGGGGATATGTTCATCCCATGTATTATCTCCTAGTTTCTTCTTCAGAGCACTCGATCTCATGAGTACCTTCAGAGGTAAATATGATCTTAGGCATGAAAATAAATAGTGATAGAAGGAGGGTCACATTATTCTATAGTAATTGATTGAGACTACCTTTGAATTGCATTTATCAAGCTATTCATCCCTCCATTCCACCCCTCTATTACACATGCATAATACACACATAATAAATATTACTATAAGGAGGGCCCTTTTCATACATGTTTGATAATCTATTTGGGTTATGTTAGTTATTATTGATAATAGTAAAATTTTAACTATTTTTTTTCTATGAAAGATCTTTGAGCCTATTACACATATCATCAAAGCTAGGTCCTATCATGATAGACTAATTATCTGACCATTTTAGCTCTTTAGGAGGCCCAAACTTGGTAGACCTATACCTAGACCCACAATTTTTCCCACTAGCTCATCTTCTCAGTCTCCTCCAAATAGACCACCCATAATGGCTATACTCATATCCTAGGTAGCTAGGTGAACCATTAATATCCTTGGCATTGTCCATGACATACCCAAAAACCTAGAAAGGCATCTTTGCCACTTTACTCCTTTTTTAGGTTGAACTTCAAAAGAGCATGTGACCTCTTAGAAGATGGACTTAATGATTTTGAATGTGAAACACAAAGATTTAGCATATAATATCTTCCCATTCACCTTGATGGATTCAACCTATGACTAGTTCCTTAACCTCCTCAAGATCTCACTCACTAGTTGGGACCATTTTAGTACCACCTTCCTGGCCTAGTTTGGGCTAGTTATTGACCCCAATGTCCTATACCTACATTTTTCTTACATCAAATGGGAACCTAATGAGTTTATTAGAAATGTTAATGATAAGTTTCAAAATATTTATAATAGAGTCACTTTATTGCACCAGCCTAATGCCTAATTCATTCTAAAAATGTATTAAAATGCCTTAGACCCATGGATATATATGTTTTTGCGATAAGACCTAGCAATATTAGACAAACTCCTAGCTTATATTAAAGCTATAAGATTTAATAGGTAGCTAAACCCCCAAGGTCAAATGATGGATCTCATTACTAATGTATTATTACATATGCCTACTTTGAACTTGTTACCCAATGTCAACTAGAATATTCCTATGTTTTAGTTGTTACCCATAACAAACTAGCTCCCTCTGAGTCACATTACACAGAACCAACACCCAGGATTTCTCAACCCAAAAAACTAAAAAATGAACCGTCAGTTACAACACCAAGTGATGTTTGTATTATCTAATAACACCCTAAATATACCTTAGAAGTCCATTAAAAATAAGCTAGAGGCTCTCTAACAAATGGTCTAAAAGTTAAGTAATGATTTCTTAGGTATACAAAGTCAAATGGGCAACTCCAATCTTGAAATCTAAAAAAATAACTTATCTTGAAAAAAAATTAAATAATAATCATCCCCATGATTAGACAAATCCCTATCCTATTAGGCTACCTGAAGTTAACATCTATGAGATAGTTCTGCCTAACCAATGCTAAGTGCACAACATGGATTCACATGGGGAGATAGATTGTATAGACTTATGTAGCACCTTCGAGATCTTCCAGAAGGAAATGGAGGAGTATGAGGTGGTTACAAATCACCCATAGTAATAAAAATTAGGTAGGCCCCCTAGTATGACCATGGTGCTAGAAACTATGGAGTTTCCCAATTAGGAGTAAAATAGCTTGGATGAGAGTACTAGTGAGTTCTATGCATTTCAATAGTTCTAATGGAGTAATTATGCCCTAAAGAATATAAAATCATAATAACCTCTTATTACCTTAACACCAATAAAAAATGATGAAACATTACTATATCATAACACTAGGAATGCCCCTCTACCTCTAAAATACCCTAAACTAAAAGATCCTATAGAGACCCCATCAATTTAGAATAAGGGAGGCTATAACATAGTAGAAAACATGAATAAAATTAAATAAAACATCACCATTCATGAAATTGCTCAAATAATTAAGCAATGTGATCTTATATTGAAATATTTAACTAAAACTCCAAGACAACCTACCCTGACTAAGAAAAAGTCAGCCCACACCAATGTTCTCATTCAAAAGAATAAGATGGAGGTCCCTGCTTCCTCCTAATCGTCAGGTTATTTGGAAATATAACTACATAATTACTTAGTGGAATCATAAGCCTCAAAAAATGTAATGCCGATTGGTATTTGTTAGAAGTGAGGGATAATTCCTATCAAATTAGATAAGGTGTTGGTTTAACTAGATAAGTTAGAGGTCAAAGTGGTGGGTAAACTTATGAATTCCCACATGCAATTAGACTATGAACTTAGATTCAAAAATTAATACACATCTAGGTGGTAGAGACTATTGAAACCTATGACACATAAGAGGTCAAAAAATTAATGAATATAGAGAAAAAATAAGGATATTCCAAGTGTATTAAGTTACCAAAACATTAACCACTCACATTCGAGCTGTGTAAAAGTATATTGACAATGCACGTAAAGTTAAAGAGTTAGTAGGATCCTATAGAATGAATGAAGTGCTGATAGTTGGCACAATATGAGAAGGCATAAATCAAGATAAATGGTCAAAATTAAAAGTTGAAAGCTAGGGAATTCATAGAGAATAAATGTAACCAAGGTCAAACCAAGGAAATTATTTCAAAGGGTGTATACCACCATTGAAGCTCGATCGAATGCTATTGAGCATACATAGTTATATAGTCAAGATGGTTAATGATAAAGCTCCTCATTATAGGTCAAATAGGACCACTGGTCAAGGATTTAAAACTTACTAACCCAATTATCTAAAAGTTGTAGGGATATTCCATTAGTGTGTTCATTACTCTTTTAGAATGAAGCTATGTGACTTGTAGTTACATTGATATAAAGAGCATATGAAAACCAATAAATTAGATTGGTTTTCAATCTATAGTAAGACCTATGCTTAGATTTTAAATTAGGGGTAGATATGTGATTATGGAGAAATGTATCATCCATCAACATAGTCATAGCTCTGATAAATAGGTACCTATGGCCACCTAAAGTAGACATGACATGGCTCTGTCAATTCCAAGATATGAAGATTTTATCCTCATGAGCAGATCAAGTAGTAAGTGGTGTAGAATCCCAAGAAGGAGACCTGGTGGATGGATAAAGATAGTAGAGCATTCAATTCTTTTACAAAACATTTAAAGTTTGTTCCTTCTTGATAATATCATGACCTAGCATCCTTAGATTAATACTAATCCATTGAGAGTAGTTGGACCTCATTCAATGTTTTCTACTTGCATAGCTCCCTCTCTCTCCTCTCTTTTTTCTATATATCTCCCATCTTCTTCCACATTGTGGATCTTGAAAGAAAGTTTTTAAAACAAATAAATATCTAATATTTGTTAGAGAAAAGACTCTTATGCCTTTGACTTTCCTAGGCTATGCCAAAATTTATATTGTAACACCTATTTGATGCAATAAAATATTGAATTCTTCTATTTTGTAGCTAAATTAAAGTGTGTCTTATGAATTCATTTGATGTGGTTAAGAGAATGCATGCTTTCCTTACCTCTATCTAAATTTTATCACATATATGAAGTGTTTATTAGTTCTCATAGGTCATTCTAAGTGCAATATATAGTTTTTTCATTAGTTTGGAAGTGGATGATTGCCCTCCCATGCTAGGATGATAGCTAGTCAATGCCTTTTTTATGAAATACTTATGTGAGGTCTGATCAAAAGATGAGTGAAGTGATCTTATTTAGTCTTGAAATGTGTCTTATAATGTGTCTTGTGCATGTATAAGTGTTCAAATTATTGGTACATCACCTCATTTTACATGCTTTCATAGATTATTCTTAATCTCTCTCCCTTTTTTTGAGCAAGAGTTATTTTATGTTTAGTTTAGGTGATATATCCAGAAAGAAGTCAGACTTATCTAGAGGTATGATCCAATATTAGGTGACCCATGGCCTAGGGTCATTCCCATGTTGGACTAGGTTTGAGTAAGAGGACTTGAACAATCCCCTTGCTTAGTTAGGGTGCAATCTTGGTCTACAACAGTTCTGGCATGCCCGATTGGATAAGTTACCCTTGGCTTAGCTAAAATTTGAAGTTGAAGAGAAGTGATTGTAGAATATGAAAACATTAATCATCATCAGAAGCAAAATATTCTTCAAGTTCAAGAGTTTATAACATCATCCAGACAATATTCTCATGCCAAAAGTTACTACAAGGTCAACTAATAAAGGTGTTCCCTTTGAATTCATTGAGCTACTTTCTACTTCTTACAAAAAATCAAGATTTATTAGGACAATTCCTTATTTCCAAAATAAATATTCATCTCCTGGTCATCCTATTTTTCTAGTTAGAGCTATTATCCCTATTACCCAAATGGCCATCATGAATCAAGTGTTTGTTCCATTCAATAGAGGTAGTCCCCTAAATTTGGCCCATTTTTATGACATTATTATGTCTACCCTTAAAATTATTCCATTGTTCATAGGAGAATGGGATAAAACAACTACTATTGAGCATATCTAAGATGTTGCCAAACTTTCTTTAGAGTAGATGTTATTCAAGATAATGTGGCTATCATATTATTTATTGTTTCCTTCAAAGAAAAATCATTGAAGTGGTATAAAAATCTTCCTTTGAAATTTTTTTCTACTTGGAATGAGTTAGCTATATCCTTAGTTAGATAATTTGAAGATAAATCTGATCACCTATCCTTATTTGAATAGCTGACTACCATTCAGAGATACCCCTATGAGTTCATGTCTAATTTTAACCTCAAATTTAAAAAGACATGAACTAGGATACCTAAATTGATTAGACCATCCATAGAATATGTATTATTATATTATCTAAAAGCCCTTAACTCTAATATTAATGTGATGATACAGTCCATGGGTGGCAATACCTTTCCAAATGCTTATGATGTTTCAATACGAGTAGAGAATAGATTGATACAAGCTGGTAAGCTTTCACCAAAGCCCCTAATGCCTATATTCTTATATTTAACCCACCCCTTCAAGTTCCTCAAATCCCATATTTATCTCATATCCCATCTAATAAATCCCAAGTTGTATCCCCTTCTAATCAGGCTAGCGAGATTGGATATTTGAAAAATCTATTGTAATATTTTGGTAATGAAATAGTTCAAATAAAGAGACAACAATACCAAGAAGGACTTATCAACAATAGAATCAGAGTCATATCATCCTTTAAAAGATCAAAGGCCTTATCAAGGTTTCATATAAAATATACCACCTTAACAATCACAAGGAGCCATAACCCAAGCTAAATCATATGTAGATCTTGACCCTAATGTACCAACAAGTTCAAGAGTTATTATTCCCACACCTCCTCAAAATAACTTGATGCAAGATTTTGGTTGGCATAAATTTAATCCCAATGATACTTGTCACTTGGATTTTTAAACATTGAGGAGATGTCTCAGCTCTCCTCATCCAAGTGGGACAATTGAAACACCTCTAGGCTATGGGTGAGCCTAATAATGAGGTGAATCTCTAAATAGGGCTAGCTCCCTTGATGTACCACTACTACACCTATTCTTGTGAGGTAAAAGGGAGAGAGTAAACTAAAATAAATCTATCCTAAAGGAGGTGATAAACCAAATTATTTGATGACTACCAACTAGCTTTATGTTGCACATGAGAACACGGGACTAACCAAACATACACTTCTCCAATCTACATCTTATCACACCAATTTTCCATTATGAGGTTGTGATGAATGCTTGGGTTAGGAAGAATAGACAAGAGGCCTAGGATGGCACTATTTAAATAGACTATCTCAGTAAAAGTTGACACATCAATAGAACACTTCACAATACCTGCAAGAATAAGCTTTCCAACTGTAAATAGATGAGAGAATGAGACAACATGCTAAGGAAACAAGAGTTATCACTAATAAAGATCAATCATACAAGTAAAACACACTATGAAAATTCATATAAAAGGTAAAATTAGTAGTATTTATTTATCCATGGTATACAAATGAGCAATGATTCACCATACTCAAGTGGAGCATAAGTTACAAAGGCCAAAATGGCTAGTTATTATAAAACTTGAGAGAGAGAGAGGAGAAGAGAGAAGTCCAAAGGTCATAAGGGAACTTGTCATGATTATAGGATGAGTTAATTGTGTATGATAAGATGGTGTGAAATAGGCCATTAAAGTTCATAAAATACAAGTGGCTTTCCATGTCATGAAACTCATGAAAAGTGGCGTGGAATTCCCTTTGCTAGCTCATAAAATTGCCTTCATGATTTAGCCCTATTTAAATGTCCCAAAACTAACTAGGGATATGTATGATGATTATAATGAGAGGGAAGGATTTAATATATGCATCTCCATGTATTTTTTGTAGTCCTAGTCATTTTGAGTCTTCGCAAAATGAGCTATTACCATCAACAGTCAAAGTAACTCCTCTTTTATACACCCTGCACACTTGGCTTTCAAAATGGCTTCAATTTTACATGAAAATTAGTATAAGGAAGTGGATGAAACTTTTAAAGACCCTCAATCTTCTTATAGGAATTAGACACACCTTGAAATCATCTTACTTAAAGTTTTCCACCCTTTTCACTATTTTGGTCACTATGCTAGTTTTGACTGGCTAAGATGAGATATCTATTTTGAACACTTAGGAGTTTTTACAAATAATTAAATAGACATGGGGAGTTATATTAAGTCTCAATATCCTTTCCAAAGTTTATTTCATCTCTTAAAACTCCTGAACCTACACAATAAATAAAAAAATAAAAAGTACCCTATTTTGTACCCCATCCATATAATTTTGTACAACTAATCCTAATGGTAGGGAGTCTAACTGAGTATTATACAACCTCAAATCACAATTATGGTCAAACTATTCCATTTAGGTGCACTACTTGCTCAATCTTCTCGAATTAGTCACTGACAAGGGTTTTAATGAGCTTAAAACTATTTTACCCTCTTAAGATTTGTTCATAAAGTTTTGATGTTAAAAATGTATTTCAATTTCACAATATCACTATTTAATACCCTTTTTAACACCTCCAAAATTATTATATTTCCATGTAAATCTTTAGAGAATATATGAGTACTCAAAGATTCCTATCAAGCTCTTTTCTCCATTTACATAGACCTAAATTGTCATAAAGTCCAAAAATGACCTTTTCATGGCCTCCCATACATTATAATAACTAATACATATCCAAATACATCCTATAAAAATGTTTCAACTAGTTATAAATCTTACCCAAATATGGAAAGGAAGTTGACCCCTCATTTGGCTTCTTGGCTTAAACCTTGCCCATTAGGCCTGACTGCAGATCTTGAGGGTTTGGAACAGCTATTGAGTTTTACATTTTATTACTTGGTATATCATGTTTTACAAGGTATTTTAAAACTTTCCAAACTTTTCCTCAATTCTCAATTATCTCTTGGCTCATCTATTTGTCACTCTTTCTCAAACCTGCCAGTTTATGCATAAAGAGAAGTACCATCTATCTGAGACAAATTATAGGGTACTTCCCTTATTTTATCAGAACAAATAATAATTTTATAATATTATATAAGTTTTAAATACATTTTCCACAAAAATTCAACCCTTGGGCAGGTTTTTAGACCCTCCAACTCCCCCAAATTCTAAAATACACTGTGTAAAAGGTGGACTGTGTGTATGATAGTCATAGATTGACTATGTATTTACATTGAAAACCTCTTTATATATTCAAAATACATCATTATGGTTAAATTAGGATGTTATAATTGTGATTAATGTGTTCTAACCTTCATTCATCCCTCCAACCTCTCACATGTCCCTCCTATTACTTGCCTAGTCCATAGTGTGTTACCCTGCCTGTCTTCCTTAAAAGTGAATCCTATAGGTTGATTTTCATGATTTAGATTGATAAATATGTTTATAAACTTCCATATAGTCCATTTTAATAAATTTTAAACCTTATTTTACCCATTTATTTCATCTCTATGCTATATCCTCATCAAGAGGCCCCAATTTTGCTCTTTGCCTCTCATAGTCAACTATAGTTGACTGTGTGGGGTGTTGTAAGTGTAAATGAGGCTTAAACAATAGAATTATAACCTATTTTAATTATAATTAGATAATAAATTTTATTTTATATTATTTTCACCTAATGGAATAGTTCAAGTATGAAGATAGACTCCATTTACAAACTTGGGTGCTATGTTACCTTGCGTCTCCAAATCCTGTATGTGTCCATTTTGTGATGAAAAGGAGGTCTATAGGTAGTGTTGTATTAAAAATAAATATATAATTATCTCTTTATTATTCTTATATAATAAATATTCATGTCAACCATTTGGAACCATTCAAATGTGAAGGTATGGTCTAGTATGAAACCTTGGATGAAGAGTCACCTTGGGGCTCAAAACTGTAGATGTCAATGCAAGAAATTAGTGGTAAAAGGTGAAATTTTGAGCCCTCATAACAAGAAAAAAAATTATTAAATCAATCCATTAATTTTAAAATATGTTATCCCATGTATATGATATAAGTTTTTTCCATTTATGTGCCTCAAATCCTTTTGAAACCATGTCATAAGATATTAATAAATAACCAAGGTGCTCTATTATATGTTTTTAGGAATTTGATCCCTAAACCTACATACATTATCCTTGGAAAGGTTTCTCACAATTTATTACCACACTATCACCTCAAATAGGTCTTTTATGATCTACATAACATGTTATGGATTCATTAAGAGTTTCACCTCATGATCCAACAGTCCTCATGATACCTCTAACTCTCTGTTAAGACCACTTGTAGGTGGGCATTGCCATATATAGGTAATAAAGATATGTTTAGGTAGTGTGAATTGTATTTAACACCAATAGACTCTATATTCATCCCAATACCTCCAAATTCACTCCTCACACTTTAAATACCTTATTCAGCTCAAACACTCCTTTACAATGTGATTAGTCTTCATAAGAACACCTGTACATGCACCTTGAATGGTATAGAGGAAGTATGTCAAATGGTATGAGTAGTGGTATCTGAATTTGAACTTATAAAAACTCAATTCTCTTACAAAGGTCTCAAAAAATGGATGATGATGTCAAAATATTAAGGCAATATTCTGCACCTCATTTCAACATTTGAAACCTCTATGAGAGCACTTATAGGTGCATTTTCTCTGGTAGATTGACTGTATATGTGATTGTGTATGAATTACATAGAAATTTATTTGTAATTTTAAAGATAAATTCACTATTTCATGTCATAATAGGATATAACACATCTCTAAAACCTTCAACATACTTCTGTGGATGTTTCAAAACCTTTACAAGTCATGATTAAGAGTGAGGCAGAGCTAGGAGTTGACTATGTATCCAATGAACTAAAAAATCATGGAATGTTTCTTTAGAGAATTAATTTAAAATTTAAAATTAATAAATATCACATTTAAAACATTAAAAATGACCTATCACAACCCTCTAAAGCCATGATCAAGCATGAAGATCTTGAAAATGGTGAAAAATTACCTATAACACAACACAGTGCATTCACTTGCAATCTAAGTTAATTTGCCCATTAAAAAAAATAAAACATTAAACCAAGAATACAGATAATTATATAAGGAATCAAAATAATCTATAATAAACTTCAGCAATTGGATTGTATGGACTTCTTCAAACCAAAGCAAACCCTATAGGGTACACAGATTAGTAAGCAAAAAAATATAGTCAACTTGTTAGGGATGGTTCATATAGAAAAGTTGACCAATTTTAAAAATATTATTATGAAAATGAATATATATTAGTTTAATTTCACCTCCCAAATGTGTTTTACCTAAAAATTCTTCAACTGTCTATACCAAACATTGACGTATTGACTGGTTCTATGTGTTTGAAAGGTTGAAAAAGGAGCATAATGGTTTTAGCTTGAAAATGTAACTTATATAGAATTTAAAAGGTTGAATTGAGTCTAAGGAATATGAATAAATATTCCATGACATTCTCCCATATTTCACCTTCCCTCATGGGTCGTATAAATGCCAAAATGCCTCTTTTCAATTGGTTTCTTGATCTTCAGTTAGATAACCTATAAGATTTAGATGGGTCTAACAATCATGATAGGGAATATAACTTATTGGATGTTTTAATGGAAATTAGGACACTTGGACACCTTTAAAACCATTCCACTTTCATTTACGACCCCTAAAATGACTTGTAAATGACTCAAAATGATATATTGACTAATTAGACTAAGACTAAGGCTAAGATGGCATTAAATGAAATAAAATATATTATAATACACCCTATGACATAATATTAAACCCAATATAAACCTCTAAAGATCAATTTTTTACCTATTTGGGTCCTAATTTAACCAACAGGGTCAAATTTGGTCAAAAAATTGGTAACTCATAGGGGTAGGATGCTTGTTATGCTAACTAGACCAGTAGCCTCATCAATCCATTCAGATTAGGAGTCATCTAAAGTTTGAAACACAACAAGATGTATTTGATAATTATCCACAAGATTTTATCAAGACAAGACCACTTGACTACCTCAACCACACAAAACAAAGGACACACACAAAGGAAAGCAAACACACTAACAAGACACACATGTGCTCAAGGTACTTAGGGAAATAAGAAAAAAAAACCACTATGTACAACTAAAAATTAAGAAAACCTCCCTCCTAGGTCAAATGGGAAGTTTTAAACCTTATTTTCTTCATGAATTGAAGGATTTAGTGAGACATGTAGTCTTTTGACCTTTAGCATTAATGCTTCCATCTTCTTCATGGTGTTTGCCAACTTCATTAGCATGATGTTCAATGAGAACCAAGCAAATTAATACATGTTGACTATGGAGATGGAATATTTTTGCATCCAAATAGTCTCAACCTTCTAATGTAATTGGCCCTTGATGTGAAAATTTTCAAATATGATAGTCCTCCCAACCTTGCTCTCCTCGACATAATTTTCTTGATGTTTGGAAGCACCAAGCTTTTCTTCACCATGTTCCCACATCCCTAAATGTGGTTTTACTCAGATGGAGATCTTGACTATAATTTAGGTGCAAAAAAATATGCCTTGACATCATTATCCATGTCTAGAACTTCTTGTACACTGGCATCATCAAATGGCTTTATGATAGTAGGTTCTTGACTAGAAAAATGACCTTAATATTTATGTTTGATTAACACTCAAGATCATGTTTATTAGTCTCATCAGCAAACTTGTCATCAGATATGGAATCTTTTGGAGGAGAAAAATATTTACTCAACTTATCAAATTCCTTGCATATGGCGTTAAAATTCTACCATAAATCTTCTTCCTCATAAATGTCATCTTCAAGAGCTGTTTAATCTACCTTGTTCTCATGAGACTCTCTTAGGACTTCCACTTCTTAAGAAGTGACTTGATCTTCATCCTTGATAGTACACTCCATTTCATGGTTTATATGGTCATCTATAACTTCATGATCAAACATGGAGTCTTCTTCCAATACCTCTCTCTTCAAGTCATGGCCACATTATTCATGGATACACATCCCCTCAAAAATGGAGGCATTAGATTCTACTTCATGGACAAACATCCCTTCAAATATGGAAGCATCAACTTTTGGGTTGTCCTTTTATTCACCAATAGGAGTGCCTATGGTGATTTCTTCCTCATAGTCACTCATTAGATCTTCTTGATCAACCATGAGTTGAGTTTTCTCTTCTTCACTTGCTTCTCTCAAGTAGGCTCTTACTCAAGAAGGGGTGAGGTGGGAGGTTGATAGATGGGCTCATGTGAAGGAGCTAAAATATGAGGTTTAGTGGAAGACTCATGAATTGAATATGGAATGTGAGGGGTACGGGAAGGCTTATGAGTGGATTTAGGATAAAGGAAAGCACTAGTAAACTCATAAGGAAGTGAATTATTTGGCTGATTAGAAGGAGAAACACTTACATAAGTAGGAGTTGCATGTTTTCAATAATATCTTTGTGTACAATGCATGGAATCATCTAGTTTATCATGACAAGACTAATAGGATTACTCTTGAGGCTAATAGGCATCATTATATGAATGATAGGGCTCATATTAGGACTTATAGAGAGGTGTTTCTTGATAGGTTTCTTGGTAGCCATCCTCATAGGGTTGTCTAACAACATGGTGTCCATATGGAGAGGGAAATGAAGTGATATAGGGCTACCATGGCTCATAGGATTGGTAGACATTTTGATATGATTGTTGAGGGGTAAAAGGTGATTTAAAGTAAGGATAATAAGAAGGTTTATGATAGGAGTATTGGCCATAACTATTCATATTAACGTCATATGTCAAAGGAAACACAAAAACTAATCAAAATTCTAAAATAGATATACCTAGTCTACTTACAACTAAAATTTATCATTTTAAATAATCATGGGTATTAGCTTACTTGATTCCAAAATTTTATTAGTGAAAAGACACATCAACAATCTTCCCACTCTCTTGGAACTTGGTCTTATTGGGTGTGCCAAAAATTCTTGGCACTTGGATTTACACCCTTTGAGGAGATGTCTCATCTCTCCTCATACAAGTGGCACAATTAAAACACCTCTAGGTTATGGGTGTGCCTAATAATGAGGTGAATATCTAGATAGGGCTAGCTCCCTTTATGTACCACTTATAGACCACTACTACACCTATGCTTATGAGGGAAAATGGAGAGAGAAAATTGAAATCAAACTATCCTAAAGGAGGTGATACACAAAATTATTTGATGAATATCAACCAACTGCATGTTACACATAGAAAAAGGGACTAACCAAACATACACTTCTCTAATCTGTATCTTCTCACATCAATATTTCATTATGAGGTTGTGATGAATGTTTAGGCTAGGAAGAATATACAAAAGGCCTAAGATGGAACTATTTGAATAGATTAACTCACTCAACCTTGACTTATCAATAGAACACTTCACATGACCTATAAGAAGAAGCTTTCCAACTATAAATAGGTGAGAGAATGAAGTGACATGCTAAGGAAACAAGAGTTATCACTAAGCAAGATCAATCATCCAAGTAAAACACACTATGAAAAGTCATAAAAGAGGTAAAGTTAGTAGTCTTTATTGATATATGGTATGAAAATGAGTAGGGATTCTCCATACTTAGGTGGAGTATAAGTTACAAAGGCTAAAATGGTTAGTTCTTATAGAACTTGAGAGAGAGAGAAGAGAAAAGAGAAGTCCAAAGGTCACAAGGACACTTTTAATGATAAGATAATTATTTACTTGTGTGAGAAAAGAGGGTGTGAAATATAACATGCAAGTTCAATAGATATAAGTGGCTTTTCAAGTCATGAAACTCATGTAAAGTGGCATGGAATTCCCTTTGTTGGTTCAAAAAAAAATCCCTCATGATTTTACCCTATTTAGACATCCTAAAAATAAATAGGGATAGGTATGATGTTTGGAATGAGAGGGAGGGATTTTAGACATGCTTGTCCATGCATTTTTTGTAGTTTGAGCCTCCCAAAATGAGCTATCACCATCTGTAGTTCAAAATAATTCCTTTTTCATATACCTTTCATACTTGGCCTCTAAAAGGGCATCATGTTTCCTTGAAATTTTTTACAAGGAAGTGGATAACACTTTTCAAGACCTTAAATGGCCTTAGAGGCATTAGGAACACCTTAAAATTAGCTTATTTGAAGTTTTCCACCCTTCTCACTAGCTTGGTCACTATGCTAGTTTTGACTAGCTACGATGAGAGCTCTTGTTTGAACACAATTTTTTTTAAAGGAATGAAATGGACATGTGTAGTTATATCAAGTCTTAATATTCCTTCTAAAGTTGATTTCATCTCTTGAAACCTCTTATAATTTGCACAATGCACATAACAATCAAAAATACCTTATTTTATACCCTTTTTATACAATTTCATATAGTTAATCCTAATGGTAGGGATCATGACTAAGTATTATATAACCTTTAACCATTAATTTTGGCAAACTATGCCATTTGGGTGCACTACTTTCTCAATATTCTTTTAAACTGGTCACTAGCAAGGGTTTTATTAAGCTTAGGCCTATTTTGCCCTCTTAAACTTTCTCCATAAAGTTATAACATTGGAAATTCAAACCAATTTCAAAAGATAATTATTAGAGACCCTTTATAACACCTCTAACCTTCTTGTGTTTCCATGCAAATATTTAAATAAGATATGAGTACTAAAAAATGCCCTATCAAGCTCTTTTCTCCATTTACACACACCTAAGTTATCATAAATTCCAAAAATGACCTTTTCATGGCCTACCCTACATTAAAATAGATCATACATAGCCAAATTCATCCTATAAACATGTTCCAAATAGTTATAAATCTTATCTAATTTTGGAAAGGATGTTGACACCTCATTTGGCTTCTAGGCCTAAACCTTGCCCATTAGGCTTGACTGCAACTCTTGAGGGTTTGGACTACCTATTGAGTTTTACCTTTTATTTCTTTGTCTATCATTTTTTAATAGGTGTTTTCCAACTTTATAAACCTCTCTTCAATGCTCAATCAACTCCTAGCTCATCCCTTTGTCAGTCTTTCTCAACCCTGCCGGTTTATGCATAAGGGGAAATACCCTCTATCTAAAATGAAATAGAGGGTACTTCCCCTATTTTATCAGACCAAATAATAATTTTATAATATTACATAATTGGTAAGGACATTATCCAAAAAAATTCATCCCTTGGACAGGTTGTTATACCCTCCAACTTCTGCAAATTCAAAGATAAACTGTACAAAAAGTGGACTGTGTATGACAATCATAGATTAACTGTGTATTTCCATTGAAAACCTCTTTATCTATTCAAAATACATCATTATGGTTTCATGAAGCTGTTATAATTGTGATGAAGGTTTTGTAAATTTCATTCATCCTTCCAACCTCTCACATGTCCCCCATACTACTTGCCTAGTCAAGACTGTATTACCTAGCCTGTCTTCCTTAATAGTGATCCTTGTAGGTTGATACATGATTTAGATTGAGAAAGATGTTCATCAACTTCCATAGATTTTATTTTAATCATTTTACACCTACTTTGACACATTTATTTCATCTGTATGCTATATCCTCATCAAGAGGCCCCAATTTTGCTCTTTGCCCCTCACAGTCAACTATAATTGATTGTGTGGGGTCCTATAGGTGTAAATGAGGCTTAAAACATATAATTATAACCTATTTTAATGATCCTTATATCATATGTGTTATTTGATATGATTTTCACCTGATGGAGTAATTCAAGCATAAAGATAGACTACATTTGAAAACCTGGGTGCTCTATTACATTGCATCTCCAAATCATGTATGTGTACATTTTATGATGAAAAGGAGGTCTATAGGTAGTTTTGTATTCAAACTCAGTATGTCCTTCTCTCTTTATTATCCTTAGATCATAAATGTTCATGTCAACCATTTGGAACCATTCAAATGTGAAGGTATGGTTTAATATGAAACCATGGATGAAGGGTCACCTTGGGGCTCAAAACTGTAGATGTTAATGCAGGAAATCAGTGGTAAAAGGTGCAAGTTTGAGCCCTCTTAGAAAGAAAACCAAATTACTAAATCACTACCTTATTTTTTCAAGATTTTCTCATGTTTATCTATTGAGGTGCCTTAAAGACTTTTAAAACCCTATCATAAGATATCAATAAAAAAATAGGGTATTCAATTCTATGTTTTTAGGAATTTGATCCCTAAACCTATATACATTATCCTTAGAAAGGTTTCTCATAGTTTATTACCACCCTAACATCTCACATAGGTCTATTATGATCTACATAACATGTTATAGCTTTAAGAAAAGTTACACCTCATGATCCAACACTCTTCATGACACCTTTGACTCTTTGTTAAGACCACTTATAGGTGGGCATTGTCATATATAGGAAATAAAGGTATGTGTATACACTAGAAGACTATACTAGATGTTGAAATGACTTAGGACCCTTCATAACCCTATCAAATCTTGAGTCTAGTTGACTACCTAGTTAACTAAATTCACCAACTTACTAACTAAAAAATTAATCAAACCTTTATAAACCCCTCTTCCTTCAAACACTTGACCATTGATGATTAGATTAACCATAAATGATTATCCTGACCATCAATGGTTAGGACCTCACCTTCCTAAATCATCACCAGCCATGTGTAAGCTAATGAGGCATAATTTAATATGTTCTCCTTATGCAGTGCTAACAAACTTCCAAGCATTGTGATCAATAACCTCACCCTCAATGAAACATCCCATCCTCCATCTTTCTTTGCCTATAAATGAAGGGAAGTAGGAGGTGAAATGGATCTAGGTTCAAGCTATCAAATCTTATTACATATAGATATTCAAGTCTTTTAGCATCTAGCCTTCCTTTAACAACTCAATAACACAAAAAGTTACCCTAACCTTTACCGTATTTGCTTTTAAGGCCAAAGTATTGTTATTGTAGTGAAATTACTCTAGATTTTAACCATTAGACAACTAGAAAATATAGGTATAATCTACTTGGTTTTTTTTCATTGGATTTCTAACCCTCATTGACCTGATCAGACCTATTTGTACCTTATTTCCCAACTTCTAGATCCTTAACAAAACCATTATGAGACCATTTACCCACTCTATAACTCTTTTCGAAGTACCTTCAAAAATCCATAGGCAACTGCTAATGGTTAGCACAATCTCCAATGATCACCTCCAATCATCAATGGTTACCCAACCAATGACGATTAGATTAACCATTGATGATTCACCCAACCACCGACGGTCACTATGGCAGAAAATAATAGCAAGTTATTTTCAGCCCCTTAACCCCAACTGAACATAACTTTCTATGTTCCTACCTGTTCACAGACCCTTTTCTGATTTTTTGAACCTAATTTCATCCCCATTAACATGAGTATTGACCTGATTTTGCTATATTTATTCATTTTATTTAACAAGCATTCTACTTTCTTCTTGTATTGTATTTCATTTACTTTATGCAAGTACCTTACTTTTATCATTTTCAACTTGATTGTTATTAAGAGTGGATTGACAACCTCCTAGCAAGCTTATGCTTTTTGGATCTAGCTCACAGTAGGTAGTCCACCCAACTATCTTGATAACAACCCATTTGTTAGTGATTTATTATATATAGGTTATTCATTCCAAGCCAAAGAGGAGTTCACCATCTTCGTCTAGATTATGTATGCATCACCAACATGGTATTTCTATCACACCCTTATTACTAGTTTCTTATCTTCTTCTAAAATTAAGAAATGATAAAAAATTAAGAGAAACATTTTGGCACACCTAGTAGGACACTAGCATCATCTAGGTGCCCCTTTATTTATTTCTTTATTCTTTACTCATCTAATGAAATCTAAAATTTCTTTTAGGCTTAAAATAAATACCTTGAATACATTGTTTACTTGCTTGCTTTTAGTTCATCTAGTTAACTTAAAGGCAAAAATAATCAATCATAGTTTTCACTCTTCTTATCACACACTTTACCAAACCACATAATAAATCAACACATCAAAACAAACTAGAGACAAGGCCTAACTAGGATTTCATCACCTAGTGGTAAACCCTACCCTTTCTCGGCAATTCCACTTGGAGGTCATTACCATGGGGAGAAAAAACTCAACTAGTTGAGTATAAACTCTAAAATTTAGTATTTCTTGGATAATCACCTGAAACCCTTATCATTGTGATCTATGAAGTGAGGGGGTAGGCCCCAATATCAATCCATGTAATGAAGATCAACACAATTTTATTTATTTTGAGCACCTAAATACAACTTGAAACCAACCTTAGATTTCCTCTTTAGTACTTGATCTTCAATCCTAATTTCTTCTACACATTCTTTTAAGGCATAAGCCAAAATATATCTAAAAATAATCTTAAGTTGTTAAACATACTTTAATGTATGTTTTTATTGTCTTGAGATTCTTTCTTTTTGCTTGCTTTTTATTTGAGGTGTGAGTTTTCATCATTTATTTTCTATTCCTCTCATGTTCTTTACTAGACAATAATTGAATAATAAAACCAACAAGGAACCATACTCTTCCTCCTCCTCCTCTTCCGTGGAGTATACTTCAGATGTTGAGAGTTTTTCTCTTCTTTATCCCTCTCCTACCATGCCTTGAATAGTTGTTGAGGGTGATGCAAATTTCACTACCTTCTTTGACAACAACCCCATGACCCTTTAGAATTACCTTAACACCTTAGCTCATCGTACCACTATTAATTCAGTTCCTCTTATAGATCCACTTTATGGTATGCCTCCCCATCTTATGTTTAGAGTTACCTCCACCCAACCTTTTATTACTCAAGCATCTTCTTCTAGCAATATCCCATCCACTACTACCATCGAGACCCAATCTAACATTCCAACCAATAACCAAACACCCCCTACACCCACTAACACCTCCAATGTAGGGGAAACCTTACCTCTTGTTACCTATACCCCAACCACCATGGGGGTATCTTCTACCCCTATTTATACCATTCATCCTATCATCACCAACCAACCAATTTCTACCCCTCTTCAAAATTTAGTACTTTCCATACCTCCTACCCTTCCACCTATTAACACAAGAGTTACCACTCAACCCCAACCATATGAAAAACCTTCCATACCTCCAAATCAACCCACATCCATCCCAAAAAAAATACCCATGACATATTACAAATATGTTTCTAATCCACAAGGATACATAACACCCTCTACCCAACCTTTTTTACCCATTAACCCTTATGTGGCACCATCCCAAACTACAATGAACACATACCAATATGTGGTATCTTCTCACCCCTATACCTCTTATCCATACATTGTCTCCACCCAACCTCAACCAAACTTAACATCTATTTATGGAGCTTCCCAACCTTAAATTGATTTGGTTAAGATGTTGATGGATAAAATGTCCAATCTTAAATCATCTATTCCTAGGGCTCATAACCTTTTATCCATGATCAAATCTAAAATGAACCTATCCATCCATCCATCCATCCATTCCTATTCGATCCTATCCTCCTCAATGAGAACTACCTAATTTTTCCAAGTTTCAAAGCAAGGAGGACCCCCAAAAACACTTGAGATAATTTCACCATTCTTGCTATTTGATTGCATATGATGATGCTCTTCTCCATTGTACCTTCCCCATGTCTTTATCAGGACTAACCCTAGATTGGTATAGTGCTCTTACCAAACACTCCATATTTTCCTTTTCTCAACTTTCCTAAGTCTTTTTAGATCATTTCTCTATCAATATATCCAAAAATGTCTCTATTACCGACCTTTACTCCATAAGGAAATTTAATGATGAATAAATTACTGACTTCATAGCTAGATGGAGAGGTCTCATCAAACAAATTTATTTCTCCTTACCCCAACTTGAATTAATTGAGATATTCTATCAGGGGTGTGCTAAACATATTTCCCCTACTCTTCAAATTCAAACTTTTAGGACTTTTGATGAGGCTTTTACCATGGCACAAAAATTGGAAATTCGAGCCATTGATGAGGGAAAACTAAAATTACAGAACAAAAATTATAACTTTAAATATAATGACCCTTCCTCCACCAAAACCACCAATCAACTTAGCCATCCTAATACCAAATCAAAGGAATTCACCAACTCAGTTGTACTTAAAACCAGTCTACCACCAAATGTCAAGCAACCCAACCCAACCAATTATTCTAACTCTTCCAACCAACCAAAATTAAGTTTCCCCAAAATAATATACTCTAATAGGGGAGTATTATGCCTATATTTTTGAGAAAATACTCAAAGAAAACATCATACAACTTTCTCCAATAAAACCTCCCCAATAATTTTATGCCTCTCACCTTACACCTAGTTAATACAATGAGAATGATCTTTGTGATTTCTATTGTGTCATTAGACATGATGTTAGTAGGTGAAATACCTTTAAGACTATTGTCCAAAACATTATTAATAAGGGATAACTTGTGTTTGATAATCCTAATGCACCTATAGATTAGTCCCTTGATATCTTTCATAAACCTTTTTCCAACCATGCCCCTTCCACTAACTATGATGATAATAAACTGGAATCATCTCATGTTTGTTAAGTCCATATGGTTAACACCATTATTAGTGAGATTATAATTAAGGAGACCATTATCTCAACTACCTCTTCCTCCATTCCAATCATTGAAGTGATAGATTCACCTTCTATTAATTTGGACACCCAAACAAAGGAAACAACCACTCCTCTTTCTTTACTCATTGAGACCATGGACCTCTCCACATCTCTTTTGATAGAAATACCAAAGGAAGAAACCATTGCTTAAACCACATATTCACCCACTCTACTTACTAAAGTGATTGAATTACATACCATTCATTTAGACTTCCAAATAAAGGACAAAACCATTTCCATCCCTTCACTTGATGTCATCACACCTTCCTTACCTACGATGGAACTAACCACTCTCTCTTTAGGAACCATCCCAAAAAAAGAGATCATATTACCTACACCTCCCATGGAGGAAACATCCTCCCAAACTTTGATGCCCTCAATTAAGAACATAGGTGAATAAAACATCCTCTCATGTCCACCCATGGGCTTAAATTTTGAAACCAATGTCTAAGGAATCAAACCCATTTACAAGCCTTTTTATAGATTAGTTCAAAATCTAGGGTTTAGATCTAAAGATAGATCCACTTTTTGGCATCATCTTGGCCTCTCTTACCAAAACAAACCTGAACCATCAAACTAACTTGTATCCACCATCCAACCTATCATTACCTCAATCCCATCCTTAAACACTTCTTCCTCCAACAACATAGGAGAACCATCCAACCCACCTGCACCTAAATTTACCAAATCACCTTATGCCTCTCTAACCAAGTGCATAAAAAACTTAGGAATACTTCATACACCTACCTAGCTCACCCATATTTGAAGTTAGACTTAACCCCTTCTAGTCCACCAAATAACACCCCAACCAAACCAACTATGAAGGTGGAACCACCTAAAATCCCACCTTGAACTAGACCTATACCACCTCCTTCCTAGTTACCTTCCATCTTAGGACCCCATCCCTCTACTATCCCCTTTCCCTGTCCTCATCTAGTAAACCTTCTCCTTTTACTCTACCCACACCTACCTCTAATTCAACCAAATCCCCATCATTCTTAAGTAACCTAGCTATTTATACCTTCCTGCCTATCACCAAACCTTCACCCTCCACCTCTAAATCTTCCACCTCTAAACCAATCATAACCAAATAGTCCCAACCAAAACCATCTACTAAAACTATTACACCACCTCTAATTTTCATGGTAAAGCTTACTCCTAGGAAGGCTTCCACTCCTAAAACCAAAAACCTAACACCCTCAATGCCTTTGACCAAATCTTATTTGACCATTTTATAAAGGTTGTTTAAAACCCCCTCCTTAACCTTACCACCCATTAAAACTTTTAACCCTTCACATCTTAAGCCATCATGGTTCAATGACAATTTGATTTGTTCATACCATAGGACTCCTAGGCATGATATAAATAACTACAAAGATCTCTAAACACTTGTCCATAGCTTATGGGATGAGGATGATATATTATCAGATGAACCTCCCTTGAGCCCATTACCAACCTAACCACCAATTCAACTCATCCAACATTTACCTACTCCTCCACTCTCATTTGAAAGTGAGGAGAAATGATCTAGCCTAATGCCTCCCTTAATCCACACTATCCATATGGTTACCCAATCTAGGGCCCAATAAAAAGATAAGGGAAAAGCAAAAGTGTCCATACCATGGATATAACCATCTACATCTCAACCTTATAACCAAAACCAATCACCCTCACCTTTACCTGCACCTTCTCTAAAACCCAAAATATACATTTTGGGTGCCTCACCTTCCAACCCTTCTGAAACCATCCAATGAATAGTGTTAAAATAAATTCACCAAACACTGGTGAAGATGACCCTTTATAAACTAATCAACACCTTGCCCCATCACCATAAAGCATTGATAGAGGTTTTTTAATCTATATATGTTCAACTATAATGTCCTCAACCTCTTGCATCCTTTGTTAAAATTGCTTCAACTTTCTACCTTGATTATCTTCCAGGATTCAAAAATACCTTATGTTCATTCTGAGGACCCTAATATTCCCTACTTCATTACTACAAATATTAATCAAACCAACATGTAATGGGTGATGCTTGATGGAGGAACTAGTATCAATGTTATATCCTATCATGCCTATGACCAAATTCAATTGCCTAAGTGCATCATGTGAGAAACTATAGCAATCCTGCACTCTTTTAATGATATTATGGCCATTACCTTGGGGATAGTCATCCTCCACATCCACTTGGGACCTTGCACCATTATTAAACTCTTTTACATTTTAGAGGGTGAGTTATAATACAACATTTTACTTGGATGCCCTTGGATCAATGCCATGAGTTGTGTCCCTTTTACCTTACACCGATGTGTCAAATTTGAACATGAAGGTCAAGTTGTTATAATAAGAGTTAACCCTAGTCTTTTTTCCTCATGCAATATGACATATCAACCCAACAACATTCTTCTTCCTCCTTCATCCACCTCACCACCAACAAACAATAACACCACCTTATCAACCAAAACCAACAGCACCTCCACCTCTACCATTGATGAAGCTTTCACTAGATCATCTATCCCTTCTTCTTAGATCCTCATAGAGGAACCTTTAGAACCCATGTTCCATTACTTCTCACTAGGGGAGTATCATATTCTAGCCTTGTATGCTTTCCTTACTACTTAAGTGTATGGGAACCTCACCCATGATCATAGTTATGACCCTAACATTAGACCCATCATCCCTTTCAAGCTTCCCAACCATTAAACAAAATTAATCTATGGGGGACTTGATCAACTAATTCTTGATTCCATCGATACCTCTACCATATGACCATTTACCTCTGAATTATCATATTTTGACAAACTAACATTTACAAAACTATACCTTCATAGGTATGCTTATAAGGGATTTGGCCTAGGTAATTATGAGCATGGACCTCATGAGTTACCTACCATCAAAACTCAGAAACCTTGTGAGTTATTTTGCCTTGGGTTCATACCACCAAAAGAATCCATATCACATTAAACCATTGCCACCATCGATGAGGATAACCAATCCTCACCAACCCCATCTCCTTAAAATTTAGATGATTTTGATATGATCCCATCACAAAACCTATAGGGGGCCTTTGCCTTTGTATCAACTTTTGTGACCTTACCCTTGCTTACCCAAAGGATGAATTTCCTTTGCCTAGCATTGACCAACTTTTTAATGTTATAGTTGGCCACGAGATGTTATTTCTCATGGATGGTTTTTTGGGATATAATCAAATATTGATTGCCCTCAAATATCAACATAAAACCTCTTTTATCACCCCATGGGTAATCTTATGTTATAGGGTCATGCCATTTGGTGTAAAAAACATTAGAGCAACTTACCAGTGTGCCATGACCTATATTTTCCATGGTTTAATCCATAAATTCATAGAGGACTATGTGTATGATCTCCTTGGGAAATATAAACATCACAAGGATCACCTAGCCATTCTCACCATCATTTTAAAATGTTTAATCCATTTCAACATCAGACTCAACCCTAAGAAATGTATTTTTTGGGTCCTTTCTAGAAAACTTCTTTGATTTATCATCTCTCTCTAAGGAATCAAAGTAGACCCTACCAAAGTCAGATCAATTTAGATATGCTTCCTCCTACCCACCTTAAGTAACTACATAACTTGTAGGGGAAGCTCCAATCCATTCATCATTTAGTCTCTCAATTATCAAATAGATGTTAACCTTTTCACCATATTCTTAAGAAAGACACCTCTTTTAAGTGGACTAAAGACTACCAAAAATCCTTTGATTCACTCAAATAATAGCTTATTTACCCACCCATTCTTACCCCACCTAAAAAGGATCAACCCTTCTACCTTTACATATCTACCACTGACCCACTCAATCACAAAACCTATGTCATAACTAACACTGACCCACTCAAGTACATACGGTAATAATGAAATTTCAAGCATTGTGATCAATAACCTTACCCTCTAGGGAACCTTCCATCCTCCATCTCTTTTTACCTATAAAAGGAGGGGAGTGGGAGGTGAAATAGATCCAGGTTTAAGCTATAAAATCTTCTTATACATAGGTACTCAAGTCTTCCAGCATACAATATTCCTTCAATAACTCAAAAAAAACAAAAGAGACTTGAACCTATGTTGAATTTACTTTTGAGGCTAAATTACTATTACTCTAGTGAAATTGTTCTAGCCTTTAACAATCAACCAACTAGTAAGCTACATGTATAATCCACTTGTTTTTTATTTCATTGGATTTCTAACTCCCTGACTTGATCAAACCTATCTACACCTTTTTTCCCAACTTTAAAATCCTTAATTGAACCATTATCATAACATTTACCCACTCTATAACTCTTTTTAGAGTACCTTTAGAAATCCATAGGCAACCATCGATAGTTAGCACAACTACTGATGATCACCCCCAACCATTGATGGTTACCCAATCACTGATGGTTATATTAATCACCAATGGTTCATTCAAATACCAACAATCACTATGGTATAAAATAATAGCAATTTATTTTCATCCCCTTAACCCCTACCAAACTTAACTTTCTATGTTCTACCTATTCACAAACCCTTTTCTAATTTTTTAAACATGACTTCACCCCCTTTAGTATGAATATTGTCCTACTTTTGATATATTTAATCATTTTATTTAAAAACTATTCTACTATTTTATAATATTTAATTTAATTTATTTTATGCAAATATCTTAATTTTATCATTTTCAACTTGATTGTTATTAAGTGTGGATTGACAGCCTCCTAGCAAGCTTACACTTCTTGGATCTAGCTCACGCTAGGTAGTCCACCCAACTATCTTGATAACAACCCATTTATTAGTGATTTCTTATATATACATTATTCCTTATAAGCCAAAGAGGAATTCACTATCACTGTTTATATTACATGCGCATCACCAACTAGGTATTTCTACCATACCTTTATTACTAGTTTCTTATCTTCTTTCAAAATTAAGAAATGAGAAGAAATGAAGAGAAATAGTATGTTTATGTAGTGTGCATTGTCTTGAACACCAATGGACTCTCTATTCATCCCAACACCTTCAAATGCACTCCTCACACTTCAAAGACCTTATTCAACTCAAACACTCCTTTCTAATGTGACTAATCTTCATAAGAGCACCTGTACATGCACCTTGAATGGTATGAAGGAAATATGTGAAATGATATGAGTAGGGGTATCATGGATTTGACCTTAGAAAACTCCATGATCTTCCAAAGGGCTCAAACAATGGATGATAATTTCAAAATCTTGAGGCAAGATTCTACACCTCATTTTAATGTTTGAAAACCTCTTTGAGAGCATTTTCTCTGGTAGATTGATTGTATATATGACCTAGTATGATTGAAATAACGTTTTATTTACCATTTAAAATCTAAATTCACTATTTCATATTCTAAGAGGATATACCATAGATTTTAAACCTTCATCACACTTCTAAGGATGTTTTTAGAACCTTTACAAGTCATGACTAAGAGTGAGGAGGAACTAAGAGTTGTCTGTGTATCTAATGAATTGCAACCTCATGGAATGTTACTTTAGAGAATGATTTTTAAATGTAAAGGGAATAAAGAGAACATTTAAAACATGAAAAATTACCTATCATAACCCTATGAAGCCATGATCAAGCATGAACATCCTAAAAAGTGGTGAAAAACTTCTTATAATATAACATACTGCATTCACTTACAATCTAAGCTACTTTGCCCATCAAAACACCTTGAAATGTGAAACAAAGAATAAGGATAATTAGATAAGGAATATAAAATCATCTTGAATCAAACTTAGTAACTAGATTATACAAACTTCTCCAAACTAAAGTAAAACCCATAGGGTACATATATTAGCGAGTAAAAAAACATAGTCAACTTGTTAGGGATGGTTCATAAAGCAAAGTTAACCAATTTTTGAAATATTATTATGGATATTAATCTATATAAATTTAATTTCACCTCACAAATTTATTTGACCTGAAACTTCTTCAACTATTCATACCAATCACATACCTACTGACTGGTTTTATGTGTCTAGAAGGGTGAAAAGGAAAAAAATGATTTTAGCTCAAAAATGGAACTTCTAAAGCCTTTAAAATGTATAATTTAGTTTTATGAAGATGAAGAGACATTCCATGACCTTATCCCACATGTCACCTTCCTTCATGGGCTGTATAATTACTAAACTCCCTCTTTTTAGTTGGTTTCTTGATCTTAAGTTTGATAGACTGTAATATTTAGATGGGGCTAACATTATTGATAGGGAATATAATTTATTTGAAAATTTAAGGGAACTTATGACACTTAGACACCTTGGAAACTATGTAACTTGCATTTATGACCCTTAAAATGACTCAAAATGACACAATGACTAATTAGACTAAGACTAAGGCTAAGGTTAAGATGGCATTAAATGACATAAAATAATTTATAATATACATATTACATAATATTAAACCCCATATAAAGCTCTAAAGACCATGTTTTTACCTATAGGGGTCCTAATTTACCCTGCAGGGTCAAATTATTAGGAACCTAGAACAATAAACATGCTCTGATACCACGTGTCAGGATTTTGCTCCACCAATAGAGCACATATATGATTACTTCTTGTATTAGCAACTAAACACGGAATTTAAATAGAATCAATAAGTAACTAGAAATATGAAACAACACAGGAATATGAGAGACAATACACAATTGTATTAATAGTCACTCAGAAGAATATACAATAAGGAAGATGCCACTTCTTCCTCCACCTCAAAGGTTTGCCACACCTCAAGACCTTCTTCCCTCTCTCTCTTGGTCCCAACAATCAACTCCAATACATAATTGATGTTCACCTCTCCAAACAGTCAGTAACACGCTGCCAGTACGTCAAGTACACAACCGTACTCCAAGTAGATCTCCTGCTCTCTACTACTACCTGCAAATCACTAGACCTTACTTACCATTGTAGATCTCCAAAATAAGCCATGCTCATCTGCTGACTAAGATCATACGAATATGAAGAACCCTATTGATTCTCCAACCCAGTACCCACCTTGGTACTGTGGCACTAGGAGGAACACACCATTGCTCTCTTCTCTCAGAAGGAGCTTATTGCTCTCTTACTCCCTAGTTACAAGTTTACACTACAACCTATGAGTCTATTATATAGATCTCATGCATACAATAATTAGACTATCTTAATTGTAATAATTAGACACACAACTCAAGAACAAAAATAGCCTTTACATGCAAACACTCGGTTCAACGAACTAATTATCTGTGGAACAAGCAGTTCTAGAACTGCCACAGGCGACCGACGTCAGTCCTTGTCTGCCTGGAGGTGACCAACATCGGCCGACCTCCTACCGATGTCGGTTTCCATCCTATCCATCCTACCATCATCGGTTGCCTTGTGAACTACACTCTGCCGATGCCGGTCTCCCTGGAACTTAGCAACCTCCTCCTTGTTTGCACCAGTTGAAGTTTTTAGCTCCACATCCTAACAATCTCCCACTTGGAGATAAATAGCTGCAATTGTACCTGTAACTGTACACTATCTAATTTGTACCCTAGCTTGTATCCCTCTTCAAGATCAATCCTGAAGACTAACCACCACACCCTGTGATGCTCTAACCTTTGTGCCTTTGTCATCCAAGTAACCTGCCACATCTGCATCTACAAACCTATGTAGAAAATAACTTGACCCTGCATAAAATGTCAACTTGCTGCTGATCCCTGTAAGAATCCATTGAACTGCCCTTCAGTACCTCTTCCTCGAATTGGCTCCATACTTTCTGACAACTCCCACTACTTGGGAAAACTCAGGTCTACACTAGACCTCATGTGATTTCGAACACTTGTTCTAAGCTCTGCTTGAACTATCCAGCCCTTGGTGTGCTTTCCGATTCTGCATCTTAAACCTCGCCAACACCTTCACATCAGCTTCTTATTTGAGACAAAATCAACATGTGATCCTCTATGTCTCTTATGCTAAAGAATTTTGCTGCTACCAAATTCTTTATAACATACCTCTGAAACTAACTTTACCTTTTAGCTCAGAGAACTCCCTGCATATGTAAACCTGTAATAAGCAACCACTCCACATATAGTAACAAGATGATGTCGCAACTCATCATCCACTTGGTAAAGAAAAGAACACAATAGTTACACTGACATTGACTAAAGCCATGCTTAGTCATCCACCTGTCAAAACCTGTACCACTGTCCTGCAGCTACCTCAAGACCATGTACCTTGGCCTTCTGTCTCACTTATCCATTCACTCTCTTCTCTAATAAGGGAATCCACTCCTCTCCTAGTGCTCTCTCTTAGCTGATAAATCTACCAAATCTCTTGCTTGGTTCTCTTCTGAAGAATTCATGCCATGCTCCCACTATTTCTAGATTCTACCTACATTGCCTCTATACATCTTCCTGGTTCTCAACCATCAGTAAGCAATAATAAAGAAGGTGAACAACAAATATGAGGTTCACTTACCATTTTTGACCTCTACATGAGTGTTTGAGACTTGTTGATAGCTTGCTGTCTGCCCAACATTCGTTTCAGTGACCGATCTCAGCCATCTCCCAGCCTACACCCGATTGATGTCAGTTCCCTGCGAATGCTTCCTTGCTGACGTTGGTCCTCGTGACTGATGCCAATTTTTACCTATCCCTATTTTGCCGATGTCAGTCTGCACATAGCTGACATTGGTCACTATGAGGATGCCGTCATCAATTTTCTAATCGACGTCGGTTTTTGTGTTTTCTTTGTGAGTGACAACTTTTACCCGTGAGCTCCTTTTGGGTCAAAACCCTGTTAAAATTAACATAGCCCTGCTCAGAATAAATCAGTTTCCTCACCTGATCTCTGTCTGTTATCTCCTCCATGAAAACCAAGGCTTTCTAGTTCTTTAGCTTGTCAAAGACATCTGACTTCCACTTTAAAACCTGCATTCTCCTTCTACATATGTGACTAAGCCTATGAAGCCACATCTTTGTAACAAAAGGTGAATCAATAATATAAGTAGATAGATAAAGGATACCTACTTTGTTACCACCATCTAATTCAAGTGTATCCATTGTGAGAGTTACAGTGCATCTCCCATCACCCAAATTTCCTGAAGAAATTTGACTCATCTCCAAGATTGGTACCTGCATGACTTCCTTCAACCACTGTGTGTCATCCGTCTACAATTTCAGCTTCACTTCCCCTTTGTCAATAATCTGACAAGGCTCTCCAACCCCTAAATAAATCTCTCCAAAGTCTCCAAAGACATACCCATGAAAAGATGCTTTATTTTGGGCTACATGGAAAGAGGCAAAAGAATCTGTAAACAAAGATTCTACTTTATCTAGAGCAACCTGTGCAACGTCACCTGCAACATTTGCTTCTACATGCTGATCTTCTGCCGACCAATAATATCTTTTTACCTGCTCCTTCTTTCCATCAATCAGACCATTCATGCTATTCAATTTCTCCATTCATAGCTTACTATCTTCTACCATTGCTATACTCCCACTCAATCTGAAACCCCTGTGAGTGACCTGTAATCAAAAACACTACCAGATCTGAAACCCCCTATTAGTTAACCCAACCAAAAGCTCTGATACCACGTGTTAGGATCTTGCTCCACCAATAGAGCACATATATGATTACTTCTTGTATTAGCAACTAAACATGGAATTTAAACAGAATCAATAAGTAACTAGAAATGTGAAACAACACAAGAATATGAGAGACAATACACAATTGTATTAATAATCACTCAGAAGAATATACAATAAGGAAGATGCCACTTCTTCCTCCACCTCAAAGGTTCGCCACACCTCAAGACCTTCTTCCCTCTCTCTCTTGGTCCCAAAAATCAACTCCAATACATAATTGATGTTCACCTCTCCAACCAGTCAGTAACACGCTGCCAGTACATCAAGTACACAACCATACTCCAAGTAGATCTCCTACTCTTTGCTGCTACCTGAAAATCACTAGACCTTACTCACCATTGTAGATCTCCAAAAGAAGCCATGCTCATATGCTGAATAAGATCATACGAATATGAAGAACCCTATTGATTCTCCAATCTAGTACCCACCTTGGTACTGTGGCACTAGGAGGAACACACCATTACTCTCTTCTCTCAGAAGGAGCTTATTGCTCTCTTACTCCCTAGTTACAAGCTTACACTACAGCCTATGAGTCTATTATATAGATCTCATGCATACAATAATTAGACTATCCTAATTACAATAATTAGACACGTAACTCAAGAATAAAAATAGCCTTTGCATGCAAACACTCAGTTCAACGAACTAACTGTCCATGGAATAAGCAGTTCTGGAACTGCCACAGGCGATCAACGTTAGTCCCTGTCTGCCTGGAGGTGACCGACGTCGGCCGACCTCCTGACGATGTCAATTTCCATCCTATCCATCCTGCCGTCATCAGTTGCCTTGTGCACTGCACTCTGCTGATGCTGGTCTCCCTGGAACTCAGCAACCTCCTCTTTGTTTGCACCAGTTGAAGCTTTTAGCTCCACATCCTAACACAAATTTGGTCAATAATACTCAAAACCAAGCCTTGGAATCACATAACATTACTATGCCACAAATGACACAAGAATAATTTTATCTTCAAGGAGGTAAGTATCAATAAAATAATTTTTTACCCCAAGGAGAGGCTCAACAAGTTCAAGGGTAGCCTGACGTAGTTAATGTGAATTGGCAAATGCATGATCATGTTTCATTCAATCAAATTGGTGAGACAAGTAATATAATTGGTCAAGTTACAACTCTAATTAGAGATAAATGAAGATATATTGAGGAAACTCAAGATGTGAGAAATGATTTTATTGTTCCTAATATTATTCCTAAGAGTATCAAAAATCAACCTACTACCCCTATAACATAGAGAAATTAGAATGTAGAGGTTGGGAAGGTCTCTAAAATACCTATGATTCGTGAACAACCAGTGATTTAAAAGGTGCAACCAAAGGCTATTAGAACCTCATTTATCATTATAGATCATATGAATAAATACAATGTTATCAATAACATGTGGGATTTCATTGCTATTCTAGGGTAAAAAGACATGCTCATCCAAGAGCTTCTAACTCTCAAGGTGTCTCCAAAATGAATTGAGAAATAATGTACTGTCTTAGATAACTCAGACAAACCAAAGAAGAAATAAGATAAATAGGCACATAAAATCACAAAGGTGGATAAAAATAATGTAAAATAAAAAAACTCATCCTTTTTACCTCTCTTTGATAGTTGGTGGCTGTTTAGTTCATAACTGTATTGTGGATAGTGGAGCTAATAACACTGTCATGCCTAAGCAAATTATAGATAAGCTTGGTATTGTCTATGAACCAAATACTAAAGGAGTATTGAAACTAAATGGGTCACGAAAAAATATAGTAGGCATCATAAAATATTTAAATTTTATAGTATATGTTTGCCCTAATGTTATCATTCAACAAGATGTAGTTGTAGTGGACTTTCCTCCTTATTTTTCCATGTGTCTTTCAAGGGACTTCACCTCAAATATTGGAGAGTACTTATAAATTTATTGGACATATTTGATGTTCAGGACCAAGTATGGTACTAAGGTAATAATAAATTTTGAACCTATTTCACATTTTCATTTGGAACCATATATGCCAAGTGTTATGAACACTAATCGTATCATTTCAGATGAGGTGTTAAAAACTAGTAAAGTAAAAACTAAGTCACCTCTAAATGGAGTTCTAGATCTATTCCTTGATAAATGGGTCTCTGATTTTCATGAGAATGATCCTTATAATTTAATTTAAGAATAAGGACTTGGTGTTTATTGCCTTTATGAAAAAGATAAACCAATTCTAACCTTGATGAAGGATGATGAGTCTAATAATGGCATATGGAAATTATACTTTGATGTATCAAGGAATAAACATGGTATTAGGGCTAGAATAATGTTGATTTATCTAATCAATCAAAGGTATTTCTCTTCTCTCAAGTTTCAGTTTGGTTGTTCAAACAATGTTTCTAAATATGAGGCACTATTTTATGGTTTGCAATGGGTAAGAAAGATGTCCAATACCTTACAAGTCTTTGGAGATAATGAACTGGTAGTTCACCAAGTAAGAGGTATAAACATATTAAAAAATACATTGCTTAGATCTTATAAGCATATGGTATGGGACTTAATTAAATATTTTCAAGCCTTTAACGTTTAATAAATACTAAGTGGTGAGAAAAAACATGTAGACAAGTTGGCTACCATTGGGTCACAATTCAATATCCCAACTAATATAAAAAGTGAAAAGGTTTAGTCACACATTAAGGTGGTTGTAAATCCCTCTGTTTTAGATAATCATGAAAATTGGCAAGTGTTTGAAGATGATAATAAGATTTTTAGGTTCTTGAAAGAAGAGGTTGAGTTTTTTTCAAGGAACCAAGGGAAGTTCTTGCAGAAGTATGGTGACTAAATTGTGTAGCTGAAAACAAATAACTTGCCCAAAGGGTTGGTCACCCTTGAGAACATATTCAATAGTGATGATGAGTTAAGAAAAGAAATGTCTTCATTATCAACAAAGGAGGAACCCTATACCAACATGGAAATTGTAACTAGTAGGAACTTAAAGTTAGGTAAGGTTTGCACTCCTTTATAAAAGGAAACTTTCATTAAGTTATGTTCAAGTTTTATTAATGTGTTTACATGACAATATAGTGACCTCAAAGGATTTGATCCAAGTTTATCTCAACACACTATTCAATTATAAGATGAAACTAATCTGTTAAGATAGACAAAGGCTTATCAGTCCAAAGCTTGAGCCTTTGATGAGAGCTAAGCTTCATATGCTCATTAAGTCAGCTATAATATTTATAATCCAACACTCAAATTGGGTGGAAAACCTTGTCCTAGTATGAAAAATGAATTGTGAAATTAGAATATGTGTTGAATTTCATGACTTGAACAAGGATACCATTAAAGACCACTATTCATTACCATCTATGGAAAAAAATTTACATTTAGTTGCAGGTTCAAAAAGGTTTTCCTTATTAGATGGCTATAGTGGTTACAATCAGATTTTGGTCAAGAAAGAAGACCAATTCAAAAAAACCTTCACCACCAAGTGGGGGACATTTACATGTAAAAATATGTCCTTTGGTTTATCGAATGCTAGATAATTTTTTTATAAAGCCATGGATATGGAATTCTAGGGTTTTCTTAATAATTTTATACTTGTTTATTTAGATATAATAATATTCTCTGAGAGTGTAGGTGAGCCCATGATTCACCTCAAGTATGTGTTTGAAAGGTGTAGACAATTTGGGGTGTCTCTAAATACCAAAAAGTGTGTATTATTTGTCCATGAAGGTAAGATTCTTGGACATATGATTTAAAAACATGGTATGAGTATAGATCATGATAGGATAGATTCAATTCTTACACTTTCCTTGCCTAAGCACAAGAAAGCTCTGCAAAGTTTCTTAGGCAAAATCAATTTTATAAGAAGGTATATTTTAGATTTTGTCACTTTATGTAAGCCAATTAAAACCATGCTAATGAAGAATCAGAGTTTCAATTGGTCCAAGGAAGGAGTAAGAAGCTTTGAAGAGATAAAGAAAGCCATAGTTAGTTCTCCTACACTCTTGAACCCTTATTTCACAAAAGATTTTATCCTATACACCTATGATAATATTTACACCATTTCAATTATTCTTATGCAATAGAATCATGAAGCCTTGGAGAAACCAATAGCCTTCTTCATTCATGGCTTGAAAGAATATGAAATAAGGTAATCTTTAGTTGAAAAGCATGCACTTTTAGTTATAAGGTCTCTAAATAAGTTTAAATACTTGATGTCTAATACTAAGATACATTTGATGGTTGCCTATGTAAGTATCAAAGAGTTTCTCTTGAATAAGGATATAAATGAGAGAAGAGATGGTTAGATAACCAAAGTAATATAGTATGATGTGGATATCAAAGTCACAAAGCTAGTGAGGGGTAAGGGAATTTGTGAACATCTAGCCCAATACTTAAAAGAAGCCAATGGGGTGGTTATGGTGTCAAATGATGAAGAAGTTGTAGCTGATCACAACTCACCTTCCAATTGGTTCCAAGACATGGTAAGATACCTCCAGGATGGTATTTATCCTTCTCATCTAGGAATTTCAAAAGGAATATATTTTAGATTGTAGTCAATTCCTTTTCTTGTTGTTGATGGTGCCTTATTCAAAAAAATTTCAATGGAATGTTGGTAAAGTGTATAGAGCCAGGCCCAACACAAAGATTTCTTGAGTAGTTTTATGATGTACATGGTGGATGGAATTACTCATTAAGGACTATAGACCACAAGGTCATGGGAGGTGGGTATTATTGGCCAAGCTTATGTGGTGATTGTCATGCATGGGTTAGGAAATGCAGATAATGTGCTATGTTTGTTGAAAAGGTGAAACTTGCATCCTTACCTTTCCAACTAATTATAGTGAATTAGACCTTTGTCTAATGGGGATTGGAATTTCTTGATATCATTAACCCCCCTTAAATCTTATGACATGAATGGATATTGATTGCTATATGTTACTTCACTAGATGGATAGAAGTAATGGCATTGAAAGAAGCAAATGAGTGCAATGTTCTAGATTTTTATGAAGGTTTGATTACTAGATTTGGAGACCCTTTAACCATTATTTTTGATAATGATATGGCCTTTATGGGGTCTAGAATTAGCCAATGGGTATTTCAGCATAGTGTTTTTATTAACACTTCATCAAATTATTATCCACAAGGCAATGACCTTACTGAGTCCACTAATAAGAACCTATTGAAGATCATGAGGATAAATATTGAAGATAATAAGATTTCATGGCATTTAAAGATAAATTCAGCTCTGTGGGCTAATAGATTCACCTATAACATGTCAATAACCAACTCTCTCTACAAGCTGATATATGGTAAGGAAGCAAGAATGCCTATTTCTCTTGAGTTTCCTTATTTATAACTAATGCATCAACTTGAGATATTGGAGAATGAACCAATGGAGATAAAATATGCTAAGCTCATGGATCTAGAAGAGACAAGACATCAGTCTATTCTAGCCATGGATAACCACCAAGCACAAGTAAAGAGAGCCTTTAACAAAGGAGCTTCTTCATGTACTTTTAAAGAAGAAGATTTGGTCCTCAAGTGAGATGAGGATAGAGCTAAGCCAAGAAGGCATACAAAATTTGAATCTCTTTGGAGTGGTCTATATACAATCTCCAGCTACAAATCCCATAATGCCTTCCAACTTGTAAATATGGTGGTGAGGAGCTTCTTATCCCAATCAATAATATAATCCTAAAAAATTACTATTAAGGAATCAAAGTTCCCTGTACATAGTTGGTCTTGTTTTCCTCTAAGTGTCATTATAACACATTAGTTTACTTCTATTTTATCCCAAATAAGTTATTCATTTTGCACATTTTCTTCATTAGTTAGTTTACCTTTTTTGTTTGTTTCCTTCCCTATTTTTGTGGAATTCATTATCTTTGAAAGTCAAAAGGTTTCTTGTCATCATGGATCAGGTTCTTCATTATTTGTGAGTCCAAGAGTTATATAAATGGTCCAAGTTCTCAAGCATAATAAGCATTCTTCCTAGTTGAATCACCAAAGATATTGGCCAAATTTTGCCCACATACCAAGCTTCTATCGAGATAGAGAATCTAAGTAGAGTTATTGACCTATAAATGATCAAATGACTTGAATAAGTGAGGAATATGAACCAAACCATCAACAAGATGTCATGCAAAAATAGATGGATCATCTTGATTATGTATTTGATAAGTGCACTTAGGAGGTTAATCAGAGCCAAAAGAATGCATAGACATGAAGTTCTTCATACCTAGATCATTCTTTACAAATTTCACGTCTTGATGAGATTGCTATCTCAAGATATAAAGCTTTAAAGTTAAACTTTCATAATGAAACATGCATAGGGTGTCAATTTCAAACTATAGAAATTAACCATTGGGATTTAAAAATCCTTAAATGTGCATGTAGATGTCAAAATTAATCCTTTTAAAATATCCATCTGAAATAAATTAATCTAAGATCAATGTTTAGAATTTAAACATACTAAAGATCCAATGGAAAGTGGTAACCTAATAGTGTTAGTGGGTCCCAAAGATATAATAGAGTGCATTTAATTATGCAATAAAAGATCAATAGTGAGCATCAATTCAAAAGTAAGCATGAACACATGGATACTAAGTGTCAAGATCTCAGGTACCTAAGTAGAGATCTAATGGTGCATGACAACTAACAAGGTCAATGGGTCCAAGTAGATCGATGGTGTGTGATCAATCATACAAAAGTAGATCGATGGCCAATGAGAGTTGAACACGTCAAAAATATTGAGAACAAATAAGGAGAGCCCAAGTGTCTCAAGTGCATTAAGATGGTATAAAATCAATAGCTTGCATTAGATCTATGCAAAAGTATATCTATAGTGTGTGTAAATTCAAAGAGTCAATAAGATCCTATGGAATGAATGAGGAATTGATAGTTGACATAATATGAGAAGGCTTGGATCAAGATCAATGATCAAAATAAAAAGTTAAAAGATAGGGACTTCATAAAGAACAAATGTGACCAAGGTCAAACTAGGGAAAGTATTTCAAAGGGTGTATACCACCATTAAAAATTAGTCAAATGCCATTGAGTAGACATAGTTATATAGTCAAGATGGTTAGTGATGAATCTCTATCATTAAAGCTCGATAGGACCACTGGTTAAGGATTTAGAACCTATAAACCCCATTATCTAGAAGTTATAGGGTTATTCCATTGGTGTGTTCATTAATCTTTTAGAAGGAAGCTATGTGAACTGTAAGATTTGAATAAAGATAAATACCATATTAAAACCAATAAATTGGATTAGTTTTAAATCTAAAATAATACCTAGGATCATATTTTAAGGTAGGCAAAAATATGTGACTATAGAGAAATGTCTCATTTATCAACATAAACATAGCTCCAATAAATAGTTACCTATGGCCACCTAAAATAGACATGGAATACCTCTATCAGTCCTAAGATATGAATAATTTGTCCTCATGATTAGATCAAGTAAAAAGTGGCATAGAGTCCCAAGAAGGAGACTTGGAGGTTGGATAAAGATAGTGGAGCATTCATTTTTTATAGAGCCTTTAAAGTTTGTTCCTTCTTGATAAGATTGTGACTCAAAATATTTGGATTAATGCTAATCCATCGAGAGTAGTTGGACCTCATTCGATGTTTTTGGTTTGCATAGCTGCCTCTCTCTCCTCCCTTTTTTCTATATATGTCCATTTTCTTCCATATTGTAACTCCCAAAAGAAAGTTTTTTTTAGAAAAGAACACTTTGATATTTGATAGAGAAAAGACTCTTATGCCTTTGGCTTGCCAAGGCTATGCCAAAATTTGTATTGTAAAACCTATTTGATGCAATAAAAGATTGAATTATTCCATTTTGTAACTAAATTAAAGTGTGTCTTATGAATTCATTTGATGTGGTTAAGAGAATATATGCTTTCCTTACCTCTATCTAAATTTTATCACTTTTTTGAAGTGTTTATTAGTTCTCACAGGTCATTCTAAGTGCAATATATAGTTTGTTGATTAGTTTGGAAGTGGATGACTGCCCTCCTATGCTAGGTTGATAGCTAGTCAATGCCTTTTTTTATGAAATGCTTATGTGAGGGATGCTAAAAAAATGAGTGAAGTGATCTTATTTAGTCTTTAAATGTGTCTTACAGTGTGTCTTGTGCAAGTATAAACGTTAAAATTATTGGTGCATCACTCCTTTTACATACTTTCATAGATTATTGTTATTATCTCTCCCTTTTCCAAGCAGGAGTTATTTTAGTTTTAGTTTAGGTGATATATCCAAAAGGAAGCTGGCCTTCTTTGAAGGTCTAACCCAATATTAGGTGACCCATATCCTAGTGTCATTCCCATGTTGGACTAGGTTTGAGTAAGAGGACCTAAACAATCCCTTTACTAAGCTAGGGTGCAATCTAGGTCTACAACATAACCCTTAATACACAAATAGGTCCATAGGTTATTCTCTATGGGGATAATATTCTCAATTTTCCACTCTACATGGGTATCCAACTTAGTACCCATATGAAATAACAATGTGTAAATTTGTTAGTGCACAAAATTATAAAACTTGAATCGAGTGTTAGAAAAAGATAATTATCCATTATATTCATTTAATGAGGTGATACAAATGGTGAGTTGATCTTAGATTATGTCTTTCTTAGATGGATTATTCAGATACATCTAGGTTTTAGTCAATTCAAATATTGGGTCAAAATTGCATTCACCACCAAATGGGTTACATTTGCCTACAAACAAATGTAATTTAGATTAATCAATGTGGTAACAAAATTTTATAGGGTAATGGATTTTAGTTTTAAAGGTTTAACTAGAAAGTGCATAATAATTTATATGGATGACTTGACTATGTTTTCAAAATATAGGTTAGATCAGACACACAACTTATATAAGGTATTCAAAATATGTAAGAAGTATGGCATTTATTTAAACCCAAAGAAAAGCATGTTTGGTGTTACTGAAGGTAAGCTTCTTAGTTATATTATCATAAGGTTAGGTATTAATATTGATCCATAAAGGGATGATGTAATTTATAAATTGCCTCCACCTAATAAAAAAAGATTTAGAATCATTCTTTGGGAAAATTAAATTTGTTCACAAATTAATTTCTAGATTTTCCAAAATTGTAACACCTTTGAATTCTATGTTGAAACATGATGCAAAAGTAAAATAGCATGAAAAGTCAAGGAAGGATTTCTAAGACATAAAATATACTATCATGAAAGACTTGATAATGATTAGTCTAGACTACATGCAATATTTATACATTTACCCTTTTGCTTTTGAGCACACCATAGTTTCTACCTCACACAAATATTGGATAGAGAGGAAAAATCCTATTTCCTTTATGAGCACCAATCTTAAGGATGCAAAACTGAGATATTCCTCTATCGATAAACATGCTTATGCACTGATGAAGGTCATGAATAAGTTTAGACACTATATCCTTAGAAATAAGGTGTATGCAATTTTCCTAGACCTATCTATCAAGAAAATGCTAGGGGGGAATGAACTAGGTGAGTGTAGAGGTAGATGGATGAAAAATTTGTAAGAATATGATTTATAAATCAAACTTACCAAGTTGGTTAGAGGAAAAGGCATTACTCAACTAATTAATGAAATCAATCCAAGGATTAATTTACACCAAGTGGATCAAGAGTTATTACTATAATGATATTGGTATGCCCAAACCATGTACTATCTAATTTATGGGAAGACACCCATTAGGATGAATCAAAAACATAAAAGAGCCCTCAAATTGAAAGAACCATAGTCTATGTTAAATAAAGGAGTCCTCTTCAGGAAGAATCATGGATTATACCTTCGATGCTTTTTAGAAGAAGAGGCTAAGGAGATAATGGCCAAATTTCATGAGAATCTAGGAGATGGTCACCCTACATTGAATGCAACAACACATAAGATAATTTACATAGGATATTAATAGCCTACATTATTCAAATTTATTCATGTCCATGTCCAAATATGCCATTGGCATTAGACCTTCACCAAAAGGGAAATCCACACAATAATGCCATTATAGTCAGTTATAAAAATGACACCATTTGTCTAATGGGGGCTAAACTTCATGGGGGTCATCAACCCTAATTCCTTATTAGGCCATAAGTTTTTTCTCATGACTATAAATAATTTCACCAAATAGATTGAAGTAATGGATATAAATAAAATAAATATTGTTGAAGTCATAAAGTTCATGGAGAATAACATAACCACTCGTTTTGTGACCCCTATCTCATTAGTATGTGATAATGGCCCCATATTTCAATCCATAAATTTTATTGAATGGGCGTATGACAAAGGAGTCACACTAAAATTCTCATCCAATCACTACTTGTTAGGTAATGGGTTTATGGAATCAACTAAAAATAATATAATATATGATATTAGGAATTATACAAGAGAAAAACCCTATGAGTGACATTCACTAATTAATTTTCTCTATAGGATAACTACACTACACATAAATAAGCACTCAAGAGCTCACCATTCTTATTAGTCTATGAAATTGAACTAGTTATACCAATTACACTCAACTTACCTAAATACAAATTCATGAAAAAATATATTGAACAAGATGATAAGGTGAACTCTAGGCTCTTGGACATTATCCATCTAGAAGAAGCCTGAGATGAGGCATTCCTAAACTTCAATAAACATCAGGGTACTATCAAATAATGGTTTTAAAAAAAGGCCAAGGTTAAATACCTTATGATTTATGATCTAGTATTATTTTGGGATAAATATAATGATAAAAAAGGGTAACATGCCAAGTTTGACCCCCTCTAAATTGGCCCCTACTAGGTAGCCAAGCTATTCAGCTAGAACACTTTCCTCCTTAAGGACCTCAGAGGCAGAGACCTCCCAGTGCCAGTGAATGGATAATTATTGAATCATTAATTCTTGGCTTCCCCTTTCAATGTGATCTTAAAATTATTCTATAAAGGGTAGTAATGTACACATTAGACTAGTTTTCTTTTATTGTGTGTTTGTTTTTGTTGTGTGTTTGCTTTTGTTATGTTTTATTTTTTTTAGTGTTATTTTTTTCCTCTGGTGTTCACCTCTCATAAAGCCTTGAATCCATTATAAATCTCAAGTGAAATCAAGGGAGTAATCCCAACCAAAAGGATCTTTCAAATATCTCGAGGTAAGTAACCATATAAATGGTGACAAAATATCAGGAAGTACCGTTAAACATTAGAAAACCAAAGGTGAGCTTTCATTTTAAGTAAGTTAAAGGTTGTAAGAGAGTATTTTACATTTTATATCTTGAAGGCTAATAATTCTTAACTAAACAAGTGAATTTTAGAATAACCCCATGTCATGATAGAAGCCATCAAATTTTCACTTAATAATAAAATCCTAAAAAGTGAGACCACCAAACCAATCTAAGATCGACTGGGTATTTAGAGCTTTCCAAACATCTCATCACCCTTGGCTTGGTCCCAAAAAATTAATGGATATAAATACCAAATATATTCATAATAAAAAATTGAAATAAGGTTGGAATAACATTTAGAATCTAAACTAAGGGTCTTCCTCAAAAGGGTTATTCAGGGAACCTCCATCGCAGGCTTTTCGATCTAACTAATAGTGGAGTAAGGTCTTGAATGGGACCATAGGTACCTATTTTAGGGTTATAGATGCCTGATTGGAAATATAAAAATTCCAATACCATTCCCCTCCATGCCATATAACCAATAATTCTCCCTTTGGGAGATATAATGCCTATATTAACTTGGACTTTTTTAAGTGAGACCCAAAACTGAATGAATTGAAGTAGTATCACCTCACACACATAAATGGTATTTTATGAGAATAATTCTTAGTAGGTCACTTTATGTACTTAAATTTAGTGCCTTATTTTTTTATCTGTCTAAATATTTATTTTTAGTCTATGTTTTGTGCAAGAATTGAAGTTAACATCTTGGGTTTTAAGTACTTAAATACCATTTCCCCATATAAGTCATCATTTATTATGGCCAACACACCCAATTTTATGAAAAAATGGGGGAACCCTATTTAAATTGATAATTTGAAGATTTTGGACCTTCTATCTCTCTCTAACCAAGTCTATCAGGAGAGAATCCTCAAATTCCCATTCAGCCCTAATCTTCCTGAGCGTGTGGCTTGTTTGTAATGGTTGATTGATCCATGTTGGGAGCCTCATGACTTATAATAAGTTAATGAAATCAATTCCTGGTAGTATTAAAAAATAAAATAGTTTATCTCTTTTAATTTTTAATGTGATAACTTTTTTGTAGGTTCATTTTCATTATAAAGTTCTCATTATCTCAATCTCCTAAAGTGTTAGACTCCCAAAGTCCTATGTAACACCTTATGAAATCTAGCTAGTGGCTGGGTACAAATTTTATTAATCACGTTTATTTTAATTTTAATTAGTCTCTTTTCATGGATTTACATAGGAGGAATGATTTAATGAAAATGAGCTATGTAGATAGTTATCAGTGAAGTCAGAGTGTAGCAGGGTATAACCAATCAGGACACCCCAATGTTAAATGTGTCTTTCTCCTAAAACTGATAGAGATGTCAAGGATTGGGGGAACCCAAAACAATAAGAAAACACCATTCAACCCATGGGTAAGAATTGTTATAACCCATCTAATTATGGAATCTCAATTTTAGACATGTTAGTCTCCAAATCTTGACAAAGATGTTAGATCCTAGGAGAGCTCGACTGAGTGGAAACATGCCATGTGGTTTGGAAGTCAAAGTTTCCAAGATCTGACCACTCAAGGTATCCTAGTGTGAGATGTGTCAACCTCTTAGACATGATAGGTATGTCATATTACTAGAGAGATTGACCAAATAAGGAAGTTCCACGTAGCCTAGTATCAGGCTTATCAGTCTCTCAAACTTGACAAAGATGTCAGGGTCTAGGAGAGCCCAACTTATTACATAAAGCCACATGGTATTTTTGTATAAGATTAATGTGGAGAGACAAATAGGTCCCATGATGGTCAGACTGAGGTATATTTATATTCAAAGGGATAATCAAAATATGCCATACATATTCTAACTAGCATTTTCTTTCCCCACAACATATAAAGAAAAGATGTCTGGTCATGCCCACATATTAACTATTGTAACATAAACCAATGAACATAAGACACATGGTAAAAATAAATAAACCACCAAATAATCCTAAAATATGATAAGGACATGTGCCTACCATTAATTAGGCATTAATTGGATGGGAATCTAGGTCTTGATTGGATAATCTAAAATGTCATATCGTAATCACCAAATCTAGTAGGTGATGAATAATTGAGATCTATGAGTTTAATTATTGATTAAGAAATAAATGGGAGGATAAGGCCACAAAATTGAATTTTAATTCACACCAATTCCAACAAATTCCATCAATATATGAGGTGTATGCAAATTCATATAAGTGCTCCTTGATGAACTCATTAACCGTTATTACTCCAAGTTTCCCAAAACCCACTCCTTGATTTCTAATCTAACTAGTGCCCTTTGTGTCTTCCCCCTTTTCTAAATTTTATTTTTAAATAGGATCCCTCATAAATTCAATGGCTTCCTCATCTTTGGATCCAAAGCTAAGCTAGAATATCAAGACACTTTATTCCTAGATGGTTTGACACGTTTCAAGTACTACAATGAAACATTCAAAGTTATTGATTTGGTATCTAAGTCTTTTGAAAGTGATGATGAGGATGAGGAAAAATTTAAAGATGACCTTCAAGCCTATGTAAATGTATATTGCATAGAACTATGCCTAAACCTAAGGTATTTCTTTGTACCAAATTGTTTCACAAGTTATTATGTATAGTAAAATGGGTACAAGATGGAATCTAAAACATTGTATATTTAAAAAAAACTAGCATCAAATCACCAACATCTTAGGAGAAACCTTCAAGGCTTACTATAGATTATATGAGTATACCTTATCTTATGATTCAGATACCATGAAAACCTATATAATCACCCACTAGATTCATGACATCCTAAAGGATTAGGCTGAGAACCATAATGCAAAGAGGGTGAATAAAATAGACATGAGTATGTATACAATCTAAACTTTTAAAGAGGGAATTTGTGTTAGAATGATGTTTCTTGACTGAATATTTAAGGATAGTGACTATATACATGTCAACCTCCTTTGGATTCTATTGCTCCACATAATTCTCCAAGGTGATCAATTCCCCAACCTGGGAAGGATAATCAAATTCAACATGATCAAGGTGATGGGTGATTCCTTGGGAGGTGGTTATTTTTATATGATGAGCTACCTAGTAGACATAGTCTAAAAGACACTCACCTTCAAGTCACCTACTTTTCCGACATGGGTTCCCAAAGGCCTGGTCATTTATGTAGTAATCTATAAGCTATATAGCCACCACTATTAGAATAATATCAGAGATATTTATGAGTTATTCTACTCGATGGTTTATAATAACATAAAAAAGGCACCCATGCCTCAAATGTTAAAATAAATTAGGGATTCCCTCACCTTCATTGGTAATTACTAGTACTATTAAGAGGATACCATCATTTGAGTGGCATGCATTATTAAATATACACACTACTAGGTCTTAGAATACCTAATAGGGAAAGAAATAATGTATTATCTAGTGGATGGCATCATTATAAATTGAATCAATCATCATTAAAAGGCTTACCCACTCCTATCAATTACTATCAAGTACCATATATACATGTCCTTCCCTTTGAAACAAAATATGGGAGCTGGGAGAGACTCTTTGGCCATGGGAAGAGTTTAGTACTAGGATTAGGACCCACATAACATCATGAGAGCCTACTTAGAGAAGTACCTGATGTGAACAAAGAATACATAGAATGAAGGTTAGTCTTGTGTTATTCCAATAAAACAAATCAAAATAACAAACTAAAATCCTAAAACCTCTAGCCTAGACACTAGGGAGAGCATAGGTAATAAGCAAGTATATAAAAACACAACTAGAAAAAAAAAAGAAAACATGCTTTTACCTTCTTTGGAGCTCCATATGTCTTATTGAAGTGGATTGCTCAATTTTTGCATTAAGAAGTCTTTGATAATGAATTTTTTTTTGCTCCTCTCCCTGTCACCTTGGCTTGGCTGCTTGGATTATGAATTTAGCATGGTAAAACTACTTGAGAGGTTTATTTGCATCTATTTGAGCATTATAATAGTACACCAAGATAACTTAAAAATCAATGAGTATGGCCTTGTGTTTATATCCTCAAAAGTTAACTCTCATCCAAGGTGATTTAAGTTGAGTTTAAACATGAAATGGTTTCAAACTAACCCTAGGTGAGTTGAGACTAACTCTAGATAAGTAAAAAATTATCATGTAATTATGATTTTTAATTACTAGGCATGGATCTCAAATTAATTTTTTTTGAGATATCTTGGAAGAGCTTGACAACTCATAAATATAATGATGAAAATGCTTGATATTTTGAATTTTAGAATTTCCATTTTTAGATACTCATTAATTAAAAATGGATAATTCAACTAAGCATTTAATCTTGTTTTATTATATAATTCAATTTGATTAGAATTTTTTTCTCTTTTAATATTTGTTCAAGTGCCCCGCTTAATGGGTCCATAGGCCAAACTAACAATTGTTATGTCGCAAGGTGATTAGGGATGAATCTAAGAGAGGTTATTATTACATATGAACTAGTATCCCAAATAGGGATGCCTCAACATGATTATGATAATTGATGAATGATGTAAGTTAAAATTGGGATGTTTAGTGATTCTTCAGCTTAATTTGTAATGTTTGGTAAGAATCGGTCTAAAGTTTGGTCTAAATCTAATTGTGGCCAAAATTGGTGTCTATAGTTTACCCCTCTTTGGGAAGGTGTTGAAATACATAGATATATATATATATATATATATATATAATAACATATTATAAAAGAATGAAAAAGGTCAATAATAAGGAAAGAAGATAATGATTAAAGAAGAAGATTGAAACAATGTTTGGTAGGCCTATAATGATTCTCCCTCGAGGGAGTGACCAACACATATGATTGATGGATGGTCCCTAAAAAATAAGCAAAAATAAGAATGAAATTAACCCATGGGTGAGTTTAATATAATCAAGATAATGCTTACACACATTGATTTAAAAAGTGTTGATTTACCCAAAGGTGGTTATAATTAGTAACAAAGGTTAAGACACTGATTTACCCAAAGGCATTTATAATAAGTGGCATAGGCACATGCCCTAGTAGGGTGAATGAGTCAAAATAATGATTTCCCATAGGTGGTTATAATCATTAAGATGACCTAAATTAAATAATGATTTTTTTGGTTGTGCCCTAGTAGGGCAAATTGTCAAGAATAACTTAAAGATATAACCTATTACATATATTAAATATGAGTAGGCACAAACATAGATGCAATGGTATAATGATTAAAGAAACCAAAAATATCTAGGCACACAAGAATGCTCAAAGTGATGAAAGAGATGATTGGAAGAATGAAGGTGGCTGAGCTGACCTAAGATATGTCATGTATCCAGGTGTTGCTTACATATTTGAAATGGACCTTAGGCTAATGTAGTTCACCTATAAGCAAGATAAATTGGAATGAGGAATAGAAGAATAAGAATTGATCAATGTGAATGATTTGGTTGTATATGTTAATATAGAGATGCTCATCCTTATTAGCATTGATACAACTAAAATGGTCAATGGGTTGAGTTGATCGAGGGTGGGAGGATTTACCAAGGTGACTAAGGAGAAGTTTTTGTAGCACCATTACTTGTAATATTTCTTGAGTTGAGTTTTGATGTAGCACATAATGGTATACATCATGATATAAACACCATGATGACCTAGATAAAATGTGCATAAGTACTAACTCCCAATTCAATAAATAATTAAAAATAATGCACCAATGATAAAAACCATGATGACAATGTTGTCATATGACTATGGATAGACTCAAGTATAATGTGCAAGGAATCACCTAATGAATGCATATAGACTAAATCAAGGTACAACAATGAAATAAAATAAACAAACAAGCAAACAAACAAACAAATAAATAAATAACATAGAATTATTGAAATCAAAAACAAAAAAAGTATCCTATTAGCAACCAAGTCAATATATACACTTGAAGGTAGAATGGAATGGTAAATGAGTGATACCCCCAAGAAAGGATACATGAAAAGGGAAGGTCAAACCCCTAATGGTAGTGGAATGGATTGGAACTAACAATGGATTTTCCCCAGTAAGGTGGATCGAGGATGACTGACTAGGTTTAAATAAGACAAATGTTTTTGGATTTTGGAGGCTATATATCTCTTTAGGAGATGGGAAGCTATTTTCTAATTTTTAAGATTTTGAAAATTTTAAATGTTTCTAGAATTTTTAGGTATCTTAACTCATTAAATATTGACAAGATACCACTCACAAAATGACAAATCATTGGATTAGGTTAATCACAAAATAATGAGATCATTGGAAAATGGGGATTGAGCTAACCTAAATGTGAGTCGAACAATTCCTACATAGTCCCATTAGGACCTCAAGTTAACTATAGTTTCACCTGCACCAAAGGCAATGAGATCTAAATAGGTAGAAGCAAATTGACAAATTAGGAAAATGTCAAGGCAAATGATAATATTAAGGGTGAGGTAATGTATGGTAAAGTTGTTTTTCCTAATTTTCCTATAGGTAATTATAATTAAGAAATAATGGCATAGGTCAATGATACTAATTTTCCCATAGGTGGTTATAATTAGTAACATAAGGTAGGATACTAATTTTCCCAAAGGTGATTATAATCAATGTCACCAGTCAAGTGTAAATGAAAGATGTAATTTCTAGATCCATTACCATACTACTTTCATATACTGCCATTTGAACACATAATTTTAAAACTAATAAAATTGAATTGAATCCTCTCATGGAAGGTACCATAATAACCAATGGAACCAAGGTCTAAAGTTTTAGGTAGGGTAGGTAAAAAAAAGTTTGATCAATAATGAAGGTATGGTATTATGCTATACAATATGGAATTATTCAAGGATGGTGATGTTATGACAACTAGATATAATGGTAATAGAGTTGCCCCTAAGTGATAAGGTAAGGTAAATGATAGGGTATGAAACAATAAAAAGGTGAATAAAAATGGGAAGGTAAATAGTTAGAGCAAGGTAAATGTGTAGTAAATGATTCAGTTATTCTTGTTGATGTGGAGATGCACATCTTGATCAACATATGATATAATCAGAATAGTCAGTCATGTAAATTACTATCCCACATCTCTTCTGATTAGCTACTCTATTAATAACTTGCTACAGATTTAGACTCCAATAATATTGTTGTGATATTCTTGCTATCATTGATTTTGTTTCCTTTGAATGTTGAGGCAAGATGTCTTTGTAACCTCTACAAAGAAAAGTGTGGCTAGGGATGGTAAATATAGATAAATACTAGATAAAAGGTTTGATTTAGCAATGCAATATAGGAATAGAATGAATAAATGAATCATAATGGAATGTATAACAGTTGAGAAAAAAATGAATATTTGGATTTTTAGGTACACAAAATGTTGTTAATTATGAATTTGACATAATTTTACTTGTGGTGGGGCTAAAGACTTCTGAATATGCTCTTAATAAGACCATCATATTTTTATATTGTATGGGCCTGAGAGTAGTTACCATATGATTTTGCTATAGATTAAAAGCTATATTGATGTTATCTTTAATAATGTCTTCATCAAACAATGAATAACTATTGTGCTTATCTATTGGCACCTCAATGAGGTTTTCACCAATGAATTTATCTTGATTATCCCATAGTGCATTTGATAAGGTTTCACTAAGGAACATTGAATTTTGAATTTAATTGGCTTCTAATGCCTCATATGAGGTTTCAATAGAAGATGCTGAGTTTGGACTTTGATTTACCCCTAGTGCCTCTGAAAAAGTTTCACTAGGAGATTTTTCTTCTTCTACATGAATGTGGTTTTAGTACCCTTGATATTCTTAAACTTATATGTCATCATGGATGCAGTTTAATAAGGTATGATTATGTTATTCCTAATCGACACTTTTAAGAGGTGGAATGTCAATATAATGGCTATGTTGTGTGGTGTTGATGGCATGTAGAATGGTAATAGAATGGGAATATGTATAAAAATCCTCATAGAAGATACTAGGAGAACTTGTGTTGATGCTAAATTAATCATCCTCAAAAATTGTAGAAGGATAAAAAATGCATTCAAATTGATTTGTAAGGCACGTGTAACTAATATTTTAATATATACAAATGTATTTTTATTCTAAAGCTGAGTCAAACCTAAGGGACTCTAAATATAATGTTGATATTGATGTTGATTCTATTTCTAATGCTAAATCTAATATCAGTTCAAGGATAAAACCTAACTTCAATGTTGATTCTTCATCTAGTGTGGATGCTTCTATAATGATATCTTGTTGAATGTTTAGTTTTGGACAAGTAATGGCATGTGATGGCATAGTCATATCTTTGAAAATAAATTCATTTAAGAAGGGTTTAATATAGATTGGCTCATCTAGGTGAAGCCCATTAAAGAGAGGGAACAACTCAAGGGATGACTCTGTAAAAACTAGCTTGTCAAAATGAGACTCCTCAATGAGAGGAAAAAGGTCAAAGATAACTCCATAGAGACTAGATTATCAAAGGGAGGATCTTTAAAAATAGAACAATGGTTGAGATAATTATTTTCCCAAAGGAAATTATAATCATTAAGATATGACTCAATAAAGACTGGCTTGTTAGAATGAGGTTTGTCAACCAAAGGGAAAGGATAAAAAGGTGATTAATCATAGGTTGACTCATAAAAAATAGGTATTTAAACAAAAAGATGAAGGATTGGTTGGTTTTCTTGGCCTTAGTTTATAATTAGTTGTAAAATGCTAGTTTTGAACACATCTTGGTCTTTGAATGATTGGTTTTGTTAGAGAGGTATTGATTATCTCTATTATGGATCAAAGATTGACATCAATTTTCTAAAGTGGGAGAAGGTTGGTAATGGATGATCTATGGTTGGGTAATTATCTCTTTGTGAATATAATAATCTAAGATGGGCTCAATAATGGCTGGTTAGTGATGTAGGATGATAATAGTGACATGTCAAGTCATTGCACAACCTTGTTGGGATAATGAGCTACCATAATTGGAATGGCTTAGAATGGTAATAATAGGCTATTATGAAGCTTGGTTTCTATAACAAGCCAAAGTATGAAGTCTTATAATGATAGTGGTATGGTGTTGTGAAGCTTGTATACTATTGTGAGCTAAAGGACAAGGTCTTGGAATAGTAATTATAGGGAATTGTGAATCTTGGTTGATATCATAAGCCAAAGGATGAGGTCTTAAAATGGTAATGGTAGAGCATTGCAAAGCTTGGTTGATGTCACAAGCCAAAGGATGGGGTCTTAAAATGGTAATGGTAAGGAAATACAAAGTTTGGTTGCTATTGTGAGCCAAATGATGAGGTCCTAAAATGGTAATGCTAGGGCATTACAAAGCTTGGTTTCTAATATAAGCCAAAGGATGAGGGCCTGGTATAGTAATGGTGGGGCATTATGAAGATTAGTTACTATCATGAGCCAAAGGATGAGGTCTTGGTATAGTAATGGTAGGGCATTATGAAGCTTGGTTGTTGATTCAAGCCAAAGGATGATTAATGGTATAGGTAGGGGATCGGGTACCATAGCATTGAAAGGGAAAAATTGGTACATTAATCAGCCCAAATAAGGTATAATTGAATATAATGCTCAAGGATGTTGGCTTTGTTCCCTATATTGAGTATTATAAGGAGGATAACGATTCATCTCACAAACTACATCATGACCATATGGGTCTTCAAAAAAATCATCATATGTGACCATGTTATCATATCCTAGATTGCACATGGCTCCACTACAAGTGTAACAAAATATATCTAAATCAATGATGAATGTTTCATATAAATGCCTAGATTTTTACAAACTCTTAAAAATAAGTTTGAAAGGATAAATGGTTCAATCATGGTCTAACTTCGTTAAAATGTGGAGCTATATCTCAAAAAAGGTATGTGATAAAACTTGGTATAAAATAGTCTAATATCAAATGTCTAACATCAAATGTCTTACACAAAAAGGTAAAGTGGATGAAATAAAAATGAAATTCTAAACTTTAGGAAAAAGTTGTTTCAAATAAATCTAATCTAGGTCTAAAGAAATAAAATTTGCTAGGTCTATTGGAAAATAAAACACAAAAGCTAGGATCAAAATAAGTATTTCTAGGTCTTTTAGGAACAAGGCACAAAAACTAGAATCTAAACAAAACAAGGTCTTAAAGGCAAGATAATAAATCTAAATTTTTTGAAACACTTTGACACAAACTAAGTAGTTGTATTTAAACATAGTAGTTTTTAATTTTTCATTTAATTTAATTAACTTACTAAAAATTATATGAGAATAGAGTTTTATGATGAATACTTGGAGATTATGAGAAGGTTGTGCACCAATTGAATCTAGTTACTGAGAGAGATTCTTTTTGGTTGGGAAGAATAATTTGCACACAAATAAATAACTTGGATAAAATTAGATTAATAAATAAATGGATGAGCTACCTAGTTAGGAACTAGTCTCAAGAAGTTGTAAACTTCCTCAAGTGGATGTCTGCTCATGTTTTTACATAATTAAGTGGATAAAGAATATTTGAAATTACAATAGATAAAAGATATGATAACAAAATGATTATGATTCAATCTTTGTTTAAACTATCAATGCAAGCAAAATATTTATCCCAATAAGCCATAACAACATTCACATGCTCTTGTATGACATCAAGTTGGTTAGTAGTGGATTCAAAAGAGGGAGAGTAAACAATTTTGAAAAGTGTTATCTCAAAGGCTATGTCACTCTGATCAGCAAAAAGGGGTTAGGATACTATAGGTAGATCAGTGATATTAATTACATCATGCACTATGCTTGGTAGATTCATCTTCATAAGAAATCCATGTTTTCAAGGATAAGAAATAAATATTAATTAAATATAAGGGTTTAAGATAAAAATCTTGGGTTTTTAAAACTAAACATAGTGGATCGATGTCAATTCTATAGAATCAGTGCCAATTCAGAATGAATCCACATTGATTCTCTCTAAAACTATATTTAATTAAAATAGAGATTGATTTGAAACATAAAGGCTAATATACTAAGGGATGAAGTCTATATTTATATGGATATAATAATCATATAAAAGCAAACATATTGATATAAAATCTTTGACCTAGTTGCAAATAGAATAAATTCTTCCTCATAAATGCAAGTAGTCTTTCAGGGTCATCATGATGGATGTGGGTTATATGCAATAGAATTATGATATATTGATGTTAAGGGCTTCCTCAATTCTCCATGAATCTAAGAAAAACTTCAAAGTTTAGAGGTTATGGTCTCAAATCCAAAGGTTAGCTAGGTATTTATGGACCAATGTCGATCCATAAAATCAATAATGATTGTGAGAGAATCAATGCTGATTCAACCAAATTAGCAGGTTTGTTCCAATCATAGGTAAAATTGGGATTTGTGAGCATGAGGTTGTTATAAATAAGGTTATATGGGGTTAAAATGGGTAAAAATGGATTCCTTAGGTTATTATTAAATTTAGGTGGTTAGGGAGGGTGGAAATGTAATTGGTAAAAGTAAATTACCAGTTTACCAAAAGTAAATATACTAAACCTTATGATATGGGTATTTGTGAGATTAAATAAAAAATAAGGGCCTATAACACCTAAAAAATCATATATAGTCTATAAAATTATAGTGTCTCTATTTTCCCCCTTTTGTGGAGTAGTATAGAATATGTGCCACAAGATAACAACTGAGAGAGATCTAATGCCCTTGGTTTATGTGAAGAGGTATCCCCCCTCAAACTGAGAGACATCATAGGATAAGGAGTGGGTGATGGGTTTGAGAAATGGAATAGTGGATGGGATGGGTAGATAATAAATGAGATCTTATAATGTATATGAATAACATAAAGTATATGTTTTGCACTAATAGGAAGTAAGGTAATACAGGTAGAGATGCCCCAAGGCAAATCCTATAATAAAATGTGATAACTATGAATATGTGGGCTTAGAATAAGTGATATGACTTGTTTAAAGTAAGCATATAGTGTGCTATATAGTGTACACACTACCTATAAATAGTTGATCTCAAGAGAAAATGCACTCTCAAAACCCACTAAGGGGAGATATCCAAAAGAGTACATGCCTTATACAGGTTGTGGGACAAATAGGGGGTTTGAATCCACAAACATAAAATGGTATAAGAAAAATAATAGGATAAGTGTGGTAAGGTACCAAGATGAAGCTAAGGATTAGGTTTGGATGTATGTAAATTATAAGTAGTGAACACATGGGCAAATCAATACCAATTTGAAATGAATCAATGTCAATTCAAAGTTGGGTTTACAAGAAAATCCAATGTGTAAAAGGGCTCATTTGATATTGGTTAATAGTGAAATAGTTATTGAGATTTAAAATGATACTTGTGACTTGAGATTAAATGGAGGCTAGTGGCATCATATTGAGGTGATGGTGATGATCGTAGGATGAGGTAGGTCCCATTTTTTAAAATTAAGTTTTTAATTTTTTGGATTTTTGGATTTAGGGTAGGTGTTAGGATAAGGGTAAGATTGTGCTAGGGAATCTATGCTCATTCTCATGAATTAGTGATGATTAACTAAGAATCAACATCATTTCATTAAAATGGTGCCAATATAGACATAAAGATATCAATCTATAAGGGATCAACATCGATTCACATAAAAAATGTGAAATGCTAAATTAAAGTCTAAGGCTTAGGCTAAGTTAGAGTTTTTAGGAGAATTTAGGCTTATAGGTGATTCTGGTAATAGGCACGAACTCTACTGTGGATGTGAGATCTAGTGCCACCTCTATTGGAGTGACTAAAATACCAACTTAGTGATAGTGACTAGGCATACTTGGAGGCTATAAGCCTAGAAGGAGTATGTTACTATAGATGCATTCATCAAAATATGAGCTTAAATGTCATTCTGATGGAGCACTATGATGTGAATAGTGGGAAATTCTAGCTTCTTACTAGAGAGATACCCTTATCAAAGAGGATATCTACAGGATTTTATGACTTTTGATGTAAGGAGTAGCTATAGTTCTTATAGATGAATAAGGATGTGGAGTAGTTTTGACATGCCTATATGGTGGAAATGTTGTAGACATCACTTTTGTTGCTAGTGGCTTTATTTTTGAGCCTCTAAGAGGCTAATGCAGTAAGGAGAGGTGTACTTACCATGATTCTACTAAAAATATCCTATTATATAATCCTAGACTTAAGAAGAGGTAGGTTTCCATGGAGCTTGATAGGTGTAGTTATAGACATACTAGAGCATAAAATAGTGTTTGCCTGGGCATCCACCCTACTAGGATATTCTTACAAGGAGCTATGGAGTTGGAGGACCTAGAGGTGATATGGCTTGGATATGATCATAGCGCTACAATTTTGGGTGTATGAGCACATCAGGGTGGTGTGACCCATTAGTACCCTATGGCTATGATGGTATGAGACTAAATACAACATGTCATTCCTATGATGGAAGGCTGATCTAGTGTGAGACTTTATATATGGCATTGTTCAGGACCTCAAGTATTACTAAGGAGTCCTAGAGGGGTTGAGAGATTGAGATATCATTTGGAAACCTTATCTAAGATTTATTATGTGGCGTAAGGTAGAAGTATAACTTACATGTATCTAGAAGTAGAGGTGGGTGACTAGGAGTAAGATGGAGTATATATAGTACCTCAATTTTGGGTGAGTGTAGTGATAATTCATCTTGATACAAGACATTCCATAATCCCTATGTATATATAGGTGAAATGATATAGAGTGAGAGCTCCTAGGGTCAGACATTTTAAATTCCCTAATGAAGGTGGAGGAGCCATTAGGATCATATGTGGAGGATGTGGGGTGCACTCCATAATTTATAGCATGGTGGGTAGGGTAGTGGTAGTGAGGTAGGAGAGCATAGTGCATTCAAGCTGGGAAGGGGTTGATGAGGAGATGTAGGATGCTGAGGGGGATGGAGGAGGAGATGGGAGATGAGGGGGAGAGGAGGAGATAGAAGATGATGAGATTGAAGTTATGGAGATTACTATAGAGAGTGATACACTAAGGGCCCAATGTATTGACCTATAAAAAGATGTGTTCATAGCATAGGGGGATCTCTCCATAGTGTAGATTGAGTGGGATACCTTGTAGATTAGATTGAATACATAATGGGTGGAGTTTGACTCATTACAATAGAGTTATGATGTGAAAGTGGAGGCTCAAGATCATTATCGAGTGGAGAAAGATATCCTAAAGAGTGGGAAGGAAACTCAGTATAGATAGTGGTAGGGGTGTTTAGGCCTAACATAGGATAAAAAGGCATAGTGATCATTTATAGGTACAAGGAGATGGAGGTAGAGATACAATATTATGAGCAAATAGTACTTAATCTACATCTAGAGATTCCATGCTATGCTTCCCATCTAGCCACATATGGAAGGTCTTCTAAGTATACTCATATAGGGTCAATGAGCATGGGAGTGTATCCCAAGGGAGGGATCAAAGGAGAGATAGGGAAAAAGGGGGGGATTGGAGAGGAGATGGGATCATAGATGATGGTAGAGCCTTGGGGAGTATCTAGTTGAGCTGGATACATTTTAAATAGAAGATTATTTAGTGTCTTTTTCATTTCATTGCACTAGCCAGAAAGCCATAGACATGTATACATATATTTGTGATGAATACTTTGATTATCTTATATATATGATTTATGATTATGAGTTATGGCATTCATATGGGTTTTATTTATGGATTATGGATGATTGTGAATTATGTTATCATGGATGTCATTTTGATTATGTGATTATGGATTTAGCTTATTAGATGACGTGATAATTTATGATTATTAATGTTATGGATTTTATATTTAAATGTTTATGGATTATGGCTATTTTGGATATGATTTTTTATCATATATTATGGAGTTTACATGATATGTTTATGGGTTTATATTATGGATTTGATGAATTTTAAATGTTTAAAAAGGTTTATACATCATGATTATGCTATTATGGATGTGATTTAGATTATGTGATTATGGACTTATGTGATTCTAAAATGTTCATGATTAAATTAATATGGATACGACTTTGATTATGTGATTATGGATTTAATAATTATGAGTTTGATTAGATTATAGATTACGGGCTTTTATGTTAAAATGTTTATATATTATGGATGTACAGTAGATTATTGATTATAGATTTTATGAAATGTTATTATAGATTATGGATTAAATTATGGATTGCATTATTTATTATGAAAAATGTTTATGTATCATGATTATTATGGATGTGATTTATATATTACAGATTTCATGTTTATAGATTGTTGATTTACTAGATTTGGATAGTCATTGATCTATGTGGAAAATATATAATTAATTAGCATAAATTTAATTTACAAAGGGTTTTATTGCTAGTTATTTTATATTACCATGACCCAAGAAAACCACTTGAAATAAATGCATGTGCATCCTTAACCAACTACTAATAACTATCCAAACAACTTTAGGTCAATTAAGTTTAGGATCTTATTGATTTGAGAGGGATGATTCTAAGGATTTGTTTTAGGATATGATATAAAATGGATTTATAAGATGTTTTCTTCATGTATATCCATAACAAAGGTCAATCCTAGAATCCTTTCATGCCAATCCATGTAGACTGATCAATGTAGGAAGTCTACTAAATTACAAAAATCTGATCAATACATGAAGCTTTCTTGGGATGTTTTATGCATGATGGTCATCCTTTGAGGGAGTGTATTTTGAGATATGATTTTTGAAATAAATATCCTTCAATGGAGTATTCTACACTTTCTTGATACATATATATTTTTGTATATTTTGTAGATTTCATAGCTATCCTTCAAAGGACTAGTCTAATATTTTGCTTGTTTTGTAGATTCTTTTATTTTGATTTTTGATCCCAGTGTTATTATTTATTTATGGATTGGCCTTAGGTATTATAGATTAATTTTCCCAAATATTTTTAAAAAAAGATAATACACTTATTCTCATAATGAATTAGTGATAGGGAGGGATTTCAGGGAATAATGATTTGGAGATCTGTCCCATTATAGGCAAAGCTTATCCAATTAGAGCATGCTATAAATAGATCTAAAGTATTCATATTCAAGGTTAAAAATGAGCAATGCTACCAGATAACCACATGTTTATACATATCATTATTTTTTATAAGAATAATATGGATATGGTTTTGTCAAATGAAACCAAAAGAAATGAAATTAGGTAGACCATGGTGATCATGATTTATTAATAGTATAAAGGGCATAGATGTAAGGTATTAAGAGGTTTTAATTTTGATTTTCCATCAAGAGAGGTGAAGTGATATGCCACATATCCATACTTATGGGTGATAATATGTGGTTTGAGCCAATTCAAAGCAAAATTTACCCTTTTGCTTTTTTCCATATTAGTGACATATTGATTTTATTTTATGACAAGGTCACCAATATTAAATTCATGTTCTTTCATATTTTTATTATAGGCATGCTTTATTAATTATTGATATACATGGAGATGGTCAAGGGTATCTCATTGATTCTCATCCAAGATTTTGAGATGGGATAACCATTTCTATTATAAATCATCCTGAAAAATGATATCTTTAAGGGATATGTAGAGGGAAGGAATTTAAACCTCTAGAGGAAGTACATCTTCAGTACCATAGAGTAGGAAGAAAGGAGTAACACCTATAGGGGTTCAAATACTAGCTCAATAAGCTCATAAGGCAAAGGGAACATGAAGATGTTAGTTCTTTCATGCTTCATTAAAAAATTTAGTTAGGATTTTGATAAGAGTTTTATTGGATGCCTCAGCCTGTCCATTTTTTTGGGGATAGTAAGGCGAGGAGAAGCTAAGTTTAATGTTAAAATAATCATAGAGGTATTGAACCTTTTTATTTTAAAAATATTTTTAATTTTCTATGATGATCTTATGAGGAACACTAAAGTGATATATAATATGTTGAATAATGAATTCCAAAATTTTATCTACTTTGGTCAAGATAAAAGGGATAACCTCCACCCACTTAGTAAAATACTTAGTCGTAGTAATGATGAATCCATCATAATAGGAATATTTAGGATTGATCTGACCTATAAGATCAATCCCCCATTAGGGAAAAGGCCAAAATTATTATGCTACTTATAATGCTTGACAAGGGATACGGGATAAATTGGCATGCTACTGACACTTTACACATTTCTTAATGTATTCATAATAATATTGATTTAAAGAGGACCAATAATAACCTAATCATAAGATTCTCTAAGAAATGGTGCAACCACTAAAGTTTCCACTGTATGACCCATCATGAGCTTCTTTGATAATGAGGGTAACTTCATGATTTTCAAGACAACAAATAAGGATACCATTTAAACCACACTTATAATGAATACCCCAAGTATGAAAAAACACACGATGTGATGATAGAAATCTCACTTGTCATTTCTAGATAGATCCAATGGAATAATCCTCCTAGATAGGTAATCAAATATTTGAGTGTACCAGAGATCTAATGGATTTTACTCCACATTATGGATGGAAGGAAGATCAATTTTGGTAAAGGAAGGTTGATTAATCCTATGGATTAGCAAAAATAACTTAGATTATTGAGATGAAGATGGGATAAAGAATGCCAAGGAAACCATTTTATACACAAACTTGTTAGTTGATTGAGAAATGGATTGGGTAACATAATTCTCAAAAGTAGCTAGCAACTAATCAACCAAGATCTTATAATTATAAAGGGTATCATTCTTATATTGATACATGCCATTAATCTAATTAACCATGAGATGGAAATCACCATAAATATTAAGTGTTTTAATACCAAGGCTAAAATGGTTTGGAGACCTATTATCAAAGCCTCATACTCTACCATATTATTAGTGCATTCAAAATCAAGCTTAAAATATAAAGGTGTGTCCCCCCATGAAGGATTAGGATAACTCCATATCTCCCACCATGCTCACACTTGGATCCATCAAAGAATAGATTCATTTGAAATTATAAATTTGTTTGAGATGTGGAAGCTATGTATTTGTATAGGAATTCATAATTAACTAGTTGATTATCAATAAGAGGTGTCTCAGTGAGTTGAAAAGCAATTATTTGACCTTTAACTCATTTTTGATGGATAAACTCGAGATCAAATTCTACCAAAAAAATGAGCCATTTGGCAATTCCCTAATTTATATAAGGCTTTAAATGAATAAATTTTATGGGATCAATGTTCATGACCACATAGATTTTATGATTGAGTAGATAATGACAAAGCCTGGAAGATACAAAGGCCAGAGCTAGGCATAACTTGTTTATATGAGAATAACACATTTCATATCCAACAAGTGTGTTATTGATTTAGTAAAATCCCTACTCTTTATGATGATCATCATGAATGGTAAACATGGCTCCAAGGGCATGATCCATAATATAAATATATAAGAAGAATGGTTGTCCTTCTTTTAAGGGAGTGAGAACTGTTGGTGAGAGGAGGTAGATCTTAAAATAATTTAAGGCCTCCTAATAACCAGAGTCCTAATTAAAGCATATATATTTCCTTAAAAGGTGATGGAATGGTTGACATCGATTGGATAGCTAGGAGATAAAATGATCGATAGACTACAATTTACCTTGTAAACTATAGATCTACTTAAGATTAGATGGGGGTGGCATTTATAAAATGGCTTTGATCTTAGAATGATTAACTTCTATTCCTCGAATGGAGAAATTAAATCCTAAGAACTTACCCATAAATACTCTAAAAATGTATTTCTTGAAATTTAAATGGACATGAAATTGGATTAAGTGAGCGAAGATTATCTTTAGGACTAAAAGGTGGTATTTTCATAATTTTGATTATCAAGGAGATCATCCAAATAATCCCCAATAATTATATGGATGAGATAATGAAAGATATAATTCATGTCTCTTTGATAGGTGGATCCTACATTCGTTAGGCCAAAAGGCATAAATCAATAGTAGAAGGTCCCCCCGGGAGTAATAAATGAATTTTTATGTTGGTATTCTAGAGAGATAAGGATCTAATTATATCCATAGAAACCATCCATAAGTGACAATATTACATGCCCAACCATTAAATCCAATAATTAGTCAATATTAGGGAGAGGGAAATCATCTTCAAGATAAGTGAGATTAAGGTCATTAAATTTAGTGTGAAGGCATAGTCCTCCTATAGGCTTTGTGACAAGGATGATATTAGATACCCATTGACGGTAATCAATAGGCTAGATAAAGTTAATGAATAAGATATTTTATAACTCTTATTTAAATAAGAGCATAATGAAAGGATGAATTTTTTGGAGATTTTACTTTATAGGCTTGGCATCAGGGAACATGCTAATGTTATGGATAACAATAATAGGGTTGATATTAGGCATGTCACTATAAGAACAAGTGAACATTTTAATATGATCTATTAAAAATGTATTTAAATCTTGATGTTCTTGAAGATCTAAGGATTTTTTGACCTTAACTATTTATGGAGTCTTATGAGATCTTATGTTAACATCAATGGTGGCCTCATTTAATAGACTAGAGGTTTCAGACAAAAGGTATTACGTAAATGGGAGTTATCTATACCTAAATGAGTTATGATCAATTCATCATCCTAACATTGAAGAACAAGATGGTGGGAAAATATTACCCTATCATGTTTGGGTAGGATAGAGGAATGGTTTTGACCTCCCCATGGTGATGATAGATGAGAGGTTCTATAGTAATGGCATTGAATAAAAATAAAGTTTAGGGGTTTGGATATGACATTTTCTGTCAAGGAAGGGGTGATGGATGGTGAGGATGGCATGTCATCTTCAATGATAGGAAGGAGAGTAACCTCTAGGGTAGCTTTAGGATTTTTAAAAAAAAAACAAGGCCATGCTTTTCATGGGGTTTCCTAAAATCTCCCAATGTAACCTCATGTGGATCATGTTCATAGCATCCTATGCCAAAACCCTTCTAAGCACACCATTGTAGGCATGTCTTTCAAAGTGGATTTTATCAAGGAATGAATTTTTTGAGGTAAATGGTTTGACATGGGTTTGGTTAGAAAGGCATGTAGAAGGCTGATCAATTCCCCCATAGATGAAATGGGTGCAGAGGAAAGATGGATCAAAAGGAATAATTTATCTTAAGTTTGGACAATATACATGTTGTTTATCTAGAAGTCCATAGTTTTGGGGAGTAAGGAGAGTATTGAGTGTCAATAAATAATATTCTCCAATCAATAGCTACTAAAATGTGGAATCAATAGAGTTCTTGCCAATCCTTGATGCATGGATATTGTACTAGTGGAATCCTCATTAGAAAATGATGGGGTAGTGATTTATAATGAAATTAAAATGTCATTTGTTCAAAAGGTGAGTTTGTAAATTTTGAATGGATGGGGATTGGCTAGAAAATTATGGATTTTACCTTCATGTTTAAATTTAATACATCAATGTAATTTGGAGGGGATGTAATATATAGCATGTATCTAGGGATGACCTAACAAGATGTTATATTGAAAATCCCCTTCTATTACGTAAAATATATTAGGTAGAATACGTGTGCCTACTTACATATGAAGGATTAACATTTATAATGTAGGGGAGATAGTATCATTGAAATCTCATTAAATAGTGGGGGATTGGGATACAACTATTTCAGGTAACTGTAGTTGTTTAAATGCATGAAAAGAGATGTTATTTATATTGGCACTATTATCAATCATTACTCATTTAATTTAAGTTTGATCAATTTAGGCAATGATAAATAGTGTGAGATCCTGGTCATCAAGCTGTAAAGGTGGTATTTTTAAATCATAGATTGTTATGGATAACATATTTTGAAGTGATGTGATGAAAGTTGATAAAGGCTAGGGTTCATTAGTTTGTATCTTGGTGGATCACAAGGCTTTTATCATAGCCTCACAATGCTATGGATAATTTTAGACAAGTTTATATAAATACATCTTGAAAAGGAACTAATGAAGCTACTTTAGAATATATATGTATGATTTATAAAGCATTATTATTTTTCACTTTCCCTAAAATAGAAGATTTAGGTTTTATAAAGGGTGTTGTAGGACCATTTGTGATAGGAATTGGTGCTTTGGCAATAATCACTTTATCTTTTTCATAATTGTGGGTCTTATGACCCTGGGATTGGGATCATGTAGCTATGTGAATTGCATCTATCTAAAATAAATGGGGATTTATTGTGATCTCATATTTGTCCACATCTAGGGGGTTTAGGAGGGGTTGGTACTGAGCTCTATCAAAGGTTTTATCTTTTTTTATAGCTCATTCTAGTACTATTGGTAGTCTACTACTTCTTATGGTGGATGTGACTCTAGTATTTTGACTATTGGGATGGTCATGATCTAACTATTCTATTAAAATTTTGTCTTCTAATAAGTTTTAGACCATAACATTTAACACATTATAACTTTCCATGTCATGACCTACTATTCGATGATACATGTATTTCCTATTTTATTAATACCACACTAGTTTTTAAATATGAGGGTTAATGGGTTTTACGGGTAGTAGAGTGATAATAGAGGTTTGGAGAAGCTAATCTAGGATCTTAGAATAAGACCCCTTCAATGGATCTAGACTAGTATTATCAATCTTTTGAGGATTAGTAGGGAAGAGATATTTGACTTTGAACCTTGAACTTTCAAATTGGTTATTTGAACATTCCATACAATAGGTACTTTTTGCTTATAATAAGTCCTTACACATAAACATTATGGATAATAGGGGTTTAATGGGTTATGTATTGGTATTATCATGATGGGAAGATCCCTTTGTGATGATACATGCTCTTTACTAAAGGATTCTATGATGGTGGCTTTTAGTCTTACTAAAGGACGGGGTCCTAATATAGATGATTTTATTCAAATCAGTGGTAGTAGTGCCTTCCCTTTCTAAATCTAATTTAGGGGAAGTGGGGATATCCTCTGTAGGTAGTTTGATCCTAATGGGAAGATGCTATAAAGATTTTCCTCTTGGGGACCTAAGGTTTTTATTTTTGATATTTATATCTTTTGCCTTTATTTCTCTAAGATTTATCTCTTCTCAAGTAATGAAAGGAACTGGTATTGATATGGTTTGAGGTAACATAATAGTTTCCTTAGGGGGTAGTAAGCTAGAGGGGATGGGTATGGTAGATGCATGTATTGAGATAACATGAGGAATGGTATTCATATCTTGTATAATGTATAATAAACATTTTTATTTGATAGTATTTTACTCTTTTATTTCTAATTGATCATCCTAAATGTTTTTAGATATTGTTTCCTCAAGTGGATTCCAAATAATGAGATTTAAAAAGCTTGAGTGAGTTTCTAGGATAACTTACTTAATTTAGATGGTTCAAAGGCATCTCCTATAAGGATAACGAGTATAAAATTAATATCAACTTATTTAGGTAGAAGATGACTATGGATCATGCTAATTGCATGAGTTTCATGATCTGAGGTGGATATCAAATTAGCTTGCATAGAATTAGATGTGGAAGCATGATTTGAGAATGACTGCCTGAAGATGTTAATAGACTGATTAAGGGGCATGTTAGGGTTATCTAGTTGTAACTCCCCTTGATTAATAAGGTTATTTACTATATCCTTGAAATAGTGACATCATGACCTATTAAATGGTAGAAGTTACAAAAGTCATTCTCCCTGAACCAGCTAGGATTAAGGCAAGAATCATCTAGAGGTCTCACTAGAGGAAGTTTAATGAGAGATGAATTTAAGAGATTATCTAAGATAGATGTGTAATATTATCATAAAGGTGAATACTATTATGTGGGAAAGCATATGAATGGTTTTTACCTGAGAGGTAGAGGGCTTAGATTGGGCTTTTGTTTGTAGTGGTGCTGATTTTTCAACTATGGAATTAGTAGCTCTTTTGGTTTTATTATTGCTAGTCCATTTAGAGGGATTAGGTTTGAATTTTTTACTCTAAAATTTTACTTTACCTCCTTCCAAGGCTCTAATTTCTAGTTTTCAAGCCATTGAAAAGGACTCATGAAAGGTTTTGAAGGATTGCACCTGTAATGTCAATGAGATATGTTTAACACATGCTCTCATGAATAATTTAATGAGTATAGGTTGTGGAAGGAAAAATTTGAGTTGGTTTATGATACTCCTCCATCTAGCCATGAAATCAATGATAAATTCATCATCAAACTATCTAATGGTGTAGAGGCTAGTGATAGTTACTTTTTTTTTTATGTTGATAGAAAAGTGATCTAAGAAAATTTGGGATACCTACCCAAAAGAGAATAGGGAATGTTGAGGAATTGAGATATACTATTCTAAGGTAGGTATAGATAGTGGCATAGGAAAAGTCCTAAGGAGAAGGGCATAATCATGAGTTATAAGATAACACATGTGTTTGAATGCTCAAAGGTGTTGTTGAGGATCCTCCTTATTTTGAAACTTGTTAAACTTTGTAAGATCCCACTATAGAGGGTAAGGTATAATGGGGACAAATGGATTAATAGGTTCATTGCATATTTTCTCATAAGTGAGCATATTCTTATACCTAGAGGCATAGGCTTCTAATTTGTCCATCCTATTCATAAGTATTCTCATAAGGTATGGTTGGGTATTATATTGAGGGATACCTCCCAAAACATTCTTTTATGAGAGTTGATAAGTAGGAAGCTGAGTGGAAAAGCATTGGTATAAAGGATAACCAATCGATGTATTCATGATTGGTTAGGATTCCACCACATACTCTGGGGCTTGTAAGGGGATATAAGTAGACCCAATAGCTCTCATAGGTTTTATGTATTAGGTATTCAAGGGGACATGTTGAGCTAGTTGACTTATAGGGGCTTATTGTAAAGATTAAGTTTGAGGATTTAAAGGTACACTAGTTTGGATTGGTGGAAGGGTTACTAGGATTGAGATAACTAGGTTATGAAGTGTCGTGGTAAGAGAAGGAATAGTTTTAGGATGAGGTGTATGTCATTCTAAGCTTGGGTACTAGTTGGGGATGGAACACTAGATGTTACTAGAGGTGGATTACCTAAAGGTTGTGTAGTTTTAGAGTCAGAACTTGTTGGGGGAGGATTGTTATGAGAAGACACCATAGCGGTGGTAAAACCTTAACCTTCCTCTAAAGGCATGCCATAATGTTTCTTAGAAAATTTTGTATGGGGGAAAGTGGGATGCATATAACTTGGGAATAGAGGTAATGGTTGAGCACGATTAGATTACTATCCAATATGTTGACAAATTTAGGATCTCCTTGAGTATAATATTGAGGAATACCCTCCCCTATATACGTAAGGGAAGTAGGAGGACTATGAGAATTCTCTATGGTTGAAGATGAAGCTATGGGTTTGATATAATTTAATGACTGCTATCACATCAAAACCATGGATCAATAAAGTAAAAAGTAAGAAAGAAAAGCAAAAATCACACAAAAGTATTTTTGATTATCTCATATTTAGTGAAAAAAGGTACAAACTCTAAAGACGTACCTAAAAAGATATTACTTTTTAACTTTAAATCATGAAAAAAGAAAAAAAAAAGGTTATTGAGGGTCCTAATAAATAATAATCTAGAGATAGTTTCAGGTTTGTTTAGGCTTAACAATATCTATGTACTAGAATCTATACTTGGCTTGGTATTGGGGCCTACCCCATCACTTCACACACCATAGTATAAGGGTATCAGGTGATTATCCAGTATATATTGAATAACCAAGGTTTATACTCAGTTAGTGTACTGATTTGGTTCTCCCCTTGGTGGTGAAATCCAAGTAGGATATCAGAGAAGAAGGTTACCATTAGGTGCTAAAATCCCAATTAGTTTCCTTATGTTAGTATTTAATGAGTTTATTATGTAAGTGGTTTGGTATATGTGTGAAAGGAATTATTTCTATAATAAATTTAACCCACCTAGATTATTTTATATGAAATACCTAAGCAAACAAAATGGATGCAATTCTTTTTAACCTTTAAAAAGGAAATAAAAAACAATTCTGGGTTTTATTTTGAATGAAGACAACAAACAAGATAAAAGGAGAGAAATATGGATAAATACATGATGAATTATAGTAATAAAAATGAGACCTTAAGGGTCCCATTAGACATGCCATAATGTTATAGCAGTGTTTTTTTTCCTTTAATTTAATTAAATTACTAAAAATTCAATAAAAATCAGGGTTTATGATGAATACCTAGAGATTAGGAGAAGGTTACACAAATCTTGAATCCAATGACTAAGAGAGCTTATTTTTAGCTAAGAAGAATATCCTACACACATATAAATAACTTGGATAAAAATAAATTAATAGATAAATAGATGAGATGCTTAGTTAGGAACTAGTTTTGGGAAGTTGTAAACTTCCTCAGGTGGATGTCAGCTCACTTGTTTACACAATTACGTGGATAAAAAAATTGAAATTATAATAGATAAAAGATATGAAAACCAAATGATTATGACTAAATATTCATTTAAGCTATTAATGTAAGTAAAATATTCATCCCAATAAGCCATAACAACATTCACATCCTCTTGTATGACATCAATTTGGTTAGCAGTGGCTTTGAAAGAGGAAGAGTAAATGATTATGCAAAGTGATAGCTCAAAAGCTATGTCACTTTGATTAGAAAAAAAGGGTTGGGATACTATAGGTAGATCAGTGATATTAATTATGTCATGTGTAGATAAGATTACATAACATAATTAGTCAAACATTAGTACAATAAATCAAAGGAAAAATGCATGAGTAAACCAAATTAAGCCTCTCTATTCATGTGGGAATTACAAAGGATAACATAAAACAATTGAAAGAAAGAAACATAATATTACCTTTTCAAATGGATTCACCATACCAATTCAACTCAAAATCATGTTCTCCCTTCATCTAGAGCTCTTCTCTTCAACAACAATGGTGTCCAACTCCTCCAATGTCTGACGAACTCCTTGTAAAACCTAGGATCATAATTTTGAATCACTAAACTAGATTATCTATGAAGCTTTCATACAAAATCAATGATCAAATGTAAAGGATTTTGGAGACAATTAAGGATAATAAATTTGCATAAATCAAGTTTAAAAATCATGTTCATGTCTCTCTATTTATAGATTTTTGAGATTGATCAGGGTCAACCGTGACCGTCCATCTTAAGATTGAGATGTGTGGCCATGAATTAATCTAATTATATAATTAAATCCATAAATAGGATCATTAATATTTTGGATAGAGGAGCATCTAAGAGACATGGAGGGCTATTATGAGGCATGGAAGACTTATAATCTTGATATTTTATGCATTTATAGCTTATGGATGCCACCCCATATGATGATGTCATTAGGTGATGTAGTTAATAGAAATAAATTTACAAAAGGAAATATTCAAAAAATCTCATGGAAAATTAACTTAATATATTTATTTGGTTTAATTATCCATAAATAAGGTAAATCAACATTTGTGCAATTATTTAAAAATTGGCCCTCAATTAATCAAAATGGTTAAAATGTCTTGTTATTGGCCCAAAATTTCAGTGGAGAAGAATTGGAAGGTGATGTTAGATGAATTTGAACCATATTCCCATTTAAGATGTTGTTAATACAAAATAATAAAGGTACATGATGTGTACTAATGAATTAGAAGAAAAGAGTGATCTAGAGCACAAAAAAACAAAATATCTTTTTGACTCAAAATGAATTGATCAAAGTTAGGTATCACATAAAATGCATTACCCTATTTAGGGATACTTTGACCTAAATCAACACTTGTAAATAACAAGTTTGAACAATTTATGGTGTTTTAATGATTTTGACCTAGAATGTGCATTTGAGTGTAATTCAAGTAAGATTGATAATTTCAACATGAATGATGTTAGGAATTGGATGTCTACATTTTGACCTTGTTTGAGAAGGTGTAGTGAGACATTCAGGTGAAGCAATGTCTTTACAAAGAAAAGGATTATCAAGATGAAATTGGAATAGGCCCATGATGCCCCCTCAAGAGGACATACTAGGATGGAAGAAAAGGATGGACTCTCAAAAATTAGAGAGAAAGTGAAAAATTAACCCATGGAATAGATCACATATAGATGAGCTAATGCTTGCATGTGTGATTACCATAAATGACCAAAATATAATTAGAGGTATAATAGGCCCTAGTAGATGGGGGGAATTATAAAGATACAATCCATAAATGTAAGGGATACACTTTAAATGTACCTAATTTGAGAGTATAAACTATGTGCTTATGATATTGATCAATCTTGAGACAAGTTACACAATAATATTTCCATTATGGGTGGTAGTGTGGAGAGCTTAGAATTAGAGGAAAAGAGAGAAAATTCTACTTCAAGAAGGGAAACACCATTAGAATAGGGTCTCCAAAGAGAAGATAATAATAAGTACCCAAGTAGAGCAAATGTGATCATGACAAAATAGTTTTTACCCCACTCGGAATTTTTTTGATAACTTGATAAATAATAAATAATGGTTTTACCCCTATAGGGCTTATGTGATTTTGATGTTTTTCAAATGTTTTTGCCTCATCATGGGAAATTGGCAAGTAAAATAACTCAAGGATATAACCCAAAAGATAGGTTAAAGTGAGCAGGCATAAATGTACATGCGATGGTGTAATGGCTTAGAAGGCCAAAAGAAACCAAGCATATAAGAATTCACAAAGTGATGAAAATAAGAATGAAAGATAACCAAGATGACATGAATATAAATTGAACACTACCTACATAGTTTCATGGACCCATTTTCCAACCTAAACTTTAGGCCAATATAGTTCACTCAAGTTTGAGATAAAATGGAATGATGAATCATGAAAATTGACCAAGAATTGATTAGAATCATAATGTATGCAAAGAGATTCATGTCTAATAATAGAGTTGAGTGATAAAATACATGATACCTAGATGCCTAATTTCATATCATAAGCCTAGATTATGCAAAGTATTCTTGAGAATCATTCATCAGAGCTGATGTTGACATTAAGACTTTGAGACCTGAGAATAAAGTGCTTGCTATATAAAAATAAATTAGGCATCATAAGTATGAATAACTTAGAATGACATAATATTCCAATTGCATTGATTTGGTTCAAATGTGAATACCTAAAACTAAGGATAATGGTAAAACAATGACCAAAACTAGAGTTACAACTATTTACATTCAAACAAAAAAGAAAAGAAAAAGAAAAAGAAAAAGAAAAAGAAAAAGAAAAAGAAAAAGAAAAAGAAAAAGAAAAAGAAAAAGAAAAAGAAAAAGAAAAAGAAACAACATGAGATCAAGATCTATGTATACAATCAAGATGTTCTTGGAAAATAAAATAAAGAAGCAAGACCAAAAAGGAAAATAAAAGACCAACATGACAAATAATAATCAAATAAACACACACAAAATGTTTTTGATTTTTTGAATGTTTTTGGAATTTTTTAAGTATCTCAACTCAATCAAGGATTAAGATATACATAATGGTCCAGCTCATGAACTAGTGATAGTACACCAACTTAAAATGATCACAATATGGGGAGAGTATATGATAAGAAGGACTGAGTTGACCTTGACATGAATCAATTACAGCCTAAATAACCCAAAAATAATCCTAGGTTACATTAATTCTACCCACACAAAAGGCATTGAAAAACTGATTAGGTTATAAAAGTTCACAAACAAAAGTGAATGATAAGACAAATGATAATAATAATGACCATATGATGCAGTAATGCATGATAAAAAGGAATTATACCTAATTTGCCCATAGGTGGTTATAATTAGGAAATAATGTCATACTATTGATTTACCCAAAGGTGGTTATAATTAGGGGTACCAAAATAATACTAATTTACCCATAGGTAGTTATAATCAATGATATCGAATAAGATGATATATGAAACATAACTTACTAGATCAAATGCCATACTACTTTCATAGACTATCATTCAACATAGAATTTAAAAACTCTTGAAACCATATTTGAGTCCCCTTATATAAAGTGCAGGATGAATAAAAGGAACCATGATCAAAATGGGATGAGATAAGATGACTAAGAACATGCTTTGGTTAATAGTAAAGAAATGGTATAAGAAAATGATCAAAAGATAATTGGTTATAGTGGCAATAAAGTTGCCCTCAATTGATGATTGGCTTATATTGGTCACAAAATGGGATGAGATAAGATGACTAAGAACATTCTTTGGTTAATAGTAAAGAAATGTTATAAGAAAATGATCAAAATATAATTGGCTATAGTGGCAACAAAGTTGCCCCCAAGCGATGATTGGCTTATATTGCTCACAAAATGGTGAGAGTGTAGGCTTAGGTTGTTGATGAAATGGTGAGAGCATAGGCTTAGGTTACTCACAAAATGGTCAAAGCATGGAAAAGGGGTGACTAATTTGACCTCAATAGACATTGAGCATTGCCTACATAATCTTGAAGGACCTCAAGTCAATGTAGTTCAAACAACATGGTTCATGGATCGCAATGGTATAATAATGCCTAAAAAAGGTCTATAGGGTTTCCCCTAAGAGATGAGGCATGGTAATGTTTAATGGGTAAATGATAAATGAAAAAATGGTTTTGTTTCTCTTATTGACATGAAGATGCATGTCCTAGTCAATATGTGAGACAATATAAATGATCAGTTATAAATTTGATAACCAATTCCCTTTCAAAAAAGTTACTCTATCAAGAACTTGTTGCTAATCTAGATTTCAATAATGTGTTCACAATATTTGTTGGCAATTGATTCTACTTCCTTCAAACATCGAGATAAGATAACTTTTTAGCCTCTATAAAGGAAAGTGCTACCAGTGATAAATGATATAAGTGGGCAATAAATGGGTGGGTGATAATGGAATGTATAATGAATGGAAAACAAAAAAAAATTAAGGATTTTAGTCACACATAATATTGCTGATGCTAGATTCAACATAATTTTAGTTTTGGCAAGGACAAAGACCTCTAAAGATGCTCTCGATAGGATCACCATATTGTTTTGTTGCTTGATCTTGAGAGTAGCTACCATTTGATTATTCTGTAGATTGGAAGTTATTTTAATTTGATCTTGAATAATATCTTCAATAAATAGTGAAATTTTATGCTCAACTATTGGTGCCTCGATGAGGTTTTCACTAATGAATTTATTCTGATCATCCCATAGTGCCTCTGAGAAGGTTTCACGAAGAGATGTTAATATTTGACTTTGATTGTCTTCTAGCACCTTCAAAAAGGTTTCACTAAAAGATGATGACTTTGTTCTTTAATCATTTTATAATTCCTCCAAAAAAGTTTTCCTAAGTTATTATTTTTCCTTTACATGACTTTGGTCTTGATCCCACTAACATTCTATAAATGATATGTTGCCATGGATGTAATTTAATAAAGTGTGATTTTATCGGTCCCAATCGACATTTGTAGGAGGTGGAATGTTAATATAATGGCTATGTTGGGTGGGAATAATGGTGGGATGATGAAAGGTAGCAAAATCCTTGTATAAAATACTAGGAGAAATTTTATCGATGTTGAAGTAATCATCCTCAAAAATCATAGAAGGATCACAAATATATTTAAATTGATCCATAAGGAAATTGTAACCAATGTTGTAACAACCATGACTATAATTTGTTTTTGAATTTGATTCTAAAGCAAGGGACTTTGAATCTAATGTTGCAACTGATGTTGATTCTATTTTTGATTCTAAATCCAATGTTAGTTCAAAAATAGAACCTGACTCTAATTCTAATTATTTATTTGATATGGTTGTTTTGATAATGTTCTCTTGAAAGCTAAATGTGACTAGTAATGGCCTATGATGGCATAATAGGCTCAATAAATACTAATTCATCTTGGAAGGGTTCAATATCAACTAGCTCATCTAAGTGAATCCCCTCAAAGAGAGGGTACCACTCAAGGGACGTCTTGATAAAATCATGTCTATCAAAGTGAGACTCTGAAATGAGTGGGAAAAGATCAAGAGATAACTCTATTGAGACTGGCTTGTCAGGGAAATGAAGCTCTTTAAAAATAGGTAAAATATGAATAGGTAACTTATCATATTTTGAATTTTCACAAATGGGTGTGTCAACAATAAAATTTTGGTTTTGGCTCATAATTGGTTACAAAAAATCAATTTTGAACACATTTTGATCCTCATAAGATGAATCTTGATGAGGTAATGGTTCTTATTTTTTCTCAAAGATCAACACATAATTTATAAAGTGGGGAATGTTTGGTTTAATGAGAATAATGAGTTTTGGTTCAATAATGGACTCTCCAAAAATTAGACTATTGAATAAGGGATCAAACACAATTGGTTCATCAAATGGAGGTTCTTTAATAATAGGTTCATCAAAAACTAGTGATGGGCCAAGAATGGTAATAAATGGATGCTTATTAGTTTGGTTGTTTGTGCAAACCAAAGGAGGAGGTCCTAAAATGGTAATGATTGGATGCTTCTTAGTTTGGTTAGTTTTAAAAACCAAAGGAGGAGGTCCTAAAATGGTGATGACTAGACTCTTATTATTTTAGTTGCTTGCATAAACCAAAGTATCCAAGTTTTCTTAATAAATCCAATCATCCCAATCTCAAGTTGGATCATAAGTTAGATCTTTATTGTGTTCCCATGACTAATTTTTGTGAGCTGGATAGAAATATATCTCACAAACCATATTATCACCATTGGGGTCTTGACTAAAGTCATAAAAGTCATTTTGTGCAGCCATTGTATCATAAGTTAGATTATTTGTGACTCCATGATAAGTCTAACTAGACATATCCACATTTAATGAAGAAATCTCTAAAAACAAAAGGCTTAGAGTTCTACAAACTCTAAAAAGTCATGCCTAAAAGACAAGAGGTTTAACCTTGGTCAAAAGGGTGGACCTATATCTCAAAATGGTTTGTGCCAAGATTTGGCATAAAACAACCTAATGTCAAAGGATTTTGGAGAAAGGTTGTGTTCTCCCAAATAAAGACACAAACAATGATGAGGATAGGTGCTCAAACAAACAAAAAATCAATAATCTTCAATTTTGGGTAATCATTTAACGAAAGTTATGCAACCTAAAAGATAAAGATCAGTGTATCAACCCCATGAATTGAGGCCTAAATAGAAATCAATCAATGTCTGGATCCAAACTTGACAAGGTTAATTGAAAATGCAATGTTGAAGACTAGGATTGGACCAAACAATCTAGACATGAGTGGACAACATGATGACACATAAACAAGGTCTAAATGGCACACACACAAACATGTTTAGAAAAAATTTCAAGGCAAAAGTGTGGTGTAAAATGGATATAATAACACCTCTTTAAATAAAAGAGTGACATATAAACAAATTGATTTTGACATAGTTTATAAACAAACAAACAAGTTTTAGTCTCAAAACATACTACACAAAAATTACCAAAATACACTATGTATAATCGTTCAAATCCTAGAAAGGGTATGGCACTATGGGGTTGACTAAAACTAACAAGTTTTTGATCATTATAAATGGATCAATTGCATAATGACTTTCATGCCAAACAATGCAAAAAAAACACATTTTAATTTGGTGTTCATGACACTTAGCTTGTTGTAAAAAGATCTTGCCATTTTTGTAACCACTACATCCATCGCTTTATTAGTGTAGTACAATTTTCAAAGTGTAGATAAATCCTAGTGATTTAGTCCTAGAGAACTCATTGGAGGTGATGAAATACCCCTCACAAGCCAAGTTTTCATAAAATAAAAGACATAATAGAAAGACTTTATGATCGCCTCAAGATCACCCAATACTATTATGAGTTTTTGGGGAGAACTTTAAGTGACATTATTTCTATGCCTTGAACTAGGCATACTTACAATAAGGATGGTTCTTTTGATTCCAAAAGTTCCCTAAAGGGGACGGATGGAAGAGCATACACGTAACGTCCCTCTTTTTTCTAATAAATTAATTAATCACCTATTTCATAAAAAAGTGACAAATGAGTTCAATTTTAAGCACCAAATAAGAGATTAGGTGATGTTATTTTTGGCCCTTAGCCTTCATTGCTAAAATGGTAAAATATTTGATATAAAGGCCACATGAAGCAATAAAGACCTAAGTTTGTTAATAGCCCAAATTAAAGATTTAAGACTTAGCCTAGATTAATGATCAAAACACCATATTTAAAATGTTGTAAGAGTTATGATGTGTTTTAAGCACTCAATGAAATGTATCTAAGACTTGGCCAAATCTTAGGTTCATTTTGCATACTAATTTAAATGTGTGTAATCAAACATGTTCATTTTAAACCCAAATGAAAGTGTGTTTGGTTAGTCAAAAGCATTCAAACCAACTTACAAACTACCCCCTTAACCTGAAAAAACACAATTATAAGGGATTAATTTGAAGTAATTAAGAGTTTGAGCAAATGACATTGAAAATTTAGCTCTCAAGTTGATAGTTGAGTTGGGTTAGACAAGAAAGTTGTGTTGATAGGAAAGTTGGGTTAGACAGGTGAGTTGGGTTGACAGATGAGTTAGGTTGATAGGTGAGTTAGGTTGATAGGTGAGTTGGGTTGATAGGTGAGTTGAGGCAAGCCAAAGGTGAGTCAGGGTGATCCAAAGCTTAGTCAGGGTGAGCCAAAGTTGAGTCAAGGTGATCTAGAGCTAATTTAGGGTGATCCAAAAATGAGTCAGGGTGATCCAGAGCTGAGTCAAGTTGAGCTAGAGCTAAGTTGGTCTGAGCTAGAGCCAAGTCAGGGTTATCTAGAGTTGAGTTGGGCTAAGCTAGAGCCAAGTTAAGCTGAGCCAAAGTTGAGTTGGGATGAGCTAGAGCTGAGTCAGGGTGATCTAAAGCTAAGTAGGGTAAAGCTAAAGCTGAGTTAGGCTAAGCTAGATTTGAGTTAGGGTGAGCTAGAACTAAGTTGGGTCGAGCCAGAGCCAAGTTGGGCCGAGTTGATAGTCTTGAGAATAAAATTGTGGTTTATAAAAATAGTCTATTTTTTCTCAATATTTTTCCTTCTTTACTTCTATACTCCAAGATCTTACATGACAATGATTATTAGGTTGCTTGTAAAGGATTTGTGATCAAATTTATGGGTTACAGTCCAACCAGGCATGCTAAAATGTAGAGGGGATTACATAACATGATTAGTTAAACATTAGTCCAATAAATAAAAATAAAACTGCATAAGAGTAAACCAAATTAATCCTATTGACTCATGTGGAAATTATAAAAGATAAAATGAAATAATTGAAAGAAATAAAAATCATATTACCTTCCCAAATGGATTTTCCATACCATTAAAACTCAAAAGCATGTTCTCCCTTGATCAAGAGATCTTGTCTTCAACAAGAATGGTGGCCAACTCCTCCAATGTCTCAAGAAATCCTTATAAAACCTAGGCTCATGATGTAGAATCACTAAACTAGCCTATCAATGAAGATTGCATACAAAATCAATGATCAAATATAAAGGATTGTAGAGACAATTCAACATAATAACTTTACATAAATCAAGCTTAAAAATGATGTTCATGGCTCTCTATTTATAGATTTTTGAGATTAATCAGGATCAACCATGACCATCCATCTCAAGATTGAGATGTGTGGCCATGAATTAATCCAATTATATAACTAAATCCATAAATAGGCTCATTAATATTTGGGATAAAGGAGCATTTAAGAGTCATGGAGGGTCATTATGAGGCATGGAAGACCCATAATCTTGATATTTTATGCATTTATAGCTTATGAATGCCACTCCATATGATGATGTCATTAGTTGATGTAGTTAATAAAAATCAAAATTTAAAAAGAAATATTCAATGACTCTCATGGAAAATTAACTTAAGCTCTTGATTTGGTTTAATTAGTTTGAAACAAGGTTAATCAACATTTGTGCAATTATTTGGAAATTGGTCCTCAATTAATAAAAATGGTTAGAATGTCTTCTTATTGGCCTAAAATTTAACTAAAGAATAATTGGAAGGTGATGTTAGATGCATTGGAACTATATTCCCATTTAGAATGTTGTTGATACAAAATAACAAATGCACGTGATGTGTACCAATGAATTAGAAGAAAAGAGTGGTCTAGAGCACAAAAACGCAAAATCATCATTTTGACTTGAAATGAATTGATCAAAGTTAGGTATCACATAAAATACATTACACTATTTAGGGATAATTTTACCTAATTCAACACTTGTAAATGACAATTTTGAACCATTTAAGGTGTTTTAATGATATTGACCTAAAATGTGCATTTAAGTGCAATTTGAGTAAGATTGATAATTTCAACATAAATAGTGTTAGGAATTAGATGTCTACATCATCTACTATCACTGATAGAGGCATATACATAATATAACCATGTTTAAAAGGATAGGAAATTAGTATGAATTAAAGACAAGGGTCTGAGATAAAAATATTGTGTTCTAAAAACTAAACATAGTATATCAAAGTCGATCCTATTAGGATCAGTTTTGATTCTATAAAATTAGTGTCAATTCAAAATGAACTGACATTAATACTCCCTAAAACTATATTTAATTATAATAGATACTGATTTGGATTATAGAGGCTAATAAACAAATACTAAGCAATGAATGTTATATTTCTATGGATAGAATAAGCAGATAAAAGCATAGAGATTGATAGAAAATGCAATAAATAATATGATTACATACATTTGACTTGGTTATAAATAGAATAATTTTTTTCTCATAAATAAAAGTAAACCTTTATGCTGATGATGATGGGTGTAGGTTGTATGCAATATAATTATGATAGAGTGATGTTAAGTTCTTCCTTAATTCTCTAAGAATCTAAATAAGACTTCGAGGTTTAGAGTTTTGGTTCCAAATCTAAAGGTTGGTTGGGTATTTATGGATCAATGCCAATTTAGAGAATCGATGTTAATCATAGGAGAATCAACAATGATTCATCCAAATTGGTAGGTTCATTCCAACCATAGGTAAAAGTGGGATTTGGTGAGTGTGAGCTTGTTGAAAATAAGGTTATATAGGGGTAAAATGGTTAAAAGGTGGATTCCCTAGGTTATTAATAGATTTAGGTGGTTAGGGAGGGTGGAAAGGTAATTTGTAAAAGTAAATTTATGATTTAATACAATTAATTATACTAAACCTTAAGATAGGGGTATTTAGGAGATTGAATAAAAAATAAGGGCCTAAAACACCTAACAAATCATATATAGTATACAAAACTATAGTGTCTACACAACCCAAAATTTAAGGGTGAACACCTAAGCTAAAATTACATAAGGTATAGGCATAAACTAATCAATGTTTGGATTTGAACTGATCAAGACCAATTTTGAACTCAATTTAAAAGACTAGGGTTTTCAAATATATAACAAGCTAGACAAAAATAAATGGCATGAAGGTACTAGACATAGATCCAAAAGGCACAAGTGGTTTTGAAAAATTTGAAATTTTGGACACAAGGTAACAAGTCTTGTAAAATAAGTCAAGCACATAATGATGTTATTGTGATCTAATGATATGACAAGAGGTTTATTTCGAGACTTTAATGCACAAAACATGGAATGAAATGGGTAGTGTAATGATGCCCCTTTCAATCAAGTGACATACATGCACAATGGTTGGATAAAATGTCTAAGGAAAATGTGGAATGTCAAATGGATGACATAATGCCTCTTCAAACAAAGGAGTAATGTGTAAAAAAGACTCATTTTTTATATGTGGTATGGTAAAAAAATATTTTTAAATAAAGAACATGCAAGTAAAATTGATAAAATGACAAAAACACATAAGTATAAATCTCTTAAATACTAAAATTGATAAGGTTACATCATATCATCAAATTCTATCTATATACTTTCTCTTGAGAGGATTTTAAGTTGTTAATACAAAAAGTATAAGTGCATGAAAAGTAGGGTTTTAGGCCCCCTCTTCTCTCAAGAGTTCATATGATGATGTGGAACTTTAAGCTACCCACCCTGCATCAATATTATGTCTATAGCAAGTGGGGTTATCTAAAATAAGAATTTTCATTCATTTCTAAATGGTCCCATATGTATGGCAAACACTAGGGTAAAATCATGTCATTTGGATCCATGTAAACCATATTTTTGTGAAAATATATTATCCTTTTCAAAACCACTACATTCATCAATTGATTAGTGTAGTGTGATGTCCAAGTAGCCCTTACATTCTGAGGTCGAGTACCACTAATAGTGCTTGTTTTAACCATTCAAAACAAGCATCCTAGTGGTCAGCCTTAATTTGTATACCCCACCATAAATTAGGGTTAAAATGATGTCGAGAGATGAATTCTGAGGTTAATGCTTCCCTAGAGAACTTGTGAGGATGTGATGAACTCCCATCCACAAGCCAAAATGCATGAAAATAAAGACAAGTAGAAGGACTTTCAGGTCATTTTGGGGTCACCCAAATCATATGGATTTTTTGGAGGGCCTTCACGACTTTCCTTCCATTCTTTTAAACCAAAGTGAAAAATGGAAAGAGTGATCATTTTTTATCACCTAGTTTCCCTAAAGGGGATGGGGGGAGAGCATACACACACCACTCAATTTTATAAACAAAAAATTTTAAAAAATAAGCATAAAAATGAAACTCTTATGAATATTTAACTAAAGTGAGTTCAGTTTTATATCACCAAAAATAAATATGTTATGAAGTTTGATCCCTTTAGCATTTATTTATTTGATAATTACAAAAACTTGAAAAACATCTAAGAGATGAAAAATAACTAAGTACATTTTAAGCACCAAATACAATGTGTGTAAGATTTAGTCATGCTTAAAATTTGCTCTTTCCACCTTAGGACCTACAAATTGTTAGAGGTTTTTCCTATTTATAATCCAAAAATCAAGTAAGAAAATAACATTTCAAATTTAGCTCTCAAGTTTTTTTTATTTTTGTCTCAGACATCAATCATCATGGATTGACAGAGATCGATGTCAATTATAGAAATAGATATCTATTATAGATATTGATATCAATTAAGTAGATCATCAATTTTTTTTTATAAAACACATAAAAACATAGTCTATTTTGATGGAAAAATGATTAGTAAATGATCTTAAAATCCAAACATCTCATAGATTCTACAAGAAATTGGTTAGACAAACAAAATACAGATCATCAAACATAGAATGAAGGAAAGAAAAATCAATTAAAACCATTGTTCACCATGTTACCTACCATGTTATATTTTTTACATAGAGATCATGGTCAATTCCTATAATTGACATCGATCTAGAAAATTGGTGTTGATCCCTATAACCTGCAACTTGATAAAAAGAAAAAAGACATAAAACAAAGTTAAAACTTGAAACTTGAAGATTATTATGCATCCATTAGAAAAAAGAAAACCATCATCTCAATCTCCTTAGACATATAGGATCATCAAGTCCAACTAGGTGTGTTATGATGTGAACAAGGAATGCATATAAGGGAGGTTAGTCTTGTGTTAGTCCAATAAAATGATTCAAAATAACACACTAAAATCCTAACACATCTAGCCTAGACACTAGGGAGAGAATAGGTAACGAGAAAGCATATGAAAGCACAACTAGAACATAAAATAAAACATTATTTTACCTTCCTTGGAGTTCTAAATGGCTTGTTAAAGTGGATTGCTTGGTTTGTGCATCAAGAAGTCCTTAACAATGAATCTTTATTTGGTCCTTCTCTCCTTGGCACCTTGGCTTGGTTGATTGGCTTATGAATTTGACATGGTAACATTACAATTTTAGAGGTTTCTTTGCATCTATTAGAGCATTATAATATTACACCAAGATAGATTAAAAATCAATATGTATGGCCTTGTATTTATAGCCTCAAAAGTTAAATCTCACCCAAGATGATTTAAGGTTGAGTTTAAACATGAAATGGGTTAAAACTAACCCTAGGTGAGTTGAGAGTAACTCCAATTGAGTTAAAATTTATCATTAAGTTATGATTTTCAATCACTAGGCATGGCTCTCAAATTAGATATTTTTGAGATACTTTGGAAGAGCTTGACAACTCAAAGGCAATGATGAAAAGGCTTGATATTTTGAATTTTTGAATTTCCATTTTTAGATATTCATTAATTGTAAATGGATAATTTAGTTAAGCAGTTAATCTTATTTAATTAAATAATTCAATTTGATTAGCATTTTTTTCTCTTTCAAGATTTGATCAAGTTCCCTACTTAATGGGCCCATAGGATAAATTGGTAGTTGTTATGTTGCAAGGTGATTAGGGATGAATCTATGAGAAATTATTTTATATAAGATAGTATCCCAAATAGGGATGCCTTAGCATGATAACATTACATTAAGATAACTTAAACATCAATGGGCATGACCTTGTATTTGTTGGGTGAATATTTTGTCATCTAGCAACCAACGGCAAAATGCGTATATCAACCACAGTACAAGGAAATTTATACGGAAAAAAGTGTGGGTTTACCACATCCTAATGCGATAAATCTCTCCTCTCATCAAGGGGAGGTTCCCTATAAATTAATTATATGCTCTCTCTCTCTCTCTCTCTATATATATATATATAAGCAAAAATAATACTCAGGGTAGGATAACACCATCCATCTCTCTTTTTTCAGAGATGATGTTCACAGAGGAAAAGAGAAATCCTAGTTGATGACTGAAAGCATTCCTCTTCCTTCAAAAATGATGTTTAGCAAATAGAAAAAAATCTTCTTGAGTAGTATCTAGGTATACAAGAAACCCATGAAAGCACAAAGTCTTTCATTGCCTCCCTCACTGATTTGAAGCATACATAACAGTAGAGTGAAGTAAAGCTCAAAGTCTTCACCTAAAACTACAACAAATAATAATATCACAAAGGATAAAAGTAGTTTAAAGTCTTTCTGATATCCTTCAGAATGTCTTCAGATAATTTCCACATACACTTTACTTATTTAATCAAATAGATGAGAGATTATTAAGAAAGAGAACATAAGAATGATCTCCTAAATAACACAAATTATTTCAACACAAAGTCCCAAAATAACCTGCTTCTCATTCATTCAAGAAAATATAATTACAATCTGAGATCAAAGTCTTAAGAAGTATCTAAATTTTGACAGAGTTTTTGCTCTCAATTATCCAAAGATATATTTACAAAAAAGGCTCCCTCTATATATAGGAAAAAACTTTCAAAATTGAGAAAATACTTAAATATTAAAACCTAGTCAAAGATGAGTCTCTGTTGACTTTGGGACTTTTTCTAGATTTTTACATGTATTTACACATGACAAAAGTACATGTGAAAATGTCCCAAGTCAATTACAAAGTACACAAGAATAATGGAGAAGAAGAAATGGAAGAACCATTTAACTTTTGTCGCTAGTTTTCTTTAAATGAGCATCGCACATGGTGATAGCTACCTGTAGCCTGATATTGTCTAGTGCAATAGTATTTTTGAAGACCACCTTAGCTCTGACTGTGGCATATCTTACTACTATGATTGATTTTGCATGACTAGTTAACCTGATTCTTAGATTATCTAGAGTTAATTGATTATCTAAAATATTATCCACAAAAGTCATTAAGAACACTTTCTCCTCAAATTCCCTTCAGATCATACCTTCAAACTCCTGAATCATTTCCTTTTTTGAAATGAATTGGTTGTCTCAAGAGGTGAGTTTGTAAGGCAACTATTCCAATTTTTTCAATAGACTGGTGTCACTTTCTTCACTGGCATCCTTAGAAGATTCAAGGTCACTGATCAGTTCCTTAAGTACCTAGATCTTGTATATCAGTGATTCTTTAATTTCAATATAAGAATCTCTATCAACAATGACACTGATTGATATTAGGGTACATTTATTTAGTGATTTCATCTCTGTCCAATTGCTAAGATATTTATTGGTGCTTTCAATATCTTGAGAAATATTATTGATAAGATCTTCTAACTCTGTTCTCACTTTCTTCATTTTACCTATCTTCTCAGCCACCTCTGTAAAAAAGAAATCCCTTGTGCATGCATCTTATCTAGGTAATATTCAAGTAATTTTCCCTTTAGATAAGTCTTTTTTGCTTTCTAGATTACAGGATCATCTACGGAGAAAGCCTCTGGAGTTACCACTTCTGAAGCAAAAGTGAATCTCTTGAGCACTGTGGTCAATTGTTCCACCTTTGCTTTGTAATAATATTTCATTTCTCTCTCTCTGTCAAATTTTTGGACCATGATATCCATCACAGATTGAAAATCACTCTTGGTGCTCTCGTGAGTTATTTTTCCTAACTCAACTCAAGAAATAGAGTAGCTACTCATATCAAAATTCTTAATGGTTGCATCTTATGGGGGTTTGGCTATCTCCAAAAATTTGTGCCCCTTATCTCCAATAATTTTTGAAAATATTTTGGGCTTATTAGGGGTCTTAGCTTTCACCGGTACTATTTTACGAAGTCAAAGTCATCTAGAGAGATGGCTTGCTTTTTCCTTTTGGGTGTGAAATTCAACAACCAAGGTGGAAGAGCACAAACACTTACATTGGCAACAATCCCTGTAGTTGGTGTCACTGGGGTAGCACCTACATTGCTGGTGGGAACAATGGGCATAGTGGGTGTAGTATTAGTTAAAATCACATCTGTTGCTAAATGGTTGAAGGTGGAACTATCTTCAATGTTGAAAGAAGGAGATGATAGACTCAGGATGGATCCTGATGAATGGAGAACATATCTAGAAGTGCCTTAAGGGTCACCAAAAATAACTATAGAAGGAGAGGTGGCTCCAGAAGAGGAAATACTAATGGGATAAATAGGTAAAGGAGTTACAATAGGTGAGTGGGGCAGAGAAGAAGAAATTCTTGTATCTAGCTGCGCACCTTCTTGTAGAGATTGAGCTTCTCTTCCCTATTGAACCATAGGGCTGTCATCGATTTCCATCTATTTTGCCACTTGTTCTTGGGTGATTTGTTCCTCAACCCCCATATCTATTGACTCTAGCTCTTTCTCAGCAACCTTTGATTTCTTTGACACAAAAATGATCCTAGGCTTATGGGGCCTGGAAGGAGAAGGAACGTCACTTTTATTCTTTGTTCTATTTTCCACTCTCCTCCTTGTCTCTTCTTAGAATTTAGTCTCTGATCCCGTGATGAATTATTTTAAAGTGATCCCCTTATTCGCTAACCAATCATTGGTGTCAGCCACTATTGGTTCAAATCTCATCCTTAAAGAGGTCAACTCTTTTTGAGACCATTAGATTAGAGGAAGAGGAGAGTTAGCGAATTGTTCAACAAGATATCTACTATTAACTAGATCTCTATCATCTACTAGATTTGGAAGAATATCAATGAGCCCTAGATACTCTATTTGCTCAAAAGGTAGTCTGTTGTAGTTCATTTTCTTGATATCTTTTGCTATCTTTAAATCTATCCAGATGTCTTTGATCATGGGTTCATGGAACTGAGTCATCCTTCTAATCATGTCTTTGACACCCCTATAGTCAAAATTGGGCCTTATTTTGAAATGATTCATGGTGACAAGTTGCATTTCATTCTCCATTGCCCTTGCTTTTGTAGTAGTCAATACCGAGTGTATGCCAATTTCAATTGGAAACTTGAAACCTGGTTTCTTAAGTTCCATCTGTTTATTATGCATGACAATAATTTGTCTACACATCTCCATCAAGATCAATTTATCAAAAGGAAATCTAGGGAGTATATAGGGATAGCCTTAGAAAAAGCCAACCCATAGATAGAAAAAAGAAGGGAATTGTAAGAACATATAACCGAAGTCATTTATGACAGCACAGACTTCATCTGATACTCTTTTTTGCTTTAATTGAGAGTCGAAGAGCCATAAAAATATCATGAAGAAGGCATCATTTATCCTTATAAAATGATGGATTGACCCCTTCAATGCCAACTGAGGGTAATGTTGATATACATGGGTGGTTTTTCTATCTCCCTCTAATGTCAACCACGAAAAGGTTCTCATCAAAGCTATAATGTATAACAAGTATGAAGTCATATATTACTTTGAGGTAGTAGACACCTTTGTCAATTTCTCATGTAGATTATTACTGATTTGTTCACCCCAGAAGATGACTTGTTGCCCCTAGAGGATTATTTAGATGAAGGGATATATCCATTCATGAAATTGAGAAGAAGATGGTAAAACTCATTATCTGCTAAGAAGAGTAATCAAGTTGCCAACTTCCTCTATAAAGTCACTCTTCAAAAAATTCTGTGGCCATCTGGATAAGTTGGCTCAGAGAGTTTTAAGCCATCGATTGTTGATCACCTTCTTCACCTTCTCAGGGTCTTTGTCATATTATTTTTGTGCTTCAACGAAGTTGATCTTCAATACTTCAGTAGTAGGAGGGTACATGAAAACTTTATCGATGAACTCGAGGTCCAATCGAATTACTATGTTACCACTAGCATCTGACACAGCTTTGGTCTCTTTGTTGAAGAATTAGATGCACTAAAAGATGAACTCTGTGTGATGTGCCACCATAGGAAAATAGGAGACCAGATGGATATTGCTCTCAATTATCCTCTTCATTATAGAGCTCAATTTTTTTTCCTTGGTTCTCTCCATGAACTGGGACATATCTATGTGCCTGATCTCTATATCTCTAATGTCATCAACATTAGAGGTGATCGAGATGATTGGGAAAACACCTTGATATTGGTACTTTATCATCTTTGACTTCTTTGGAGAAACTTCAGTCATCAAGATGAGCCTTTGTCAAAAGTATATTGACGAAGAAGGATCTCGAGGAAAAACTATGATAAGAGTCATAATCACACAATTAGGGGAAATATGGGTAATCTAGGAAAATCATACATTGGGTGATCATGATCAAGGAAGTGCACTTAAAAGGGCTAAGGTGAGAGCAAATCAGAAAGTGGAAGGGAAGTAGGATCAAAAAATGAGAAAAACAAATTTACCAGAGATAGTGAAAATGGAGGCAAGGTATGCATAGGCATCAAAAATTGCTGCCCTTGCATGATGAGGATAATTTGTGCATAGGTAGTAAAAATCACCACCTGTGCACATCAGGTAGAAAGAAGGATGCATCAGTGGCAAAAATTGCCGCCCATGCATGTAGAAGGTTGGATGTTTCATGTAAGGGCAGAAATTTTTTTTGCCCTTGCACATGGTGGGGAAGTCGGGTGTATTGGTGGCAATTTTTGCCGCTAATGCATGTGGTTCAGTGGTTGGATTACATTGGCAAAAAAATTTACCATCGATGCACGTGATTAGAAGTTGGGGACTATGTTAGGGTGGTGAAATTTTCCACCCTTTCACATGGTAGGGAAGTAGTTGGAGGATGTGAGGGTGGTGAAATTTGCCACTCTAACACAGGTGAAATGGCTGAACGGGAAGGGAAAACGAAGAAGAGGGATGGAAATAGGTGAGGTTAGATGGGAAACATGAGGAAAAAGAAGACTAAAAAGAGAAAAACTAAACCCAGAAGAAAAAGAAAAAAAAATAACATAAAAAGAGAAGGGAAAATAAAAATAAAAATGAAAACCAAAACCATACCTAAAGAACAATGCGAAATGAGGCTCGAATCTGATGAAAACACGCTTCCTCTTGCTCGCTTGGTCATCCAGGGGCAGAGAGGAGGAGAAACAATGGAAGAATAGATTGAAATGAAGGAGAAAAGAGATTAAAAGAGGGAAAAAATTGCCCCCACATAAATTCCACGTGCAAAAATCAAGACCATGCAGGGGTGGTGAAAATCGCTGCCTTTGCATAAGGAGGTAAGAAAGAGATGCAGGGGCAGTGAAAATCACCACTTTTGCATGGAACACAAAAAAAGATGCAAGGGTGGAAAATTTAGTTTCTCTTGCATGATGGATGCAAGGGTAGTGAAAAATACCACTCTTACATGGAAAACACGAAACAAATACAGTGATAGTGAAAAATGCTGCCCTTGCATGGAAACACTAGAAAACACTAACTTTGAGAAATGGGGGAAAATCTGTCATCTAAATGCATCAAGGTTCTAACAATTTTCACATTTTTGAGAAAATGCAATAAGGAAATGTCACAAACTTTGAATGATGCCAATTGAGAAAACATGAGAACAAGAAAAACTTGCCTCAAAAGATGAACTTAGAGAGAAAAACATGAAATGGACAAGTTTTGTAGGGGTTGTTCTAAAAATGAGCATAGCTAATTTTGGAAACAACAGGTGGCTCCTATTGGGGAACTTCTATTAATTGAACTAATTGATGGGAGTATAAATTAGTCTCTAGGTGCCTTCATCCAAGCCATTGGGCTATGAAGTCAAGCGAAAAAGGAAAAGACACAAAAAACCAAAAGAAAACAAACAACACAAAAATTATACAAATGTACAAGTGAACTCATCTAAAACTTCAAGGATTGAAGTGCTTCAAATGCTACCCACTATGAGGTAGTGAGAATGGTGCTCCATCTTGATACTCTAGAAAAAATCTATTCTCACCACATACCTGACGAATGGTAAATGAACCTCTCCACAAAGAATCAAATTTGTCATGCATTCCTTTTGGTTCTCTCCTCTTGTCCCACAATAAGACTTGATCTCCAATCTGAAAATCATAAATATTTGCCCTCTTTTCGAAGAGTTTATTCACCTAATTCTAATGTGTAGTAATCTGGTCCACCACCATGGTTCGTTACTCATCTAATTCAGTTAGGCACATGATTCTTTTATCAATAGAATTTTCGAAGGTTGAATCTTCGATTGACTTTGCTAACTTGAGTGCTAGTAGTTCTAGGGTGATTGGTATTTTTGCATTAAAGCCATATAGATATTAAAATGGTGACATGCCTATGGCCCTCTTAGGTGTAATTATATTTACCCATAAAGCGTAAAATAATGCTTTATGCCAATTCCTCTGATTATCATCTACCAGTTTCTTGATAATAGTAACCAGATTCTTGTTACTCGATTCTGCTTGGCCATTTTCTTATGGAAAATAATTAGAAGTATGGGAGAGGGTAATTACATAATAAAAGTAGAATTGGGTAATCTCATGAGAATATAAATAGGCTGCATTATTTGTTACAATCTTAGTTGGAACCCCAAATCGAGAAATCATATTTTCCTTAAGAAAATTACATACCACTTGTGAAGTAGCATGCTTGGTTGGAATGGCTTCCACCCATTTGGTAAAGTAATCAGTCATAGTGAGGAAATAATTATGCCCAGTACTTGAAGATGGGTTGACTATGCTAATGAAGTCAATACCCCATTGTTGAAAAGGTTCTTCAATTACCACTGGCTTGAGGGGTAACACGACTAATTTAGGTTTTCTGCCAAACTACTGACATAATTCATATCTGCACATCCATTTGTAAGCATCTTGAAACAACATAGACAATTAGTACCTTACTTTTAGAATTTTATGAGCTATCACTGGTGCAAAAAAATGTCCTCCACATGCCAAATTATGGAAAGACTCTAAAAGTTTACCTTGTTGCACCTTATCGACGCAGTGAAGAAATACCCTATCAAGGCTTCTCTTATACAAACCATTGTTCCACAAGACATAGCTAGCAGCCTTTAGCTTAACATTCCATTTTTGTTTTGTAGGATAGATGAGTGGGACACTCACCATAGGTAAGAAAATGAGTGATGTCAGAATACCACTCATCAGTAGTGGCAACGAAGAGGATTGTAGGCACATCTTCGACCTCTATTTCTTCATTTTCTATTTCCTTGGAGATATTATCAGCAATCAACTGGCAGAGGCCCTTTCCTCATACAAGTTTGGTAGGTTTGATTTCAAGATAAAACTCTTGAATCTCAGCAGTCCAATTTCCCCTTTTAGTACCAAACTCTTGTTATAGAATGGACTTCACCATTGTATCAGGCACCAAAACCATAGTATGTGAGTTCAAGATATAAAACCTGAAATGTTTCACTTCCTTAACCACATCATAATCATGTTTATCTATATTTGAGTACTTTAGCTCATGATATTTGAGAGGACAATAGGAGATTCCACACCTTCTTGGTTATATTGAACCAAAATAGCTAAAAGTGTATGCTCAGAAGCATAGCTGTATATTATGAAGTCTTTGGTGTAATCTGGAAAAACCAAAATTGGTGCACTGGCAATTGCTTTTTTGATGTCTTCAAATGCTGACTTGCCCTCTATAGTCCACTAGAAAGTGGCTTTGCACTTCATCATGTTCACAATGTGGTGAGTCTTCTTAGCAAACTTGGGAATGAACCTTCATAAAAAATTCACTTTTTTGAAGAAAGAGTGAACTACAGTCTTACTTGTTGGTAGGGTAAACTCCTAGATGGACTTGACTCTTTTTGAGTCAATTTTTATGCCTTCTCAAGATATAATGTTCCTGAGAAGTTTCCCTTCCATTACCCTAAAAACAAATTACTTAGGATTTAGAGAAATGCCATTCTGGTAGCAACATTCAAGCACTTGATGTAAATGGTGCACATGATCAGGACGATGCTTGGAAAAGACTGTTAAATCATCCAGGTATACTATAATGAACTTACCTATTTTATCTTTGAAATCAAGGTCCATTACTCTCTGAAAAGTGGCACCAACATTTATTAGGCCAAATGGCATTCTTTGATAGGCAAAGGTGCCCCAAGGTGTGGTAAAAGCAGTCTTATGTTGGTTGGCTTTTCCAACTTCAACTTGATTTTACCTTGAAAATCCATCCAACATTGATAACATCTTTGAACCGGTCACCATCTAAAAAAAATGATCCATGATAGACAGAGGATAGTGTTAGGTTGTGGAGCTAAAAGCTTCACCAGGATGCAAACAAAATGAGTTACAGAGGTTGCGAAGGTTGCAGAATGAGTTACAGGGCAACTAATGTCAGTCTGATCAACCGACGTCAGTCAGATAGCAGTGCAAAATCAATTGACGTTGGTTACAAGTTGGCCGAAATCAGTCAAGAGGAGCCGATGTCGACAACCTGTGTGTGAGCATGCAGTTTGCATGCAAATTCTAGAGAGTCTATTTTTGGACTGTCAGTTTACATGTTAAAGGTTAATTATAGTCTTGAGTTGCGTGTCTAATTATTGTAATTAAGATAGTCTAATTATTGTAAGCATGAGATCTATATAATAGACTCATGGGCTGTATTATAAATTAGTGCTAGAGAGTAAGAGAGAAAAATAAGCTCCTTCAGAGAGAGGAGAGCAATGGTGTGTTCCTCCTAGTGCCACAGTACCCAGTGTGGGTGCTAGTTTGGAGAATCAGAAGGGTTCTTCATGTATGTATGGTCTTGGTCAGTAGGTGTGCATGGCTTCTTTTGGAGATCTACAATGGTGAGTAAGGTCTAGTGATTTGCAGGTAGCAGCAGAGAGCAGGAGATCTACTTGGAGTATGGTTGTGTGCTTGGTGTACTGGCAGCGTTGTTTTTGACTGGTGGAGGTGAACAACAACTCTATATTTGAGTTGTGTGTTGTGACCACGTGAGAGAGAGGGAATAAGTCCTTGAGGTGTGGCAAGCCTTTGAGGTGGAAGAAGAAGTGGCATCTTCTTTATTGTATTTTCTTCTGAGTGATTATTAATACAATTGTGTATTGTCTCTCATATCCTGTGTTGTTTCATATTTCTAGTTACTTATTCATTCTAGTTAAATTCTATGTTTAGTTACTAATACAAGAGGTAATCATATATGTGCTCTAATTGAGGATCAAGATCTTGACAGTTGGTATCAGAGCTTTTGATTGGGTTACTAATAGGTGGTTTTAGATCTGGTTAGTGTTTGTTGATTATAGGGCACTCTCAGGGGTTTCAGATTGAGTGGGAGTATAGCAATGGCAGAAGAAAGTAAGCTACAAATGGAGAAACTGAATAACACGAATGGTCTAATTGATGGAAAGAAAGAGCAGGTAAAGGAAGATTGTTGGTTGGTAGAAGATCAACGTGTAGAAGTAGATGTTGCAGATGTTATTGCACAGGTTGCTCTGGATAAAGTAGAATCTTTGTTTACAGATTCTTTTGCCTCTTTCCATGCAACCCAAAATAGAGCATCTTTTCATGGGTATGTCTTTGGAGACTTTGGAGAGATTTACTTAGGGGTTGGTGAGCCTTGTCAGATTATTGACGAAGGGGAAGTGAAGCTGAAATTGCAGACGGGTAACACACAGGTGTTGAAGAAGGTCATGCAAGTTTTAGTCTTGGAGATGAGTCTAATTTCTTTAGAAAAGTTGGGTGATGGGAGATGCATAGTAACTCTCACAATGGATGCACTTGAATTAGATGGTGGTAAGAAATTAGGTATCCTTTATCTATCTACTTATATTACTGATTCACCTTCTATTGCAGAGATGTGGCTTTGTAGGCTTGGTCACATATGTAGGAGGGGAATGCATGTTCTTAAGCACAAGACAGATATCTTTGACAAACTTAAGAACTGGAAAGCCTTGGTGTTCATGGAGGAGATGACGAATAGAGATCAGTTGAGGGGACTGAATTATTCTAAGCAGGGCTGTGTTGATTTGAACAGGGTTTGATCCAAAAGGAGCTCACGGGTAAAAAGTCATCACTCACAGGTGAACACAGGTACTGGCATCGGTCAGACAGTAACTGACATCAACAATAGGAAGACTAACATCAGTCATATAGGAACCAATGTTAGCATAAAGGATACCAGCATCGGCTAGGGAAATGACATCGGCAATCAGGGTCAGTGCAGGGAACCAACATCGATCGGATGCAAACTGGGAGATGGCCGAGATCGGTCATTAGAACAGATGGTGGGTAGACAGTAAGCTGTCAAAAAGGTCTCAAATGCTCATATCGAGGACTGAAAGGGTAAGTGAACCTCATATTCATTGTTCACCTTCTTTATATTGCTTATTGATGGTCAAGAACTAGGAAGATGTGAAGAGGCAATGCAGGTAGAATCCATAAACAGTGGGAGCTTGGCATGGATGAGGAGTGTGAGTCCTTGGAGAAGAACCAAACATGTATTTGTTGGTTGAGTTGTCAACTAGAAGAAAGCACTGAAAGACGGATGGATTCCCAAGTTAAAGAAGGGTGTGGATGGATACATGAGATGAAAGGCCAAGGTATATGGTCTTGAGGAAGCTGCAGGACAGTGGTACAGGGTTTGACAGGTGGATGACAAAGCAGGGCTTTAGTCAATGTCAGTGTAACTATTGTGTTTGACTTACTAGGTGGATGATGGTCACAACATTATCCTGTTATTATATGTGGTGATATGCTAGCAAGTTCATACATACAGAGTTTTTGCTGAGCTAAAGGTAAGGTTAGTTCAGTGGTATGTCATGAGGAATTTGGAGCAGCAAAATTCTTTGGCATAAGAGACATGGAAGATCACAGGTTGATATCTAGTGGGAGCTAATGTGAAGAAGGTGTTGGCGAGGTTCAAGATGCAGGATGTAGAATTGGTAAGCACACCAAGGGCTAGACAGTTCAAGCAGAGCTTATAACAGGGTTTGAAATCACATAAGGTTTGGTGTAGACCTGAGTTTTCCCAAGCAGTGGGAGTTGTTAGAAAGTTTGGAGCCAATTCGGGGAAGGAGTACTGGAGGGTAGTTCAGTGGATTCTTAGGTATCTGAGAGAGACCAGTAGCAGGGATTCATGTTTTGCAGGGTTAAGGTCTTCAGTACATGGGTTTGTAGGTTTGGATGTGGCAGGTTACTTAGATGACAGGTGTAGCATCATAGGATGTGTGGTGGTTGGTCTTCAGGATTGATCTTGAAGAGGGATACAAGCCAGGGAATAAATTAGATGGTGTATAGGTACAAGTATAGGCGCAACTATTTATCTCCAAGTGGGAGATTATTAGGTTGTGAAGCTAAAAACTTCACCAGGATGCAAACAAGAGGAGTTATGGAGGTTATGGAGAGTTGCAGAACGAGTTGTAGGGCAACCGACGTCGGTCTGATCAACCGACGTCAGTCAGATAGCAGTGCAGAAGCAACTGACATTAGTTACAAGTTGGTCGACATTGGTCAGGAGGAGCTGCCATCGGCAACCTGTGTGTGAGCATGCAGTTTGCATGCAGATTCCAAAGAGTCTATTTTTGGACTGTCAGTTTGCATGTTAAAGGCTAATTATAGTCTTGAGTTGCATGTCTAATTATTGTAATTAAGATTGTCTAATTATTGTAAGCATGAGATCTATATAATAGACTCATGGGCTGTATTGTAAATTAGTGCTAGAGAGTAAGAGAGCAAAATAAGCTCCTTTAGAGAGAGGAGAGCAATGGTGTGTTCCTCTTAGTGCCACAGTACCAAGTGTGGGTGCTGGTTTGGAGAATCAGAAGGGTTCTTCGTGTATGTATGATCTTGGTCAGCAGGTGTGCATGGCTTCTTTTGGAGATCTACAATGGTGAGTAAGGTCTAGTGATTTTTAGGTAGTAGCAGAGAGTAGGAGATCTACTTGGAGTACGGTTGTGTGCTTGGTGTACAGGCAGCATTGTTTCTGACTGGTGGAGGTGAACAACAACTCTATATTTGAGTTGTGTGTTGTGACCGTGTGAGAGAGAGGGAAGAAGTCCTTGAGGTGTGGCAAGCCTTTGAGGTGGAAGAAGAAGTGGCATCTTCTTTATTGTATTTTCTTCTAAGTGATTATTAGTACAATTATGTATTGTCTCTCATATCCTGTGTTGTTTCATATTTCTAGTTACTTATTCATTTTGGTTAAATTCCGTGTTTAGTTGCTAATACAAGAGGTAATCATATTTGTGCTCTAATTGAGGAGCAAGATCCTAACAGATAGTTATCCTTTAAGGATGACTAATTCAAGTTTTTTAAATCCACATAGATGCAAATTTCACCATTCTTCCTCCTCATAGGGACTATGTTTGCAATCCACGTGGAATGATGGATTGGGAAAATTATCCTAGCATTCAACATTTTCTATATTTCAGATAGAATAGTACCTGATATCTTTAGATTGTACTATCTATATTTTTGCTTTAAAGGTACTAAATCACTTTTGAGAGAAATGTCATGGAAGATTTCTTTAGGCTTGAGTGATTTTAGATCATCATATGAGTATGCCAGGACATCTATATACCTGCAAAATAGAGCAATGAACTTGAACTTTTCTTCCTGAGTGCAACATTTCTCAATGTTCACAACTTTGGGATTTTCCTTGGTACCTAAATTTACTTGATCAAACTCCTAGGAGGAGCTTGAATCCTTTTGTTTTTATTTAATGAACCTGTCATGTTTATCAAATAGCTTCTCAAGGGAAACTAGGCCTTTTGAGATTTTATTCTCTTTAAGTTTCAAGAATTCTTCACCTACGTTTGCACTTGATTCAGGCACTGCTTCAAGCTTTTACTACTCACTACCATCAAAATGAAGCTATTCAAAGTTGTCTTTTTGCTCTAGGAAGGCAATGATTTGATTGTCATTGTTAAACACTTTCTAATGACTAAAATTATTAGGTACACTTGGTCAAAAGACCAGCTCGATAGTGTACTTGTCTTCTTTAAAATTAGGGTGATAAACTAATAGAGTTGCTGAGATAGCTAGTGCATTAGCTCAGTTATTGAATTCCCTAGGTATGGCAGAGATGCTGAAAGCATCAAAGCTTTTAATTTGATCTTAGACTAGATTGTGGTAGTGGCACAATCTCTCATTTTTGGTTTGATACAAGTTCCTTACCTAAAAAACCACTAGTTTAGCATCACCTTTGGCGTGAAGGCTTTTGATGCCTTTGTCTTGAGCAGCCTTCAATCCAAGTAGTAGGGATTCGTACTCAGTTGTGTTGTTGGTGTTGCTGAACTATAACTTGTATGAAGAAGGAAAAATATCTTCTTGAGGAGATAACAACACAATCCTGGCTCCTGAATTGGTAGAGGAGTAGCTACCATCAAATTTTAGAATCCATACCTCATCAGACACTAATTTTTCCTTAGATTCTTCTTTGTTTGGAGGGAAAGATTCTCTTACACTTGCACTGTGCTCCACCAATCTTTTTGCTATTCCATCTGAACTAATTTTTAGGTTGACACATCTAGAAATTTTATCAGGCATCTCATGGACTTCCTCCATGGACAAAAAGTAATTACCCATGCCTAAAGACTCAAACAAAATTTGAGATTCAGGTGCTAATGTTTTAGTGACCACATACTTTGCTTTCTTCTCAAGGAGGAACCTTTGCATAATACCTTTGACTGGGATCCTCGCCTCAGATAGGTCCATGCTTAATTCACCACCAACATCCTTGCAAAAATTTCACCCAAGAAGGATGCCGTAAGAGGCTGAAACATCAGCCACCAAGACCGTCATTTTGATTCTCTTCTCTAGAAAAGCTATAAATACAAATTAGGCATCTTTGATTTGACCCAGGAGTGGGACTTACTTATTTTCCATGGAGAAACACCTCTTGAAAGTCTTAGTCAAAGTAAGACCAAGGGAATCTACTACTTTGGTAGGCATAACATTATAAGAAGCTCCAGAGTCTCTTATGCAATTACTCAATTTATGACCATTTATTAATAGGGAAACATAGAAAGGTTCTATTTTCCTGTGACAAGAGGAGTAGTGACAAGATTATTCTGGGTGAATTTATTCTTGGAGGAATCATGAGTCACCTTTGGAAAATTTTGTCCTATAAGGGAAGTTTTATTTTTCACGTATTCTGCCAACCTATCAAACTATTTAGGATTGGCTCGCAAATACTCAATCTCAATCATTTGAATCTTGGTCTTTTTGGCATGATCAATTATATCAAATAATTGAAATGAGCTAGAGGCAGAGGGAGGAATCCCGTCATCCTGATCTTTATTGGGTGTGGCACTGGTCTGAGAGATAGAAGTAGAAGGTACAAGACAATTTGAGGTACTTACTTTCTTATTAGTCATCGAGTCCTTTGGTTAGAAAGGCAATGAAGTCCCTTGTTTAACGATAAAAACTACTGGTTGAGGTTCTTCTCCTACTTTTTCTTTATCAACTTGTTGAGCTAATTGGTTTTGGGACCTAGTACAAACAACATAGGATCCATCAAACACTTCTCCCTTACTTTCAGTTTCATCCTGATAATCTATGAAACCAATATTAGAGTCACCAGCTAATTCTTCTTCTAGTTCTACAAAGAAATTAGCGTCATCTTGTTGGTCCAACTTAGGTTGGAATGAGAAATCATGTTCAGCTTCAAGGTAACCAACTGTTGAATTAGTAGTTGTTGCTTCAATGGCAAGCTTCTCATGTGGGGGAGGTAGGCGGTTTGGTTGTCCTTGATTTTTGGCAGCATTACCTTGATATGACCGATTGGGAAATGTATTTCTTGGCATATCCTGATAAGGAGTAGACATACCTTGGGCAATTTGTATTTTCAAGGCTAGCAATTCATTAATCAACTTTTTCACCATAGGATCTGTGGTGCTCATAGAAGAACTTTCAACAGATGAAGAAAATTTATTTTTATTAGAGTCTTTTCTGATCTTACCTACTAGAATAAGATCATCTTCCACCTCGGTAGTCAAATTTTGGGCTACAAAAAGATCCATAGGACCGGCCCACCTCAATAAAAAACTTACTTTAGGAAGCTGAGAGTTGATGAAAAAGCACTTGAGATTCTTTGGCGTTGGCTGAGCGATTGTATGAATTCAGTTCCTTAGCTTATTGAATTTTTCTATGAAATCCTTCATAGGCTCATGAGGTTCCTTCTTCATTTATGTAAGCTAAGCTAACAAGGCATATGCATCTTTAGTGGGTTTGAACCTGGCCTCAAACTTGGCTTTGAGAGTATTCTAGTTAGTTATAGTTTGAGCTTGAAGGTGGTAAAAGCAATCCACGAGAACACCTTGTAAAGTTTCTACAAATAGTCTCACCGCTATATCTTTGTATTCCACACCTATCACATCACATGCTATAGAGAAGGCAATAATATGCTCATCAGGATGAACCTTCCCATCACCATAGAATTTGGGGAAATTCTTTCTCAAACTACAAGGTAGTTCATGTAAAGGTGGGCTTAAATTGAGAGGACCAAAGGAGTTGCCCCAAGGACCTTGGGCCATTATGATATGATGATTAAATGGCAAGATAACAAATCTTGGTGGGGTTAATATAAACAAAACCTTACTAGAAGCTTCATCAGGTATGGGAGATCTGATGTTGGTAGGAGGGAAACTCCTAGTTCACTGAAGGCGAGATGGTGGAGGAGAAATCTTAATGTTAGTTTGTCACACCAAGTTGAATACAGGATCAAAAATACCTTGAGCACTCTGGCTTTGTGTGTACGGTGTATCTACCAGAGTGTAAATTGAAAAAGGACTAGAAATGCTTCAAGTTGAAGATTGAGGCTTCAAAATGCATGTTTGTAGTCCCTATCAGAGTTGCCAAAAGCTTTTGGGTGAATATTTTGTCATCTAGCAACCAACAACAAAATGGGTATATCAACCATAGTACAAGGAGATTTATACGGAAAAAAGTGTGGGTTTACCACACCTTAATGAGATAAATCTCTCCTCTCATCAAGGCGAGGTTCCCTATAAATTACTTATATGATATATATATATGAATAAGTAGAAAATAATACTCAGGGTAGGGTAACACCATCTAACTCTCTTTTTTTAGAGATGATGTTCACAAAACAAATGAGAAATCTTGGTTGATGACTTACAACATTCCTCTTCCTTCAGAAATGATGTTTAACAAATAGAAAAAAATCTTTTCGAGTAGTAACTAGGTCTACAAGAAACCCACGAAAGCATAAAGTCTTTCATTTCTTCCCTCACCGATTTGAAGCATACATAATAGTAGAGTGAAGTAAAGCTCAAAGTCTTCACCTAAAACTAAAACAGATAATAAGATCACAAAGGATAAAAGTAGTTCAAAGTCTTTCTGATATCCTTAAGAATGTCTTCAGACAATTTCCACATACACTTTGCTTATTTAATCAAATAGATGAGAGATCATTAGGAAAGAGAACATAAGAATTATCTCTTAAATAACAGAAATTATTTCAACACAAGTCTGAAAATAACCTGTTTCTCATTCATTCAAGAAAATATGATTTACAAGCTGAGATCAAAGTCTCAAGAAGTATCTTAATTTTGGTAGAGTTTTTGCTCTCAATTATCCAAAGATATATTTACAAAAGAGGCTCCCTCTATATATAGGAAAGAACTTTCAAAATTGAGAAAATACTTAAATATTAAAACCTAGTCAAAGATGAGTCTCTGTTGACTTTAGGACTTTTTTGGATTTTTACATGTATTTACACATAACAAAAGTACATGTACAAATGTCTCAAGTCAATTAAAAGTACATGAGAAGAATGGAGAAGAAGAAATGGAAGAATAGTTCAACTTTTGTTTCCATCTTTCTTTAGATGAGCATTGTACATGGCAATAGCTGCCTATAGCTCAATACTGTCTAACACAATAGTATTTTTGAAGACCACCTTAGCTCTAACTGTGGCATCTCTTATTATTGTGATTGATTTTGCATGACTAGTTAACGTGATTCTAACATTATCCAGAGTTAATTGATTATCTAAAATATTATCCATAGAAGTCATTGAGACTGCTTTCTCCTCGAATTCCCTTTGGATCATACTTTCGAACTCCTAAATCATTTTCTCTACTGAAATGAATTGGTTGTCTCGAGAGGTGAGTCTGCAAGGCAACTATTCCAATTTTTTTAACAAACTGGTGTCACTTTCTTCACTGGTGTCCTTGGAAGATTCAAGGTCGCTAATCAGTTCTTTAAGTACCCAAATCTTGTATATCAATGATTCTTTAATTTCAATATAAGAATCTCTATCAACAATGATGCCGATTGATATTAGGGTATGTTTTTTTAGTGATTTCATCTCTATCCACTTGCTAAGATATTTATTAGTGATTTTATTATTTTGAGAAATAATATTGATAAGATATTCTAACTCTGTTCTCACTTTCTTCATTTTACTTGTCTTCTCAGCCACCTCTATAAACAAGAAAATCCCCTGTGCATTCATCTTATCTAGGTAATATTCAAATAATTTTCCCTTTAGATAAGTCTTTTCTACTTTCTAGATTATAAGATCATCTATGGAGAAAGCCTTTGGAGATACCACTTCTAGAGCAAAAGTGAATCTCCTGAGCACTGCAGTCAATTGTTCCACCTTTGCTTTGTAATAATCTTTCATTTCTCTCTCTCTATTAAGTTTTTAGACCATGATATCCATCATGAATTCAAAATCTCTCTTGGCACCCTTGTGAGTTATTTTCCCTAACTCAACTCGAGAAATGGAGTAGCTGCTCATATAAAAATTCTTAAGGGTTGCATCCTGTAGGGGTTTGGCTATCTCTATAAATTTTTGCTCCTTATCTCTAATCATTTTGAAAGGATTTTGGGCTTCTTATGGGTCTTAGCTTTCATCGGTAATATTTGACCGATTTCAAAGTCATTTGGAGAGATGGCTTGCTTTTTCCTTTTGGGTGTGAAAGTTGACAACCAAGGTGGAAGAGCAGAAGAACTTACATTGGCAATAGTCCCTGTAGTTAGTGTCACTAGGGTAGTACCTGCACTACTGGTGGGAATAATGGGCATAGTGGGTGTAGTATCAGTTAAAATCACATCTGCTACTAAATGTTTGAAGTTGGAACTATCGTTGATGTTGAAAGAAGGAGATGACAGACTAGGGATGGATCTTGATTAATAGAGAAAATCTCTAGAAGCACGTTGAGGGTCACCAAAAATAAATCTAGAAGGAGAGGTGGCTCCAGAAGAGGGAATACTAATGGGAGGAATAGGTGAAGGAGTTACAATAGGTGAGTGGGGTGGAGAATAAGAAATTCCTATATCTGGATGTGCACCTTCTTATAGAGATTGAGCTTCCATTCCTTATTGACTCGTAGGCCTATTATCGATTTCCATTTGTTCTACTACTTGTTCTTGGGTGTTTTGTTCCTCAACCCCCATATCTATTGACTCTAGCTCTTTCTCTACAACCTTTGATTTCTTTGACACAAAAATGATCCTAGGCTTATGGGGCCTAGAAGGAGAAGGAACGTCCCTTTTATTTTTTATTCTATTTTTTGCTCTCCTCTTTGTCTCTTCATAGAATTCAGTCTCTGATCCCATGATGAATTATTTTAAAGTGATCCCCTTATTTACTAACCATTCAGTGGTGTTAGCCAATATTAGTTCAACTCTCATATTCAAAGAGGTCAACTCTTTTTAAGACCATTGGATCAGATGAAGAAGAGAGTTAGTGACTTGTTCAGCAAGATATCTGATATTAACTAGATCTCTATCATCTATCTTTAAATCTATCAAGAGATATTTTGTTGTAGTTCATTTTCCTGATATCTTCTACTATCTTTAAATCTATCTAGACGTCTTTGATCATGGGTTCATGGAACTGAGTCTTCAATCTGATCATGTCTTTGACACCCCTGTAGTCAAAATTGGGCCTTCTTTTGAAATGCTTCATGGTGATAAGTTAAATTTTGGTCTGCATTGCCCTTGCTTTTGTAGCAGTCAATACCGAGTATCTACCAATTTCAATTGGGAACTTGAAACCTAGTTTATTAAGTTTCATATATTTATTATGCACGATAATAATTTTTCTACATAGCTCCATCAGGATCAATTTATCAAAAGGAAATATAGGGAGCATATAGGGATAGCCTTGGAAAAAGACAACCCATAGATAGTAAAAAGAAGGAAACTATAAGAACATACAATTGAAGTAATTTACGACAGCCCAGGCTTCATTTGACACTATTTTCTGCTCTAATTAAGAGTCGAAGAGACACAAAAATATCATGAAAAAGGCATCATTTACCCTTTTAAAATGATGGATTAACCCCTTCAATGTCAACTAAGGGTAATATTGATATATATGGGTGGTTTTTCTATCTCCCTCTGATGTCAAACCTGTAAAGGTTCTCATCAAAGGTGCAATGTATACCAAGTACGAAGTCATATAGAACTTCGAGGTAGTAGACACCTTTGTCAATTGCTCATGTAGAGCATTGCTGATCTATTCACCCCATAAGATGACTTGTTTCCCTTGGAGGATAATTTTGATGAAGGGATACATCCATTCATGAAATTGAGAAGAAGATGGTAAACCTCGTACTCTACTGAGAAGAGTAATCAAGTTGGCAACTTTCTCTATAAAGTCACTCCTCAAAAAAATTTGTGGCCATTTGGACAAGTTGGCTCTGGGAGTTTTATGACATCAATTATTGATCACCTTCTTTGCCTTCTCAGGGTCTTTGTCATATTCCTTTTGTGCTTCGATGAAGTTAATCTTCAATATTTCAGTAGCAAGAGGGCACATGAAAACTTTATCAATGAACTCAGGGTCTAGTTGAATTACTACATTGCCACTAGCATCTGACACAGCTCTGGTCTCTTTGTTGTAGAATTGGGTGCACTAGAGGATGAACACTATGTGATGTGCCACCATAGGAAAAGAGGAGACCAAATGGATATTGCTCTCAATTATCCTCTTCATTTTGAAGTTTAATTTTTTTTGCCTTGGTTCTCTCCATGAACTTAGATATATCTACATGCTTGATCTCTGTATCTCTATTGTCGTTGACATTAGAATTGACTGAGGTGATTGAGAAAACACCTTGATATTGGTACTTCATCATCTTCAACTTCTTTGGAGAAACTTCAGTCATCGAGATGAGTCTTTGTCAAAAGTATGTTGACAAAGAAGGATCTCGAGGAGAAACTGTGATAAGAGTCATGATCACGCAATTAGGGGAAATATGGGCAATCTGGGAAAATTGTACGTTAGGTGATCATGATTAAGGAAGTGTGCTTAAAAGCATTGAGGTGAGAGTAGATCAGAAAGTGGAAGGGAAGCGAGCTCAAAAAATGGGAAAAATGAAAATTTCCTAGAGTTAGTGAAAATGGAGGTAAGGTATGCATAGGTGGCAAAAATTGCTGCCCTCTCATGATGAGGATAATATAGGCATAGGCAGTAAAAAACACTACCTATGCACATCAAGTAGAAATAAGGATGCATCGGTGGCAAAAATAATTGCCCATGCATGTAGAAGGTTTGATGTTTCATGTAAGGGTGGAAAAAATTGCCTCCCTTGCACATAGTGGGGAAGTCGGGTGTATTGGTGGCAATTTTTGCTGCCAATGCATGTGGTTCGGTGGTTGGATTGCATCAGCGGCAAAAATTGCCACCAGTGTAAGTGATTGGAAGTTGGGGACTATGTTAGGGCAGAAAAATTCACCACCCTTCCACATGGTAGGGAAGTAGTTGGAGGATGTGAGGGCAGTGAAATTCATCACCCTAAAATGGGTGAAATGGTCAAACAAGAAGGGAGAATGAAGAAGAGGGATGGAAACAGGTGAGGTTGGATAGGAAATAGGAGGAAAAAGAAGACTAAAAAGAGAAAAACTAAACTTAGAATAAAAAATAAAAACAACATAAAAAGAGAAGGGAAAATAAAAATAAAAATGGAAACCAAAACCCTACCTGAAGAACAACGCAAAATGAGGCTCAAATCTGATGAAAATGTGGTTTCTCTTACTCGCTTAGTCATCTAGGGGCAGGAGGAGAAGAAGAAATGGAAGAGTGGATTGAAATGAGGGAGAAAAGAGATTAAAAGGGGGAAAAAATAGCCCCCAACCACTTAGTGCATGCAGCCATAAATGTCGCGTGCAAAAATTGAGACCGTGTAGGGTTGGCAAAAATTGCTGCCTCTACATGGGAGGTAAGAAAGAGATGCAGGGGTGGTGAAAATTGCCGATCTTGCATGGAATGAAAAAATAGATGCAAGGGTGGAAAATTTATTTGATCTTACATGACAGATGCAAGGGTAGAAAAAAATACCACTCTTGCATGTAAAACACAAATCAAATGCAGTGGCAGTGAAAAATGCTGCCCTTGCATGGAAATACTAACTCTGAGAAATGGGGGAAAATTTGTCATCTAAACACATCAAGGTTGTAATGATTTTCATGTTTTTGGGAAAAATTAATAAGAGAACTTCATGAACTTCAAATGATGCTAGTTGAGCAAACATGAGAACAAGAAAAACTTGCCTCGAAAGATGAACTTAGAGAGAAAAATATGAAACAGACAAGTTTTGTAGGGGTTGTTCCAAAAATGAGCGTAGCTAATTTCGGGAACAACAATATTTATATACTCAAAAGTCAACTCTCATCTAAGGTGATTTAAGGTTGAGTTTAAACATGGAATGGGTTTAAACTAACCTTAGTTGAGTTGAGACTAACTTTGGTAATTATGATTTTAAATTACTAGGAATGGCTCTCAAATTAGATATTTTTGAGATGTTTTGGAAGAGATTGACAACTCATAAAGGAAATTATCAAAAGGCTTGATATTTTGAATTTGATAATTTCTATTTTTAGATATTCATTAATTAAAAATGGATAATTAAACTAAGCATTTAATCTTGTTTAATTAGATAATTTAATTTGATTAACATTTTTTCTCTTTTAAGATTTGGTCAAGTGCCCCGCTTAATGGGTCCATAGGCTAAACTGACATTTTTTATGTCACAAGGTGATTAGGGATGAGTCCATGAGAAGTTATTGTTGCATATAAGCTATTATCCCAATTAGGTATGCCCCATCATGATTTTAATCATTGATGAATGGTGTGCAACCAAAATTGTGATGTTTAGTGATTCTTAGGATTAATTTGCAATGTTTGGTAGGAATCAGTTTGAAGTTTGATCAAAATCTAGTTGTGGTCAAAATTGGGTGTCTAAACCTAAATCATATCTAACTCAACTATGGACACTAGCCTGAGGATGATGATGAGAAATACTTGAATCTGGCTGATGACTAAGAGGTGCTTACTCATATTGAGGCTTACAAGAAGAATAAAGGGAATAAGGTTTAACCTGGGCCATCTATTTCCCCTTCTGTGATGGTTCCATGTGTAGAGTACGTCAAGGTAACTCCCCCATAGATATCTATAAGGATTATTTAAGGGGTCCTAATATATTCTCATCATATAGCTCCTCCTGGATCTTATCCCTTAACTCTTCCATCACCCCCTCTAATTTGAGTAGCTCAATCCTAAAAAGTCCAAACTTATGCAACCCACCCTCAAGTAGCTTAAGTTCAAGTGAAATGACCTTAGGCCCCATAGGCCCTAAGTTTTGATATTAGAATCTTGAAGACTACTCTATAATGAGACCAATAACTAACACCAATAGAAATACCTTTTACCGCTCCCTCCACTCTCTAATAACCTCTCATGGGACCACCTAGTTTCTTAAATCCCTTATCATCCACTCAGGTGATGCCTTCCTTATTACCTAATTCAACCCCCCATAATTCACCCAAGTAATTCACCTAAATGCCTCTAGCATCGATCCTTCCTAGTACCCTCACCTCATCTTTCTCATCTATCTCATACATTTCATTACCTAGGACCTCCCTAGTTCCCCCATTAGTCATTCCATAGATCTAAGTGCATACAGTCTCCCTACCTCTAACTAGTGTAGTTGTAACTCCCATAATAAGTGTACCCATATGCATATCTCAATTATCCTATACTATTATAGTGACACCTTCAGGTCTAGTAGCTTCCTTAGTCAACCCTTGTGTATTTTACCACCTTTATTCCATCAACTACAATAACCAAAGATGACCCAAGCAAGAGGTTGAGAAATAATTAAAAGGTAGTGTATCCTCTGCCTTCTATTCAAGCATCAATTTATCCCACTCATCTTCCTCCATAGGTTCTCACTTTTCCTCCTACACCACCCCCAAGGGCTCCCCACATCATTTCTTTACCTCCTTTTCCACTGATTTGAGGTGCCCTGGGATTTATCTTTAACCAACCAATCTCCTCCTTCCTTCTGAATGCCCCTATCCCTAGAGTCATAGTCCTATATATTAACATGACTTAGATCTAGTGGTAAGTGTAGATGTTCCCTTGGGCCTCCCCATTCATTATACCTCCCTATACCCCCTTGCATCTTCCTCCTCCACTAGTTTCCTCATTCATCCCTTCCACTTCATCCATGCCCCCTCCACCTCATCCTCCACATGTCACCACCATCTTCATCACCCCACCAACATGTCCTACAACCCTAGTTATGGATACAATGTCTTAGACACTTGATATGACAATGTAGGGTAACCCATACATGTAGTGTGGATTTGATCACACCACATGAAATATACAAAGGATCCTCACTCAAAAATTCATGTACGATGGGAACCCTATAGTTTGATAGACCTAATAAGATCTATTTTCTCAACAAGGTGATAAATTCCATGGGAGAGTAAAAGGTGGCCAAAGCCCTGATCTCAATCCTTCGAGCCACCCATGTCATGTTGGAGAAACTGATGGAGGACATGTAGGAGTAGGTCTGAGCCTTCAAAGTGCAAGTAAAAATATCCTTCATAATGGGGCTGATTGGACAAGTTAAGCATACCCTCTTGTACATTTTATTAGTACTAAGAAATGTGGTGGAGACTTAAGTAGGCTATAATATGCATATTCATAGAAGCTAGGCTTATTTGGGAAGGATTGCTCTAATAGAGAGAAAATGTAGAAAGATGGTAGTTATAATGAACAAGGGAATGTTCCTATAACTAAATTTTATGCCCAATTCATACCTAACATTATACCAAATATATTTTAATATCATGAGGGATATAATTGAGGAATGGTTGGTCCTAGGACAAACTATGGTTAATCCCATGGAAGAAGGCAAGAAGAAGGTATTGGCCTACTTCAAGGAAGTCATTATTTCAATTTTATTCCACTTTGATGACACTTTAATAGATAGGGGAAAATTTAGAGTCCATGCAGGTCACTTCAATAATATTATGAAAAATAAGGTAGCTAAGGAAAACTAGGGTGGAGCCTAGGCAATGCTCAAACTCTTGACCTAATATAATACATGCATTATGCAATTATTATAAGTCAAAGTGGCCATGACATACAACTCCAAATCTATTAGAGGTTGGTGGACTAGTTAGAGGTGATCTTCTAAGAGTTGACCATGAATCTGTCCAAGTTAGACTAGGAATTTGACATAGTGGCATCAACATTGGTGACTAGGCAAGTAGAGTCCAAGGAATTAGGAGGTATCTCATCTATAACTCATCCACATATCGATTAGGTGGGCCCTTAAGGATATTTTGAAGGGTTTTGGGGGGATTTTTTTCATTTTTTGAATTGATATAGTTGTAACAACTTGGAGTGGACATCATGGCCAATGATGGGAATCTTGTGATACTAGGAGGTGAGCCCCATCCTCATCTATAAATGTATAAATATTTTTTGTTTTGAAGGTTTGAATTTTTTTAGTCCCAAAACACTGTACAAATTGAGTCAGGATTTCACCTACTTTTTCCTTCACCCTTTTATATTGTGAATGTCTACTACAATATATATCTTTGTGAACAAACTTTTTTTTAATCAATGTAATCTTTAACTTATTTTTAAATTCATGGTCTATTTTTCAAAGTATCAATCATTTATAGTTTTGAATGAATGTTAGTGCTAAACAAATTGAAATAATCTCCATTACTTCATGAATGTAGTGGTTATAATGTGCTTTACTATTCTAAACCATTTATAAACCTTTTTTATTTTCATCACAATCTTTTTAATCTATGTTAACCTATAGGTTATCTTCAAAGAGTCCATGTGTTATTTATTATGGGTTTTTGAATATTTCCATTTAGTGAGGGATTTAAAAATCAAGTATTTTTTCCCATTTCTTTAGACCTTTCCCATTGTGTAATACCAAGTTAGAATCTTTAGTGAAGCTTGACACATAGTGGTACAACTATGGTAAAGAATCTAACTCAGGTCTTGAAGCTTTAACACCTTTTAGGCCTAGAAACACTCTTTCCTACCCTAATTTACCCTCATTTTGATGTTTATTTTAGAACTCAAACATTCTACCTTATTTTATAAATCTATGAAGGGTGTCCCAAACAACAAGCAAAAAATAATATATCCCTCAGCTAGAAACTTGATCAAGGTACAATTGCACATATATTTAACCCTCAATAGTAACAATCATGGATCTTTGAGTAAAAAAGGTTTAACCTACTTATCCCTTGGATTGAACTAGCACCAATCCTAACATTAAGGAGGGGATATTTTCATCCTATGCATTATCTCCCATTTTCCTCTTTAGATCACTCAATCCCATGATTACCTTTAGGGGAAAATAGAATTTTAGGCATGGAAACAAATTACTTATACAATAATTATAAAATATCAAAGAAACACAATCTCTTAATTCAAAAATTCCTTCTAATGATCCTTCACTTATAGAAGTACATAAAATTTAAATATTTCCACATCCTCAAATCCATCCATGAAATTTCTTAAAGAGGATATGACTAATGATAATTTTTTTTGAGCAGATGATCTACCCCTATTTATTAAAATTAGGATCAATAATAACCTTATTCAAAACATTTTAGTAGATAAAGGATCATGAATTAATGTTACCTTCTTTTAGTAAATTTAAAAAATTGGATACACTAAATAAAATATCAAACAAACACATCTCACATGTAAAGTATTTGATAAAATTAATCAAAAACCACTTGGTTACATTTGGATCCCACTTACTATCAAACCAAGACAATTTAAACTAAGCTCATGGTTCTTGATCTTCCTTTATCCTACAACATGATTAATGGTCATCCATGGACACATTATAAGTGTGGTATTTCCTCTTTAGGTAGTCAATGTATCAAATTCATATATAATGACAAATGCTAAAAACATGAAGTTGATCCTAATACATGGATCATCTAATTACCAAATCTTAAATATAAATATCACATTCTAATGATCTCCCATATCAATAGTTCACCTCTACCTGAATTCATTAACATGAACCTTGATTTACATGGTACTCTCATTAATTTAGATGATGATGAGCCTAATGAATTATAAAACACTTGCAATACCATTCTACTATCTCCTTATATATTGGAATGACTTCCTCTTTCTTTACTTCCACATGATCACACCATTCCTCTAATTGATGATATTACTAAATCTCCCCCTCCATACAATGCTTATGGATCCTCTTACATAGAAGATGTTTTCACATGTAATGAATATGGTGTGGAAAAACTATTCCAAGATCCTTCATCAATTTAATAACATAGGTGTTTTAACCATTGATTCTCTCATGGAAATATATGCATGCACTATATATCATAATTATGATGATAATTATATCATGGCTTAAGCCCAATCATGAGATTTAGATGTACAACATTACCAAAATACATTAACAAAAAGACATGCCTTCAATCATGATGTTCATGTAATTCATATTTCATTTGATATTGAATCAGAACCTAAAGGCTATGTACCTCCTATTAATCCACCATTATCAAACCCCCCATGGGTAATTGAATAAATCCCAACTATGGCATCTTCTGAACCTTCTACACAACCTAATCCAATACAATCTACTTTACCAACTACAATCATTATTTCCACTTCATGTGATTGTAATCATCACATTAAAATAACACCATCTAAATCTATCCAACTTAATTCAATTTCAATAACATTTATTGAACAATCCAATATAATTATTATAAATATAGTTAATTCAACTCAACCCAATCTCACCAACACAAAATCTATTTTCACTACTTCACTTGAAATTAATTTATATGCTAAAGCCAATGGCATGAGATAAATATATTTTGAATATGAAAACAAAGGTAATCAAATAATTTATCTGTAAGTGGATGTTGAATACTATGGACCTTTACCTATGCTTCCTACTGATGAAGCTATACTTGATCTTCTCCACACTAGAGAACCTCAACTTCCATGCCAACATCATAAGGTTGGAAACTTTAAGCAAAAGTTTACTTGTTTACATAATTTCATTACTAGTGTGGATCCCAAAACACCTCTAATCTCTTACCTCCCTCCTATTCCATACCATTTCCAAGATGGAAATGATATGCTCATTAAATAAACTATAAAAATAGAATATGGTACACCTATGTGTCCTCAAATTATTATTATCTATAAAGAGTTTACTCCTAATGATCATGATAATTTTAGTCTCTTCTTTGAAAAATATCATGAAGTGTCAGCTTGGTCATATTAACATATCCCAGGTATTGATCTTAGCATCTTTGTGCAAAATATCATCACTTATCTAGATGATAAACCCATTATACAAAAGCAACAAAAATTACCATTTGAGATTTCTACCTTACATCATAATGAAATCATAAAACTTTTAGATGCTAAATTCATTAAACCTATGGACTATTTAGAATGGGTCTCAAACATTGTTCCTATTTATAAAAAATTCACCATGGTCATTCGTATATGCATTAATTTTTGTAATTTAAATTTAGCATGTCCAAAAGATAATTTTTCTTTACCTTTAATAGATGTTATCATTGATTCTATTGTAGGCTATGAAATGCATTCACTCATGGAATATTTCTTGGGATATAACCAAATTCACATAGCTCCCAAAGATCAACATAAAATAACATTTACCATATAATGGGGTACCTATTATTATGTTAAAATGCCTTTTAGCCTAAAAAATGTCTGAGGCACTTATCAATGTGTAATGACCTATATTTTTCATGATATTATTCATAAAATCATTAAAAATTATGTGGATGACCTTATTGCCAAATCTAAAAGTCATAAAACTCACCTTCATGATTTAGCTATAATTATTTATCAACTCATTAAATATAAAGTTAGACCCAATCTATTTAAATGTGTATTTGGGGTTACATTTGGTAAACTTATATGGTTTATAGTTTTACTTTGGGGTATTTTTGTTGATCCAGCTAAAATGAAATATATCATCAACATGTATATTCCTACTTTCATTCCTAACATATTAATATACCTCTATAAACCTTGGGCAATTCACCATTTTGTTCTAAAAATGGATTACCATATTTACTCCATTAGATCTCTTCTTAAAAAAGGTCATGCTATAGAATGGATGTATTCATGCCAAAAATCATTTGATAGAATGAAGTAATCTTTACTTCATCTTCCCAATCTTCATCCACCTTCAAATTGTTATCCATTAATTTTATATACATCCTCTACCTACATATTAATTAGGTTAATGCTTACCCAACAAGATGATATTGGTAAATAATATGCGATTTATTATATCAACATATGCTTAATCAATTACAAAAAAAATATACAAAATTAGAACGCGATTGTTTTGATATATATTTTATAGTTAAAATTCTGTATCATTACATGCTCTATCTAATTACTTATGCCATTATCCATTCTAATTCACTTTTTCACTTTTTATAAAAAAATTTCTTACTTGGAGATAGAATTGGCAAATGGATAGTCCTAGTGATGGAATTTGACCTCCAAGTCATTACATAAAAAACTATCAAAGATTAAGTCATCATAGATCACCTTGCGGCAGCTTCTCTACCAACTGGAAACCACCTTCAAGATACACTTCTTGATGAATAAATTATTTATATTTAAGGTCTTAACCAAACAATTTCACTCAAATATTATTTTTATAACTACACTATTGATTTATAAGTAAATAACCAAGAAAAAATTAATCCTAATCTTTCTAAATCTAAAGAAATCATTAAAGAAATACTTGAATTTACAATTGACTTACATGAAGACATTTGGACACTTCAGTCCAATGGTGCCAAATTACTTCAAGGAGTTGGGGTACGTTGTATCTTAACAAACCCACATAGTAAAATCAAACCTCTCACATTTCAATTAACCTTTGATGTCACCCATAATATGATTGAATATGAAGCTCTAATACTAGGCATGCAAGTCTTAATCGATTTAGACATCCCATATTTACATGCCTTAGGTGACTCATAACTTATATTTCATCAAGTTAATGGAGATTATCAATGTAAAAGTGACAACCTTGTCACATATCATCAAATCACCACTATGTTTTCCAAAGAATTTAACTCTTTTACCATCGAACCAATCCCATGAGATCAAAATTCTATAGCTAATTATCTTAATTCATTAACATATCTATTTCATCATCACCAAGTAATTAATGATTTTCAATTTCTTATTCAAATGAGGAAATCAACTTCTTTACAAAGTAAAAATTATTTTCTAATTTTTCACATTGAGGACATTACTATTCAACAAAGCCCATGCTATAAAAAAATAATTCAATTCATTGAACATCAAACTTACCCTCTAGAAATGGATTCTCATGAAAAAAATATAAGTCATAAACAAATAATCAAATATGTACTTTGATACAACACCCTTTATTATTGTAATGCTAAAGTAACTTTACTATGCTATGTCATCCCAGAAGAAGTTCCTACCATTCTCAAACAAGCACATGGGGGCATCCATAGTGATCATTGTAGTAGTCATGTTACATCCTATAAATGCATATGTATGGGTTACTTGTGGCATACTCTTGAAAACATGCCATTAACTTTGCTAAAAAATATAATCCTTGTCAAATTCATGATGATCTTATCCATTATCCTCTGGTCAAAATCTAAACTATATAATTTCCTTGGCCATTCTATATGTGAGGATTAGATCTCATTTGCAATCTACCTAGATCACAAGATGGCCATGTATTCATTATCACCAACATAAAATATTTTACCAAATGGGTGGAAGCCATGACTCTTGTTAATTTTATGAGGATTACCATTTCCAAATTCATCCTCAATTAAATCATATACCTTTTTGGAGTTACTCATAGCATCATTTCTAACAATGGTGTCAACATTAAAAATAAAGATATGAAACAACCATGTATGAAATTCAAAATTAAACATAAATTCTCAAAACCTTATCATCCTCAATGTAATGTCCAAGCAGAATCCATTGATAAAATTTTGAATAAAATATTATAAAAGACTATTATATATTCTCATATTGATTATCACCTCCATCTTTATCCTTCACTTTGGGATTATTACATTAACATACACACTACTACTGGGGCAATGTTATTTTAATTCATATATGGGTCTAAATCATTTTTACCTTTAGAATTTGAGCTACCATCTTTATGTATTTATATTCATGGCATAATTATTGATAAGGAGTTATGTGAGACCCATATCCATGCTTTAGATTTCCTAGATGAACAACATATGGTTACTTTACAACATAACTACCAATATAAAGATCACATTGTTAAACAACATAATAAAAAAGTCAAAACTTAAACTTTATATATTGGTGACTTTGGTTTATATTTTTTGAATTGTAGTGTAAAACCTTAGATAGGACTAGGATTTCCTCATAAAATATTCAATTTTTTTAAAATATATTTAAAACCAAGTGTTTTTTGTAGAAATTAAGGCAATGGTTAAATATTGTGACTTCATACTCTCAAAATTAGTTACATTCCTTTTGCGGTAACAACTTTAAACAAACTATTTTTACATGTATTACTAAACTTAAAATATTTATTATTATATGGAGTCATGATTACCTATCATTGTATCCTTTTCCCATTATCACATTTTTTGCAATTTAAGGTAACTCAATCACTTCATGTTCATTCTCATTTTTTTCCCCTACACTCATTCCATTTTGGGCACACCAAGATAGGTTTCAAGATAATATTCTTATTTAACATGAAAGTACACGAATATTACACACCATGGTCTCTAAGTGATTTTCTTTTGCTACCATGTCTAAGTTTTTTTAGTGCTAGTCATTTTTAACACCATGTTTGGTTTCCAAATCTGTACGAAGGAGGAATAGAAAAAGCCATAAAAAATTTAAAAGCCAAATCATTTAAAATAAAATGCAATGAAAAAGGCATCTATAAAATCCAAATTCAAAATCACACCAAAAAATGTGATTATCAATCAAATTTTCTATTCTATCAAATCTCAAACTCCACATTTGGCCTTATGATAGAGTGGAGGTCAATTGGGCTATGGTAGGCCAATAGACTAGGATAAAAGATTTTAAAATTATCTATAGTGATACCTACTTTCTCACACAAGTACCAAATATTCGTAGTATATTGATGAATTTGTAAGGTGTATTGAAGAATGAAGAATGCATTGTGGGAAGGTAGGTCCATTTTACTTTTCGTGCATATAGCCTTCATAGGATGATATTTATACTTCATTAGATAACCCAAATTTGTGTGGCTAAGGAAAGTTATCTAGAGTATTTAATGTCGAAAGTCCTATTTTACTAACTTAATTTGAGTGTCTTTATTTTGATAAATATTTTATATTTTGGTAACACCTAAATTTCCCCCACCACCCATTTCATCCCCCTCTTGAGATTTAGGTTTATATCTAAAAATGTTTCCCAAATTCTATATTCCTTATTCTTCATCTTCTTAAAAACATGCTATTAATAATTTTATTTTGGGTTCAATCTATCTTAAAGTATACAAATTTTATTTCTAAGTGAATATGCATTAATTATTTGAACCAATGCCTTGTCCTTCTTAAATTTCCTTGATTTCATTTACAAATTATAAATTTATTTGACACTCTTTTTGCAGACAATCTTTTTCTATTTATCTATTTTCACTTTTTCCATTGTTGAGTGAGTTTGGATTGTTACTTCTCACTCATCAATGTTGTTTTAATTTATGCTCTTTTTTCCGTCCTTATTTATGTATAGTTTTTTACTTCCTTTTACATCAATGTTGGCCTTATTATTTATATATTTTTGGTCTAATTTAAGGTACATTTTGTTTGAGTTTGTTGGTCAGTTAGTAACCTTGGATTTTTAGGTTATCTAATTTAATCTCATTTTTATCTAATTTTCCTTGTTTTTCGGTTATAACTTATCAATTATCACCATAGCTTACCAATTTTCCAAGTTATTCATTTTAGTTATGCAAAGTTAAGTTATTTTGATTTCATTATGATTGCTAGTTTTTGTTCTTTGTTTTTACATCCTTAGGGTTTGTCCAAAGTAATTAATGCACCTTTCATGACCAATACAACAAATACACCAAGAAACCATTCAACGATAAAGGTAAAAAAAGGTATGTATATGATACTTTTAGTTATTTAAATTGTTTATTTATTGTCCTTTCAATTTAAGTTTTTTATTAAAAATTTATTAGTTCAATGTTGTGGATTGCTATGTTCTTTCTGAAATCACCATATCATGTTACAATTACATGATACATGATGAGCTTCGAGTGAGGCATATGTATACACATAATATTTTTAAACTTTAGTAGTTAGTGACTCTTTCTCTCTTACATGAATCCATCAAATATAAATATCTCTAAGTGCACACCTTAATTATGCACTAAGAAAGGGGGTTGGTATACCTTTGGTGTTTTACAAGATTGTTGGCCCTTATACCATTACCTAAAACCAATTAAAACTACTCTTATTTGATTCCCTAAGCATTGAAAACCCACTTATACACTCTCGTAAGTAATTCACGATCCAAAATAGTCCTTACCTAAGTAAAAACCCTTGTTACATAATTTTTATACTACATCAACCAAGTTAACCATGTTGGTAATTTAGCACATGTTACAAAACTCTGTCAGCCCAAGATGATGTAGTTTGAGGCCTAACAGATCTATTTCCTACCTAACATAGTCAACTGGTTTGACCTTATTGAATTAATTTTTAGGAGGGTTTAAGGTCAATCCTTGGTTATAAATAGCCCTTAAAATTCATTTATAAAGAGAGGATCATTGAATTACACATCATTACTTCTCAAAAATCTTTTTATACAATCAATAGGAGGTTTCATTTCTTACATTTTTTCCTTAGAGAAGTAATGCTTATCTTTTGAAGGTCTTGGATGCATAGGATAAGTCTTATAGCCTAAATATGATTTATATTTGTGATTCTTATAGACCATAATAACCTCTTGTAAAACACCATTGGCCAGGGGAGAGATTTAGACATGATGGGTTCACTTTAACAAGGTAAGTATACTCCTAACCCTTCATATTTTGATAAGTAAATATTGTATAATAATGGATTGAATTACATATCTCTTTTCTTAGATCATTTATATGTTAAATGAGATAGCATTGTATTTTCATGTTTGTTGTCTTCCCCATTTGTGTCACAAGCTTTGGTGAACACTAGATTAACTTGCATATTCATTTACTATATTAACTTGCATGTTTATTTAGTAGATTAGCATGATTACTATTATTACAATTATAATATCTAGTTAGGGTTATAAAAAAATGACATTTGACTAGAGGCATTGGAAACCTCTCCTTTGACATTATGTGATAAGAGATCCCTTAGTATAGGTTTCATAGATATAATATTAATCATGACCCTGATATAACAAAGTACTACTAAGTAGATTGTTAGTTGTTTACCTTCTATGAGCTTGGATATTATTGAGTAAGATATGTTATAAATTTATCTTATTTTGATTTCATACAAAAATCCATGGAATCCTCCTCCCAATGCTAGTTGGGGATGGATAAAGGTTACAAAGGACCTAGTGTCTTAATGGTTTCCCCTTTGTTTTATTGACATATCATGATTTTTTTGACATATTTTTAGATGTCCCCCTTGAGTCCTTCCCAAAACAAATCTTGCTTGATTCTAAGATATGTTTTCAAAAATTCAAAGTGACCTCTAAGTGGAGAGGTATTAAGTTCTTAAAGAATTTTATGTTTGAGAAGATAATACTTACAAAGGTGCAATTTGTATTTATACCATAATGCATTCCCCTTCCATATATATATTTTAGATTCATCAGAACCTATTGAAGATTTCAAACCAAGTAAATGGTAACACTATCATTCTCTTATTCTAATCTTACTTCCTCAAACTAATTTGCCTACCACTAGGTCATGGTGAATAATAATGTCTCAACTATTTCATCCCACTAGGAGAGGACACATGCCACCACATTCTCTTTTCATTTCTTATACACTATTTCAAAATCATAGCCTAACATTTTAGTCACCCATTTCTATTGATCTTCTGATGATCATCATTACTCCAAAAAAACATTTGAGGCTATCATGATGAGTCTTTTCCTAAAAGTGACGATATATCATATAAGGTCTCCATTTCTTGATTGCATGTATAATATACATCATCTCTTTCTCATATATTATTTTGAGCCTATTTTTCCCTTTAGTTGGAAATTTGTTTTGAGTGTAGAACATGGCTATCAAAATTGTAGAGTATATCTTATGGACACATGTGTGACTTGCACTATTTTGTCTTTTTCATAATATTTTTGTATGTATTCAATTTTTGTAAGGATAGTAATAAAATTCAAAATCCTAAGAGTCCTTCTTATTGGGCATAATGAAAGGTTGAAATATGAAGATACAACACTTTGTAAAACTCTACATATAGTGCTTAATTATATTTAGATATGGTTTTTATGTGATAGAGATTAGTAAATATTTTTATGAAATGGTTTTATTATGTATCTTTTACCATTACTCCATGCATAATGAGTACTTTGTTCTCTTTAATCTGTTAATCATAATAGCTTATACCAACTATTTAGATTCTAACAAGTTTGTGTTTATTTATGTATCTATTTATTTTGTCTGTTAATGAATATATTTAGTTTGAATACCATCAAATGTTTACTTTTATTACTTCATGCACAAGATATCCCTATATTTTCATGTTCTGAAGGATTTTTTAGAAATTTTTGTTAACAATTGTGTGATGAGTGTGAAATTTTTTGTTGAAACATGTTGAAATAATTTACATGAAAAAGAAATATAGAAATATTTCTCAATGAAATAATTTAAAACTTTTTAGAAGAGGAAATAAGAAGAATAGGGAAGACTATGAAGGAAATTATTCAAGAGAATATATACAAATAAATATATGAAATCTTTTGGTGTTAATTTCTTGGGCTATTATCTGCATGGTTATCTAGATTGGAATATTACTTTTATCAGCCAAGACTGATGAAATTCATAACTTGGTTGGAATAAAATATATAAATATTTTGAAATATAGATAATTATTGGACCCATGTAGTAGACTATTAGACCAAGACTACCATTAATGGATATATCACTGAATTCACTATATAAGGATATTTAGATTTTGAAGATATTCAAGACTTGTTTGCCAAAGGAATCCAAGTAAATTTATTTTAGTGATTACCTACTTTGATTAAGATGTTGGTTGTGGAAAAGGCCATGGTGCCTACTCCTGCCAACATGGAGTAGTCACTTTGAGAATTATGGGGATGCATGTGATTTAGGAGTAAATGATACAAAGTTGAGTAAAGGAACTTGAACCTAAATGTATAATATGGAGGATTAAAATATCTAGAGTGAGAATAAGATTTTGGGATTGGAAAGAGAACTATGAAAATATAAAATATGGATCAAATTAAATTATCTAGATTTAAATATGAATAAGAGTAGGAAAAAATTAAAGGATGTTGAAGAAAGGGGATCCTAGAGAGAGGCTTCATAAGATGGGAAGAGAAGAAAAGGTAGAGAGCATGTAGATCAAGAAAGATAAGGGCCTAAGAAGGAATAAGAAAGAATTGAGGGTAGTGAGGATAAGTAGTAGAGTGAAGAGGAAGAGGAAGACAAGATAATAGTAGAGTAGTTAAAGGATAGGGGTAGGTTATAGTTAAAAGGAATGATATTATTTGGGTCAATGAAAGAATATTCCTAAAAAGAGATTATATAAAATCATAAAATTATCACATGTTCAAGATAATAGACAAAAGAAGTCAAAGATAGAGATCATTCATTTCTTGAGTATGCATCCCCCTAACCTAATTTTTCATTAGTAAAATCACCAAATTTAAAAGAAGGGATGCATAGAAGCTAGTTTGAATAATTTATGGATAAATTTGGTAAAATTAGTGCATAGAATAAAAATTAAATAGATAAGATTAGGTTATAAGAGGTTGGATTTAATTTGAAGACTAGTTTTAAGACACTTTCAAAAACTAGTGCGAAGAAGCCTATAGTCATAGTTACTAGTGCACATCAACCTATAGTCACAGTCACTAATGCATAAAATCTGGCAGTAGTAATTACAGGTACACCAAATATGACACTAAATCTAGGAATGCTTATTTATTTGATGTAATATAATGGTTCTATAGACCCTAAACATTTTTTGTTAACCTGTAACATGAAATGGTAGGTTAAGGGAATAACCCCTAATGATGTAATGAAGTGAGATTTCATAGGAGTAGTAGGTCAAGATTTGGAATTCATTTTTAAAAGGGATGTCAATTCCCTAAATAAATAAGTTAAATGGTAGCTAATTACATAATTCAAGATGAATAAGTGATCAAGTTAGACTATTCAAGATTTGAAGGAGATTTGATAGTGGAGTGGATAATCCATATGGGACTATGATCATAGATTTTTAGATGTGATGAATAATATTTATTTATTATGGAGGAAAATGATAAATATACCTAGTTTGTAGAAGGGTTGTGATCTTGAATTAGATTTGCCATTATGTAGTCCCAATTCTTGACTAAAGTTGATGCTCAAGAAACTGCCCTACAAGTAGAGTAAATTGAGGACTACGGAGATGCTCCAGTAGTTATCTCCAAAGTTGAAGTGAAAATATATGCTTTCCTCAAAAGGGTGGATGAGATGCATGAAATTTATAGACCTAAAATATGCTTATGGTGTATAGAGAGTGGTCAATAAGGGAATAATAGGAATGATTTTAGTAAACTAAATACAAATTTTTATGAAATATATAGAGTAGTAGGGCATGCAACCTCAAATTTCCATCTATTAAAATAATAGATTAAAAAATCATAGAGTTTATAATATAATTTTTGTAAATTGACCAATCATTATGAGAATAACTATCGAGCTTTCTAGTAACTGAAGGAATATATCACTAAAAATGTCTTTGTAGTTCCAACGCATCAATTACCCACTGTGAAGTAAGGAATTTTAGTCGTGGAAGTGTGAAGTACAACATAAGGTAGTTCCAAATGGATGGCTTCATCACCTTAATATCAATATCAAACCTAGGGTTTGGCTAGATAGACACCATCATCACCATAATATGAGTATCAATCCTCATGGAATAATATGAGTCTTTAGCATCAATAATCAAATTGGGCTTTAACACCACCTCAAAGTCAATTTGGTGGATACAATGTGTAACAAACATAACAAGGGGGATTCACTAGGAAGTAGTCTCATAGTTGGGGATTTAAACATAATAGAGGAGTATATAGAGAGGATACGAAGGTGGATATCAAAGAGGTCATAAAAAATATAATTTAAAAGCTTGATAGCCTACCCAATATTATTTTTGTGGTGAGTATAATCATTTTTCATGAAATTGCCCCATTAATCCTCAGAGATAGACATATTTCATGTATTATAGAGCTGAAGGACAACATAAAATTGAATATTAATGATATTAGAGAATCAAAGGAAATAAAATCTAGTGCATAATGTGAATATGATAAATACATAACCTAATAAAAATGTATTTATGAAAGTAGTTTATAGACAATAATGTGTAGAGCAAGGTTGCCTCCATTAGAAATGTTGTAGGATCATGTAATCAAGAAAGAACAATGGGAAAAATATCATAATCCTATGATATATAAGATATTGATGTATCAAATGACATAGGTCTTTCATGACATACAATAATAGAGTGTATCAAAAAGAGATGCCATATATGAGCTAAGAAGGTGTTGTGATTATATTGATTTTTTTAAAACTAAGCAACATGTTTCACAATGAGTATATCTCACATAACATTACAAATATATTTCATAATATTTTGGAGTGAACACAATGAGGATAACAACATACCAACAAGGTGGTATGGTATGTGAAAACTAAAAAACCATGGGATGTTGACTCATGAATGGACATTGAGCTCACAAGATATGAAATTTATAATGCATTATTTAATTTTATAAGTACTATAAAAATGATTACTATATATATTTTGGAGGCTATTGGTAGGCCATAGTTGAGCTATATTCATATTATTCTTAGCTTTGTAGACTATAAGAGGGTGGAACCAATTATTTACCTCAAAGATGTGGAGATTAGAGTTGTTGAGCTGAGCCTATGAAGAAATTTTGAGGTCATTGACATGGTAATAGATGAGACCCATTATCATGCCTTAATTGGTAATAAATGGGATTATGATGGATAAATGACTATCAATACAATGTTTAATAAATTAAAGGCTCATCAAAGGTATACGATAGTTATTATAACATTGAATAAATTAGAGCACAAGCCTTATGTTATTAAAAAAAAACTAGAGTCACCTTATGCATATTATGATAATAATTACTTAAAAGTTAGTGTAGATAAAAATAAACATGCTTTGAGAGCTGTAGAGTGTTAGTTATTTAAACCATATCTTGAGTAAAACATACAAATTCAAATAATAAAGAAACTAGTTTACAAACTAGTGATAAAAAAAATCTAGCTCTTCAGTTTTAAATTGAAGGATGTACCTCTTTATTTGTGTAATATAAAACTAAGTTATAGGTAAATTTATTATATAATAAAAGTGTAAACATCCAATTCCTAACACCATTTGTGTTGAAATTGTCAATCGTACTCGAATTTGACTCAAATGCACATTTTAGATCAAAATCCATAAAATGTGCTAAATAGTTTGAACTTATCATTTAAAAATGCCAATTTAGGTCAAATTATCCCTAAGTAGAACAATGAAATAATGGGTTAGCTGAATTTGATCAATTGATTTTGAGTCAAAATGATGATTTCACCTTTTATGCTCTAGATCACTCTTTTCTCCTAAATTTATTGATACATGCCACGTACCTTTGTTATTTTATGTTGGAAACATCCTAAATGGAAATACAGTTCTAACACATCTAACATCACCTTATAATTCTTCTCAACTCAAATTAAAACTTAGTAACATGACTTTCTAATGATTTTGATTAATTGAGGGCCAATTTTCAAATAAATTACACAAATGTTGAATAACCTTGCTTAAGGCTAATTAATCCAAATCAAGAGCTTAAGTGGGTTTTCCATGAGAGTTGTTGAATATTTATTTTTGAAAATTGATTCCTATTATCTACATCATCAGGTGACATCATTTCTTGGGAAGACATCCCTAGGCCATAAATGCCATAAATATCAAGATTATAGGTCACCCATGCCTAGTTAATGCCTCCCATGCCTCTTCAATGCCCCTTCTTCCAAGGTCATGATGAATATAATTATGGATTTAATTCCAAATATTAGGATTATCCATGGCCACACATCTCAATCTTGAGATGGATGGTCATCGTTGATCCTGACCAATCTGAAAAATCTATAAATAGAGAGGCCATAGACATGAATTTTAAGCTTGAATATTGCAAAGTTATAATGTTAAATTTTTTACACAAGGTTTTGCATTTGATCATATATTTTTTTTGAAAACTTAATTGATATGATAGTTTAGTGATTTGGAATCATGAGCCTAGGTTTTATGGAGTGTTCTTGAGGAATTAGAGTAGCTTACCACCATTGTTGACAAAGACAAGGATGCTTGATCAAGGGAGAACATGTTTTTGAGACACATGGGTATTGTGAATCCATTTGGGAAGGTAATATGGTGTTGATTTATTTCATTTGTTTCTTTTTATCCTTTGTAATTCCTATAGGAATAGATAGGCTTGGTTAGTTAGTTATTTATGAATGTTTCATTATTTCTCGACTAATGCTTGACTAACATGCTTTGTAATCCTCTCTACATCTTGGCACACTAAGTGGGACTAGATGCATCTCACACCTAAAGAAGATCACTTTTCAACTCTAAAATATCCATTCAGACCCTGAAAACTCATGCAAATTGATTTTTTAATTTTATTTTGGCATTTTTTATTTGCCATAGTTTTACACAGTAATCGACATCGACAAGTAATACTGACATCGGTTACCTGACTTAACCAACATTGGCAAGTAATATCGACATTAATTACCTGACTTAACTAACATTGATTAGAAAAAATAACATTGGTTAGATCTTGGTTAGCCAATGTAACTGATGTCAGTGGTAATAACCAACCTCGATCACTGTGTTTTCCTAAAAACACAGACCTGAGAACTAATTTTTTAAAGTTCATTATTTTAAGCTAAAAAGAGCTTCAAAGCTAAAGAACATGCTAAATTTTTTTCTATAGGACCAAGCTTGATATTTGTACAAAACATGTTTAAATCACCTTTGCATGCTTAGAAATCAATTAGGAACTTTGTTTTGGTGTTTAACAAAGAATTTATATGTTTTGGTGAATGTTTTCAAAGTTTACAAGTAAGACCAAGGGGTCAAACAAACACCACTAAATATTTCATTTAGGCTTAAAATTGAACACACTTATCAATTCTTATTTTCAATAGTTGTTTACTTAGGGTTTGTTTAGAAAAAAAGAGGAATATTACGTGTATGCTCTTCCATTTATCCCCTATAGGGAACCCTTGGAATCAAAAGTGCCATTCCTATTACAAATAGCCTAATCCAAGGATTAATAATAATGTCACCTAAAGCACTCCCTAAAAACTCACTAAAGTTTGGGTGATCTTGAAAATGATCCTAAAGTCTCTCTATTTTATGTTGTGTTTATTTTCATGCAAACTTAGATTGCGAGGGAGACGTCATTATCTCCCACAATTTCTTTAGGGAAGCTTTGACCTAGGGTTTCACCTCTCAACATTGACTTCATTTGAATCCTTTGAAGTTGCACATGGAATGTATATGCATTTGGACATCATAATACACTAAGTGAACAACAAGATATAGTGGTTGTAAAAAGGACTAGACCTTTTTATAACTAGCCAATGCCGTGGTCACCTAATTTTCATGCTTGTATTTTGCATCATTTGATGTAAAATTCATTATGCAATTGATTTCGTTAGAATGATTAAAACCTTGCTAGTCTAGTAGACCCCACTTTGCCATACCTTGTCAGTTTAGACTTAAGATGTTTGTTTTTTGTCATTAGCTTACTTAAAATGATTGTTAACTCAATGAACTTAACCAAATCACATTGTCCTCAATTTTCTTAAGCAAGGAAAATGTTACATTGTCTAAATGGAAAATTCACCTTTCCCTTATCCAAATTATTATCAAAAGCTTTGTGTCATGTCATCCACTTTAGCACAGTCATGATACCCAATTGAGTCTAAATCTTTTACCCATTTTTTTTAAATCCTTCATTTATAATCCACATTCAAAATTGAACCTTTCTAAGTTCTAAGGGTTGGTATGTCAAAGTGGGTTCACCATTTTCACACTAAGCTTGTTTTAACTTAGGTTCAATTTTCCATTTGGATTGAAGGTCATTTATTAAGACTCAAAATCACATATCATCTTGGTGGACTCAAGTCATATTGTGTATCATTCATGCTTTGAGTCCTAGAACATATTTTATCCTACTAGAATCATGTGGTGATGTTATACTACCTATTTGGTCCTAGCTTTATACATAGTGATTCATGTATTTTTTTACATCTTGAGTTGCTTAGTTCATTTTATCTTCTTTGTAATATGGAGAACTTTCCTCTAAACTTCTAGGGTCAACTTGTCAAAGTTAAAGCTAGCTTTTATAGTGTGGGTGTATCGCAAAGATCTAGGCTTTGGTGTACTAGTTTTCACCTTGGGTCTTTGAGTTACCTTACTTCTTCTAATCTACATGATTTCAAATTTACCAAAGGTTGAGTAAACTCATGAACTAAATCTTCTAAAAATTATGCATGGTTTCAAACCACCCACCTTTATAATCTCATTGGTACCTTGGTTATTTATTTAAAATAGAGCCAAAGCATACTTTTATTGGTTTCTAAACATTGGTCTAAAGATAATCAATACATAGAGAAACTCTTTTTAGACATGACTCAAAGGTTCACTCATAGTGGGGCCTCTTATGGTCTTAGTTATGAAGATGAGAAATTTTATGATTGTCAAGATAACCCCATTTTTTTTGATGATATACATACAATAGTAGGATCTGAAGATGATTACAATGAATATCAACCCCAAGAAGATCAAGATGAAGCCCTTCTTAGATTGATAGAATCAGGTGCTAAACTACCTTTTGATTTTCCTACAAAACAATTACATACCTTAGTTAGAAAAGGAAAACAATGATGACAAGAACAAGTTTTTGCATAAATGGACATACCTTCTTCCTCTAACAAAGGAAAGGAAATACAAATAGAGTCAAAACCCAAAAATCTAGATCTTCTAGCTAAGATCAAGATAATAAGTCAATGATATGCAGATCAACTTATCACAGACTTAAATAACTCCCTAGTTGTCACTTCAATTCACAATAAAGATTTGAAATAACAAGGAAATGTGGTTGAATGTATGCAATAAATATTGGGTGAGGACATTACCGTAGTGGATCAAGGCAATCTAAATGAATAGTTAAAGTCACAAGAGACCTTACAAAGTGTTCTATTTGATATAGAACATACACTCTTCAATCATCAAGAACCTCTTATTACTTTACAAACTTATAAAACTAAACATTCAATTTGAATTGATGAAATCCCTCAAGACAATTTGGCCAGTTATTTTTAACCAAACCAAAGATTGGTAAATAAACATATAAATTTCCAAAATCAACAAAGTATGAAATAACCAAATTTAGGGAATGTTTTACAATCCAAGAATTAATGGCCTATGTTCTCAACTCAAGCAACAAATCAAAACCAAATCATGGATCGAAAGGTATACGCTCCCTATAGATCCACACAAAACTAGGGGTACATTCCACCCTAATAGTAACATAACCAGGGGCACATTCCACCCCAACAATAACAAAACTAAGGGCACATTCTACCCCAATAGAAACAAAACTAGGGGCACATTCCACCCCAACAAAAATGAAACCAGGGGCACATTCCACCCCAACAATATTTTATCCAATCCATAAATGCACCAAAAATGCAAGAATGGAATTTTATGAAGGAAATTGTCTAAAGATTGGAGATGAATAATAGAGTCAAAAAGTACAAATTTGATGAGATATTCCCATATCCATTTGACTTATCTATTCTCCTAAATACCTTTCCACCTCATTTTTAGGCACCCAAATTTGACAAATACAAAGGAAAAGTAGATATGCATGAACACATACAAGCATTCTTCATCTTGTGTCAAGAGGTTGCTTAAGTAATGATTACTTACTACAACTATTTCCACAAAGTTTAACAGGACAAGCTCTTGATTGGCTACTTAAACTTCCAAAGGGATCAGTTGTGGATTGGAATGAATTATAAAAAAAGTTTGATAACCATTTATCATATAACGTAAAACATGAACTAACCATTATTGACTTATGCAAATCCAAGTAGTGTGATGGTAAAAGTTTTGCTATATATCCACAAAGGTGGAGAGCACTGGAAAGACACTTTCAACATAATTTACCAAAAAAATAGTTGGTTGATATCTTTACACAAAATTTTCATCCTAAATTTGTGCATAATCTATGGTTAGCTTGTGTTAACACATTTGAAGAAATTATTGACAAAGGAGTGCATATTGAGAAGGCTTTTATTGCTAGGGCCCTTGTTAAGATTTTTGCACAAGGTCAAGCATCTAATCAGACTAGAACACTAGATCAAATAATTATGCAGGATAAGCCTAAGGGATTTAGCAAAAATAAGAACATGGTTGGAAATGGGGTGATAAAAACAAGACATGTACAAATGATACATGACATTACTCCTCCAAATGTACAATTAACTCCCTCAAATCCACTACCTACTTTGCAAAGATAACCTCCACAAAATACATTTCATAAAATTTTTAGAGCCTTTAACAAGTTAGGAGAATTAGTTGAAATAGTTTTATAAAATCTCATTATATCTAATTTAATTATATGGCTAGTATCAAGGCCATTTACTCAAGATTAACCAAAACTAGACTGGTACAAAGAGAATGAATGGTGTAACTTTCATCATGTTTCTAGGCACGGTGCATATCATTACATTCAATTGTGACATATTATTGAGGACTTTATTGAAAGTGGTGAACTAAAAATTAAGTTGGCCCCTAATCAAGATACAAATTAGGATATGGGAATCTATAAAGACCCCTTTCCTCGACATTATCCACCACCACTAAGGAATAAATAAAATGGTCACAATCAAGGATAGAGGTAGAATCAGAACCAATAACAAGGTCAAAATTGTAATAAGCATAATTGAGATCATAATGCCCACACTAATAAGTGGCTTAAAATAATGTACCTTATAACTATAATAATATTATAGGATGCATTTCTGTAACCCACATTGCCACTATTACTATGAAGCTGCATGGTCAATCTCATGTTCCTTGTAACATGAGACCCATCATTATAGGGTTAGCACTCTCTCCCCCTAGTAATACCATGTCAGGTTCACCTCATCATGTTATTACTCTATTTGCATGGGTTACTAATCTTGAAAAATAGTACCTTTTTTATAAGAGCTCCTCATTATCCCAAAATTGTTGTAATATAATTAATCTCCTATGAGTCACCATCCAAGGCCCTTTACCTCCCTCTTATAATTATAATAACTTCTTTCCATGTCTAGGTTGTGTAGTTGCAACTAGACACCCATGAGTTACCATTCAGGGCCCTTCACCCACTTCTTTCCATAAGCCCAATGAGAATATTGTGCCAATGGTTCCAAATCTGAATACTATCCCAACAAAGACTATTCTTAATTTTTTATTGTCATAAATTATGTTGATAGACTATTCTTAATTTTTTATATGCTACTTACCTTTGATTTTGACTTAGCAAGTTCAAGGATGTGTTCACATGTTGATTTTATTATTAATGTTTTTGTACCTAATGTTATATTTTTTTGTTTTGAAAATTCACATAAAGCATGCTAATAGATAAATTGCTAATATATAAATTTATTATATATAAATTTATCAAATACCCTTCTAATTCTCTCCTAACATGGTAAATTCTGATAAGTTTTATTAGTGACAAGCTAATATTGGTCATTCTCATTAAACTTGTTGTGAACTCAATAAAATTACTTATGACATCATGAAAATATAGTTTCATCAATACTTATTAGTATCATCAATATAGTTTCATATAGCCCACTTGTGTTTATCATTTTAAAATGGTTTAGTTGCTAACATGCTCGTTACAGACTAGTCTGCCATTTTAAGAATGGTAGTTGTGGGTTGCATTGTCATAAGAGATAATGCATGGAGAGTATCAATTGTCATAACATTGATTGATGATCCCAAATCTACCAAGACGTTAGGAATTTTTTTACCTCTGATTGTAACTATGATCACTGGGCTTCCCAGATCACTGTGCTTCCCAGATCATTGGGAAGCCCAGTGATCATAGTTATAATCGGAGGTAAAAAAATTCCTAACATCTTGGTAGATTTGGGATCATCAATCAATGTTATGAAAATTGATACTCTCCATGCATTATCTCTTATGACAATGCAACCCACAACTACCATTCTTCAAATGGCATACTAGTCTGTAACGAGCATGTTAGCAACTAAACCATTTTAAAATGATAAACACAAGTGGGCTATATGAAACTGTATTGATGATACTAATAAGTATTGATGAAACCATATTTTCATGATGTCATAAGTAATTTTATTGAGTTCACAACAAGTTTAATGAGAATGACCAATATTAGCTTGTCACTAATAAAACTTATCAGAATTTACCATGTTAGGAGAGAATTAGAAGGGTATTAGATAAATTTATATATAATAAATTTAAATATTAGCAATTTATCTATTAGCATGCTTTATGTGAATTTTTAGAACAAAAAAATATAACATTAGGTACAAAAATATTAATAATAAAATCAACATGTGAACACATCCTTGAACTTACTAAGTCAAAATCAAAGGTAAGTAGCATATAAAAAATTAAGAATTGTGCCAATGGAGAAATTAATGCTAACCACTGAAACAAATTTAATATTCTAGAGACATTAATCTCATAAACCCACACATATGTATATAGTAATAATTTATCCATAGTTTAAAGGCCTTATAGTCTAACAGATCAATTAGATAAAAACCTTGCAAAAATTTCTATATTATAACTCTTGCAAACATCTGATGTTCATAAAACCATTTTCAACAAACTTTTATAAGAGTCTATTGTGCCTAATGATATAAACCTTGATCAGTTCTAGAACCTAGTTGGGCATTTGTCTTCATTTCAACAAATCACATTTGATCAAAAAGACATGTCCACCCTCAGCCTGAACCACAATAACCCACTATACATTGAGATAATAATTATAGATCACAAGATCAAGTGGGTTCTTATAGATAATGGTTCAGGGATAAACATCATATCTCTTAAATTGGTTTGATGATTGGTATACATCGATAAATACATTCATCCAGAAACTATTACAATCAAGGCTTATGAAAATGTTGAGAGGGAGTCATCTAGTACAATTTGGTTGTCAATCATCATTGGGTCTATTTCTCATCACACATTATTTCATATTGTGGAAATTGAGCTTCCTTATAACATACTTCTTGGTCATCCTTGGATCTATGAAGTATAGGTAGTTCCATCCACTCTTCACCAATGCCTTAATTTTCCCCATGATGGGATCAAGGTTACTATTCCCACTAATCAGTAGCCATACCAATACTAAAAACATCTTGAAGTATGGTTTTATAATTATAACTATTTCCCAAGTTCTGAATTCATTACAAAGAAGAAAAAAACCATCATTTCTCATCCATCTCCATCTAATTATATAGATCCTAGTGATCTAACCTCCACTTTAATTGATCTATTTCCTATAGCTCTGGTTAAATAGGTTATTATTAAATATGCAAGCATTTCCATGTACCATCTAAAGGATGTCCTCCATATTTCAAAATTACCAAAATCCCCTAAAACATATGGTAAGCCTAAAACTCCTCAAACTCCTAACAGACTTGATCAGATTTGGCAACCAAAGAAGAGGTAACCAAAACCTCTAGTGGTTTTTGTATTGGTAATTGCACCAAATAATTATCAAGAGGATTTTACTAAGTGAGATTAGTTATATTTTGAAGGCCTTGCTAATTATTTTTAGAATCCAAAGTATCATATCCCTAACAAGATAATGGATCATCTTGACTATATAGGGAAAGGCCTTGGCCCATAGGCACAAGGAATTTTCGAACCCTTATTAACTAGAGTTGTCAATTAGAATCATGGTCTTAGATTTAAACCACCAGAGGATGACCTCATAACATTTGGTAGTGAATCTTCCAAAGTGACTAGTAATGAGACTCTTGTTAGTGACACAATGTCTTGTTATAGTGATTTTGATGAGCTTGCTGATTCAGATTTGTTTAATTATAATGCTATATTGACCATAACACCTATTAGAGCTTCCCATCCTGAAGCAAAAATTTATCATATTAGAGCTTCCCATCCTAAATAGAAAACCCATCCTAGTGGTTATTCCCTTCCTAAAGTAGGACATTATATCTTTACCATTGGTGTTTCCCATCTTGAAGCAAATCCTCACTGTAACCTATGCCTTTGTAATCCTAAACTTATAGATTGGGATCAATTTTTTTTTGTCATATGCCTCGATGAGTTTTAATTGAAGAATCAATTATAGAATACATGGGTCTATGAGATACATTCCCCATTGGTGATCATAAGTAGGGTTTTGATTTTTCATTATATTCTTCTACCTAATTTGGAAAGCACACAAAATTTCTTGGTCATAATAAAGAACAAACATCAAGATCTTCAGGTGAAAAATTCTTTGAGGCACTTGTTAATTAGGGAAAAGTAAATAAAAAGACAAGCCTTTGAGTGAAAACCTATTTTAGGCACTCCCAAGTTGGAAATTTTTCTCATCCCCCTAGGACATAGAAATTCCATCTAGCCCAAGTTCCATAACTAGTACAAGCATCTCTTTAAAAAATATCAAATATTTGAGCATCTTTCTCTTGAGTTTCTAGAGGTTTTGACAATTGGCCTTTACCTAAGAAGGTAGATTTTGATTCTTCATATTATCTATATATTTGGGAAGAACAACGAGAAGGTGAAGTAGAGGATCATGACCATATATTGCCTACAATTCTAGAATACATATCGACACTCTTTATGGAGAGCATAATAGAAGTGAATTTGAGAACCTATGAGGATCCTAAAATTGTTTATATTAGAGATTCCCTTACTGAAGTAGAATGCGAACATATTATATCCATTCTTAAAGATTATATAGACATCTTTGCATGGGCATACTTTGACATGCCAGGTTTGGACCTAGATTTAGCTATGCATTATCTTGTTGTTCACCTTGATGCTAAACCAACCAAGCAAAAGTTGAGAAAGATGCATTCATGCATCACCCTTTTTGGTTAAGGCCAAGTTAGAAAAGTTGTTAGGATCCAATTTTATTAGACCACTAGACTAATCTAGATGGATGTCTAACATAGTGCAAGTGAGTAAAAAGACCCTAGGCATACATTTTTGTCTTGATTTTCATGACATCAACAAAGTATGCCCCAAAAATGATTTTCCTTTGCCCAACATTGACATTATTATTGACTCAATGACTAGGTATGAGATGCTATACTTAATGGATGGATTTTTTGATTACAATCAGATTAATATAGCCCCTAAAGATCAACACAAGACTATGTTCAGCACTTTGTGGAAGACATTCTGTTACCAAGTCATGCCATTTGGTTTAAATAATGCTAGAGTCACATATCAATGTGTAATGACTATCATCTTCCATGACATGATGCATGACATTGTTGAGGACTATGTTTATTATATACTATCAAAATCAAGAACAAGATCTAGACACCCTAACATTATACAAAGAATATTTGATAGGCTTCATGCATATAAAGTCTACTTAAATCTTAAGAAATGTGTCTTTGGAGTTACATCAATAAAATTGTTAAGGTTAATTGTATCACAATGAGGGATTGAAGTCAACCTTTCCAAGCTCACCACTATTATGGAAATGCCTCCACCAAATAATCTTAAACAGTTGTGAGGTCTACAAGGCAAGATCCAGTCTATACATAGGTTCATTTCTCAACTGGTAGATAAGTGCCACCCATTTACCCATATCTAAAATAAAGGGGTAACATTTTAGTGTGATGAAGATTGTTAGATAGCATTTTAAAAGCTTAAAACTAATCTTATAACCTCCAACACAAAGAAGGCCACTACTTCTTTATATATCAACCATGGAACATGAACTAGGGGCACTTTTGGCTCAGTATGATGATCATGGTAAGGAACACGTGGTTTATTATTTAAGTCACACATTAGTAGTCTATGAAAATAATTATATACCTATTGAGAAGGCATATTTAGATATGGTGTTCACCACTTAGATATTGTGACATTATATTCTAGATAACAAAACTATTGTTATCACCAAGGTAGATCCTCTAAAGTTCCTTTTATCAAAAATATCTCTTCAAGTATGCATGGATAAATGGATTATGATCCTCAATTAGTTTAATATTGAATACCAAAATCAAAAGGCAATCAAAGGACAATTTCTTGTAGATCAACTTGTAGAAGCTCCTATTACATCCACTGGACCTCTCAACTTTGACCTACCATATGATTTTATCATGATGATAAAGTAAACATCACAAAAACCTAAATAGTGGACACTCTATTTTGATGGATGCTTCACATCTCAAAGATCTAGAGTTGGCATATTTTTTATCATGCCATAGGGGTATTTGATCCCCAAAGCATTCCATATATAATTTTAATGTAAAAATAATATGGCTGAATATGAGGCATTGGTTGTAGGGATCTAGCTTGCCATACAATGGGATATTCAAAGCTTAAAGGTCTATGGAGATTCATAACTAATCATAAATTAGACAACTGATCATTATCACACATGAGATGATAATCTTGGTCCTTACAAGAAAATTGTTGATAACTTTAAAACACATTTTAAATCTCTATATTTTGAGCAAATTTTGTGAGTCAACACTAGATCTACCGATGCCATGGAAAAAATTGGTTCCATGATTCAAATGCATGACATTGATAAAGAGTATTAGTTTTTGATTTAAAATATTCTTTAGCTAGCACATATTCTATCAGATTTAGAGAACATATGCACCATTGTTGATCTTAATCCCTCACCTGAGCTACCATGGTACCAAGATTTTTATAACTATTTTCATAGCCATGTATTTCCTACCAACCTTTCCAATAATGAACAAAAACTATTCCTTCATTGATTAAAATGTTATATCCTCCTTTGAAACATTATTTATCAAAAAGGCTATGATGAAATGCTTCTTCATTTTTTATCTTGGGGAGAATCCTAGCTGGCACTAAAGGAGGTTCATGAAGGAATGTGTGGGGCCCATACCAATGGTGTAGTCCTAGAAAAGAAACTTCTTAGAATAGGCTATTATTGGCCCAAAATAGAGATAGATGATTGTAATTATGTAAATAAGTGTGTTCCTTGTTAGCAGCATGACAACTTGTTACATGCACCTTCCTTACCATTGTAGCTGATTACAACACCATGGTCATTCTCAATATGGGGTCTCAATCTCATTGGGCAAATTAACCCAACATCTTTAGATGGCCATAAACACATTTTGACTACAAATAAGTATTATACCAAGTGGATTGAGGCCATTCCTCTAACTTATATTACTGGGAAACAAATAGCCAAATTCATTCATTACCATATCATCTGTTGATATGGTATCCCCACTCATATTATATATGATAATGGCAGATCCTTTGTAAACCAAGATGTGAATTCTCTTTATGAAAAATTCAAGATCAAGCACAATAAATTCAATCCATATAACTTGCAAGGAAATGGACAAGCTAAGGTATCAAATAAAACCATTTTAGCGATCTTAAAAAAGATTGTCAATGATGCTGGCCATAATTATCATTTACAACTCTTTCCTACCCTCTAGGTTTATAGAACCAATCATCAGACCCTAACTAGAGCTACTCCATACTCCCTTGTTTTTGTCACTGAAGCTATCATCCCAATCAAGATTGAGATCTCATCATTAAGAATATCACTAGACAACATTGAAGATGATGAAGACTATAGAGCCTCATGACTGCAAAAACTAGAACTTTTTGATGGTAAGCATTTGGCTGCCCTAGAAAACTTATAAGCTGATTTGAATAAATTTTAGAGAAGCTACAATAGATGCATTCTCCCTTGAGAATTTGAGATTAGTGCCTTAGTTTTGAAAGAGAACCATAAGAATTCAAATTCATAACCTAAGAAGAAAAGTAATTTTTAACCTAATTGGTTATGACTATATATTATCACAATAAACTATGGATCAAGAGCACATCGATTGGCTAAACCTAATGGTGAATAACTTCTAGAGCCCATGAACATTGTACACCTTAAGAGATTATACACATGAACAACTTTGAACCATTTTGTAGAAGACCTGTAACTTAGGGGCAACTTATGCTATTATAATTTTATCCCACCCTTTTATCTTACCTTCAACACATTTTATACTACCCTGGTCCACTTTTCATGGATCTTGATAGTAAAGGCTTTGAACCCTTGGTACTCTGAACACATTCTTCATCCCATTATAGATTTATCTCTTTAATAAGCATATTTTTTGTTTTTTCTAGGACATGTTATAAACTTGAACATTTTTTTTCCCTTAACCAATTATGATCTCGATTATGTCTCATGAACATTATGAACATCTTCAATACCAGTTCTACAAGCAGTTCAACTAAGACAATCTTGTGTAGTTTTAGATAAGTGAACAAACACATCTTCTTAGTTTAAGTATTTACTACTCTTTCTTATTTTAACAAGAACCTCACTCTCATTGATTTTTGAGCATGGGCCATTATAGCTAACTTAGCTATACTATTGGAACCTCTACTCTCAAGATGTATATCTCCTCAACTATATTGTCCCACCTTATGCATATTTTATCCCAAAAACACCAAAAACATTATAAATACTTTGAAAATACAAAAAACATCACAACATGATCCACAAAAGAATAAAAACATTGTCTCATGCTTTTATACATTTATACTTCCCCATTCCACCATCCCATGCTCTCACCATTTTGTGAGCAACTATTAAGTTTGAACACTCTTGCCATTTTGAAAGCACAAAAACACTAGTTCATTTCATCTTATCCCATGCACTTGCCATTTTGCAAGATCATTCTTTCTCATCTCATCAAATTTTTGTTTACCAGACCAGTCTCATTATTTGTCATATCTTTCATTTTTTTTATAAATCATGCTGGTCTGATCATCATTTTTCTTCTATCCCATTTCCTGGAAGAACTACATTTGGCCTGAAGTTCATGTTGGAACATACATCCATATAACTATGTAGGAAACATCTACTTGTCTTTACATTTGGAGTCATCTCGACCAACCCCTTCCTTTTCTTCTCTTCCCCCATTTCTTCTATCATTGTTCCTCTTTAATTAGGGAAAAATTATCGTGTCATTGTTCTTTATTATGATGTGGTAGAAAGTAACACCTCTACCGCACATGCATGAACATTTGTCTTTAAACCCCACTAAATTTGTTTTTATTTATGTGTCTTTTGTTGTGTTTTCTTTGTGTTTTGATTGTGATTTCACACCTCTCCTTTTATTTATTATTATTCTCTCTTTTTATTACTTATTGTCTCATTCTTGGTCTTGTGTTTCTTTGTTTTGTTTTTCTATTTGATTTTGCTCTTCTCTTTTATGTTCAATAATACCTTAATGGTCCACATGGATCTTGATTATTCATATCTTGGTCTTATGTTTTTAAGATGTTCTTGCCTTTCATTTTTAAACATTTTTTTCCTACTTAAGATCATATATTGATTTCAATTTAGGTTCATTTATGTTTATGTTTATCTTTGTCTTTGATTTTTTGTTTAAATGTAAATCCCTGTAACTCTAGTTGTGGTCATTGTTTTACCATTATCCTTAGTTATAGGTATTCAGATTTGAACTGGATCAGTGCAATTGGAATCTTATGTCATTCTAAGTTATTCATACTTATTATTCCTAATTTATTTTTCTATAGAAAGCACTTTGTGCTTAGGTCTCAAAGTCTCAGATGTCAACATCAGCTTTGATGAATGATTCTCAAGAACACTTTACAAAACCTAGGCTCATGATATGGAATTAAGATTTTAGGTAACATGCATTTTAAGATTCTTTATCTATGATTAGATGTGAATCTCTTTGCATACATTGTGAGTCTAATAAATTCTTGGTCATTTTTCGTCATTCCTCATTGTATTGTCTCCTAATCTAAGGTGAACTACATTGGCCTAAAGTTCATGTTAGAACATAAGTCCATGGAACTATGTAGGAAATGCTCAATTTATATTGAGGTTAACTTGGATATCTCCATTATTATTTTCATCTCCCTCATCACTTTGTTCATTCTCATATGCTTGGTTTTATATGGATTTCTAAGCCATTACACCATCACATGTACATTTGTGCCCACTCACTTTAACCTATCTTTTCAGTTATATCCTTGAGCTATTTTACTTGATAATTACCCATGATGAGGCAAAACATCTAAACCATATTTGAATAAAATCAGATGTATGGGTGAAAAATCATTATTTAATCTCTATCAATGATCAAAATTTGCCTTATTGGGGCAAAACTATCTTATCACGATCAAATCTGCTCTACTGGGGAATTTCTTATTATCTTCTCTTTGGAGACCCTATTTTAGGTGTGCTTCCCTTCCTAAAGTAGAATGTTCTCTATTTTCCTATAATTCCAAGCTCTCAACATTAAATCCCATGATGGCCATAGTTTACTTTGTAACTTGTCTCAAGATTGATCAATGTCGTAAGCGCGTAGCTTGTACTCTCAAATTGGGTACATTTACAGTGCATCCCTTTTATTTATGGATTATATATTTCCCACTCCCCCCATATCTAGGGCCTATTACACCTCTAATTATATTTTGATCATTGATGGTAATGATGTGTGCAATCATTAAATCATCTAGATGTGATCTATTCCATGGGTTAACCTCTCACTTTCTCTCTCTTTTTTAGAGTCCATCTTTTTCTTCCATCCTAATATGTCCTCTCGAGGGGCATCATGGGTATGTTCCAATTCATCTTGACAACTCCTTTCTTTGAAAAGATGTTTCTTCACCTGAATATCTCGCTATGCCTTCTTAAATAGGGAAAAAATGTAGATATCCAATTCCTAACGCCATTTGTGTTGAAATTGTCAATCTTACTCAAATTGCACTCAAATGCATATTTTAGGTCAAAATCCATAAAATATGATAAATGGTTCAAACTTGTCATTTAAAAGTGCCAATTTAGGTCAAAGTATCCCTAAATAGAGCAATTCAATTTATGGGTCAGCTAACTTCGATTAATTCATTTTGAGTCAAAATGATGATTTTGCCTTTTGTGCTCTAGATCACTCTTTTCTCCTAAATTCATTGGTACACACCATGTACCTTTGTTATTTTGTGTTGGAAACATCCTAAATGGAAATATGGTTTTGACACATCTAATTTCACATTTTAATTCTTCTTGAGTCAAATTAAAACTTAGTAATATGACTTTCTAACCATTTTGATTAATTGAGAGCCAATTTTCAAATAAATTGTACAAATGTTGAATAACCTTGTTTAAGGATAATTAATCCAAATCAAGATCTTAAGTGGATTTTCCTTGAGAGTTGTTAAATATTTATTTTTAAAAATTGATTCCTATTATCTACATCATTAGGTGACATCCTTTCTTGGGAAGACATCCCTAGGCCACAAATGCCATAAATATAAGGATTATGGGTCACCCATGCCTCTTCAATTCCCCTTCTTCAAAGGTCCTGATGAAGATAATTATGGATTTAATTATAAATATTATGATTATTCATGGACACACATCTCAATCTTGAGATGGATGGTCATGGTTGATTTTGACCAATCTCAAAAATCTATAAATAGAGAGGCCATGGACATGAATTTTAGGCTTGAATATTACAAAGTTATAATGGTAAATTGTTTCCACAAGGTTTTGTATTTGATCTTAGATTTTTCTTGTAAGCTTCATCGATAGGCTAGTTTAGTGATTTGGAATCATGAGCCTAGGTTTTATGGAGTGTTCTTGAGACATTGGATGAACTTACCACCATTGTTGACAAAGATAAGGATGCTTGATCAAAGGAGAAGTGAATCCATTTGGGAAGGTAATATGGTGTTGCTTTCTTTCATTTGTTTCTTGCTATCCTTTGTAATTACCATAGGAATAGATAGGCTTGGTCGGTTAGTTCTTTATGCATGTTTCATTATTTATAAATTAATGCTTGAATAACTTGCTTTATAATCCTCTCTACAACAAGTGTAATAATAATGAATTATATACAGCCTACTCAAGAAGGTGTCTTACCTTGGGAAACAACATATTAAATAAGTGGTGACTTAGACACACACATGTTTAAATTTGGTTAAGGGAGATCATGAGATATGAATTTTTCACATGGTGTTATCTATAGAACAATAATTACCATAATTTTTTATAACAGAGGATCTCAATCCATTTATATTGAGATTTGAGCAACATGTATCAAATTTAGATAAAAAAGTCAGCACACTAATCTATGCTTTATAGGAAATTACTATGACTTGGTGGGTAGTGCATAGAGAAAATGAGTTAAAATGTATGAAGCATGCAAATTTCTGTGAGCATGATTTCAATTACCACTAACCATTAGAATAAGGCATTTATTTTAAGAAGGCTAATGTACTAAGATGCACATTCATTACTGTGTATGTTTCAAGTTGTCATTGATGTCATGTGTTTATGTATGATAATTTATGTCAAAAGAAGCCTGAGGTTAAGTATTGTCTCATAATAATGTGGTTCATTGATGTAAGGTTGATTGTTTCATGAGGTGTGCATGTTTATGTACTTGTTCTTGAGTGCAAGGTTCTTGAGAAAGCTTGAGTATGGGATACCTAGTCTGGTGTAAGAAAGAGCATGATGGCTCTGGAATATGATTTCATATAGGATAAGAGGATGTCTAAAAACATTTGAAAATTAATTTGAGCTATTTAAGTACCTAGGTATGTTTCAATGTGTGCCTATAGAGTTAAGACCTACATGTCTATTATGTAAATAAACTAGTCTTAGACTCTATTTGATCTAACCAAGGGTCTTAATATGTTAGAAAGACATATGAAGGATTAAAATAAATGGTATAGAATGTGAGAAGGTGTTTTAACATGTGAATAAGGTTTAAAGTGAAATAATAGTAGCTAAAGGGTCTATTACTAGGAATATTATGATATGTAGCTCAAGAACCTAAAATGCAAAGAGATAAAATGTGACTAAATGGGGTATGAGGTTTAGGTTACAAGGAGATAATGATAATGTAATAATTTATTTAGGTGTGAGAGGTATTTTCAATAATTCTCATGAATTTTTAGGCCTTGAGGTGAAGGAGAAAGCAAGAAAACAAGTTTGAAGGTCTCTTATGTATGTAGAATGAAGAGATAAGGACCTGATAAGGAACTTAGTTTGCTTGTTAGCATGTGTCTCTATTGAATGGGAAGTTTAGATATTGGGGAGAGATTTAAAATGGTAATATAAGTTATTTATAATCATTATGAGGTGGTTTCAAGGACAGAGCTATATGAATAAATGTTAAGAATGAAAACTAGTCTAAAACCCTCTTAAAACCCTTATAGTGAACTGATAAGGAAAATATTATTGGAAATGGAATAGAATGGATTGATAAGTCTAGTTTGATTATTGGATTTGGTAGAGGACTCCCTCAGGAATCTATAGGTGGAGGTGTTCTATCATAAAAATAATTGAAACATATAGGAAAATGCTTGTTTTTAAAAAAGTTGGTATAGAAGACAAAAATTGCATTAGACAAAGTATGAGAATGGATGTATGGAGTAGATAGAGACTCATGATTTATGTCCATGGTTTTATTTGGATAAATTATAGCATCTGTGTCAACTATTTTGGACACTCAATTTGACCTATCACTAAATTGGGCTAATGGTGAAAATAGTAAGAAAAACCAATTAGAGTGAAAATGTGTTTAAGAATTACTTGTAGTGGATTAGGAATGAATAAAATTTATTTAGGTTGTTATTAAAGACCTATACATCATTTTAATGTTCATTATATGTTATTTAAGTCATTGAAAATGTTCCAAATGTTGTTCACAAGTTATCATGTCAAGTTTAGTTATGATAGTGAAACCCAAGACAATGAGATTGGTCTATAAGACCAATATTGATCTATGAGCCTATGATATTACTAGTGGAGGTAGCCATAATGATATCATGGTATAATTTTCATGATTTTAAATATATTTTTTATGTCCCTACATGTGCTCTAATTCATTTTTACCATGACTAGTTCTTAAGACAAATCGACTGTTCCAGGTATGCAAGATGAAGTGAAGAGTTTGAGACTATTTGATAGGATTAAATGGATATAATGCACTTGAAATTGATTTTTTAGATTTATTTAATGTATAAATTCTTTATGTAATATTTAAATTCATTTTAAGACGTTAAGATATGAAAGCTAAAATGGCTTATTTGGTTGTGTAAGCATTGTGAAAGAGAGAGTTAACAAATTAGTCTGTAAGACCAATGGTTGGCACAAAAAAAAAATGACATATCTATTGGAGGTTGAAATAGATATCAAAAATAAATTATTAATTTTCATTATATGTCATGGCAGTACCCTTAAAAGTGTTGAAAACATCATTCATTATGACTGTGTTGACATGCCTATTGGTAGTTCTATGTAGTAATCTCATAGAGGTGATTTTGGGGTGTTTTAGATAGTATTAAAGGATATAATGCATATTAATATATTATATATGTCTCTTATTTTCATTATAATTCATTTATATTAATATTTTTTCCCTTTTCAAGAGTGGAGAGTCAAATGTTCTTGACTGTACATTGGTAGTGTTTGACAGTTCTTAGTGGTCATATTGTAAGAGTGTGTTTGATGTTTACTTCCTTGTTTGGTGATATAAAACATACATGGTGGTAACCATGAGGTCATGAAATATATATTAATTTTATTTAATAACATGGTTATGTGTTAAATTTTAATGTATGTTTTAGTTGTGTGAGGCAAACTTTTTGGGTGTGTGAAGACCTATTTACAAGTAGACCTAGTGACATGGTTCAAGGAGTGATTTGGACTAACAGGTGGCATGAACTTGTATGTATGTTATAAAGGGTCTATTAGAGTAATTTTTGAGGTTTTTCATGCATTTTTATAGGCTCAATATGTTCCAATGGGTTAGAGTGATATCATGTGGTTATGAAGACCTAATGCATTAGGTCTCTAAGTAGGCCTAAGAAGAGATTAAGGTATAAATGAGTTTGTCTAACATATGTAATGAGTTTTTTACTTATTAAACGTGTTAAATAAATATTTTAAATGGTAATACAAGTGTGGAAAGACCAATATGGGTGAGAGTAAGTGATTGGTATAAGCATAAGGTGTAATAGGCGTATTTGAGCTAGTTGAGAGAATAAAAAGATAAACGAGTAAAAAAACACCTTAAGGAGTGGAAGGAGGTCATGGAGACCATAATAGGGGAGTATAAGATCATATATTAAAATATAATATTAATTTTAAGTGTGATTTACAAGGTAAGTTGACTTAATGAGCCTAGCAAGAGGCATATTGAGTGAGTGAGCCTAAAAGGCTATTTGAGAGAGGTAGAAGGTTGAGAAGATATGATTAAGTTGAGTTGATTGAAATATCATCAGAGTGACATCAGATATTTTTTATTGATGCATGATGTATGATAGATAATATATATATTTAAAGAAAATATCACCATCTGTTAGTTGAGCATCAAGGTGTCTTATGGTGATCAAGTTGTCTTGGCTGAGTTGGTGCTTAGTCAAGAGGGAGTTGGAACTGACTTATACGTTGGAGATTTCAGAAGATTCCTTGAAGTCTATGGTTTTTTCCAAGTAACTTATGGGGTTATAACCTTCTTTCAAGTTTGAGCTTTCTAAAGAACTAGTTGAGTTGGTGTTTGACTAGTGAAGGGTTGGTGCTCTTTATGGGGTTGGCACCTCAATAAATGTTGATCCATTAATTATAAGATAGTATTCAATGGTGTTTTAGTGGGTTTTATCACCCATTATGGTTTACCTCTTATCTCATGTGTTCATGTGTTGTTATCTTACTTCTTGTCTATGTGATTGATTCTCTATGTATTGTTTGATGACTCTATTGGTTTTAAAGGTTAATGAATAAAGTATGGATTTGAGTGAAAAGTTTTCACACTAATTCACCCTCCCTCTCAGTGGTTGTGTTTAAAAAAATTTAGATATATGGTCTATGTAAGGTTTTGAGCCAAGATAATGGGTGGATATTTTTAGCCACACACTAGCACCACTTCCAACTATGTGGTATATGCATTAAGAGTGTAAAAGGGAGAATAAAAATTGGGCATAGGTAAAATAAGACTTTATTAAAATTTTTGTGTTTTAAGATGAAAATATAGTAGTACATAATGTACTATAAAAATTGAAAAAAATTCTATGTTATGATTGAGTAATAGATTTTATAGCTACGATATATTCATCATTGCAAAAAGAAGCAACTTAAGATTGGAATCTAGTGATTTATAATTGAAAGGCCAATAAACAAGAATGATATATTTTTAAACACTTGAATATAATTATATACAAGCTAATATAATCTAGTGATATAAATGAGGATCTATATTTAGAATGATTATTCAAACTAGGGTGAAAAGTTGATCCAACAAATGTCCAAAGCATAGAACAAGATGAAGAAGAAATACTACATAACATATTAATTTTGGATTGATAAGGATAATTAACTCTATGAGAGGCACTACCCATTAGATATAATAAATTATATCAATAACCATTGAATAATATTGAATAAAATATTAGAATAGAGTCCTTGCCCAAACTTGTGACTATGGGAGACTACTAGGCACATAATGAGATTGTAGAGTCATTATAACTACTAAGAGACTATCAAGATGTCTTTTTGACCAAGTTTATAGAATTTAAAGGTGTAGATCCATCATTAGGGGAGATGCACATTGAATTGAAAGAGTGCACTAGACCCCTTAAAAAGTGCCCATATAGATTAAATCCCAACATGAAGATGAAAATAAAGGCTGAGCTGGATTGCATGTAAGAAGTAGGGACCATCTATCTAGTTTAAAAGGTAGATTGGGTTAGTCCCATGGTTATGTAGCCAAGGAATTCTAGTGAGATTTATGTCTATGGGGATTAACATGCACTGAATGATTATTGCATTAATTATCCATTTCCAATACCATTCATAGATGAGGTTCTCAAATTAGTCATAAGATACGAGGTGTACTCATTCATAGATGGATTTAGTAGATACCATAAAATTATTATCATAAAAGAATACCAAGATAAACAACATTTACAATATAATAGGTGTCATTTGCATATAAGGTAATACCCTTTTGTCTTAAGAATGATCTATAAGGTTTCTCTAGGGATTTGATTTAAATTTTTTGGGAATATTGGTGTATTATTCCTAATTTAGTTAAGGGTCTGGAGTAATAAAATCAATAAATAAATAAAAAATAATTAAGCTAATAATTTGTTTAATTTCACTATAATTTTAACAATTCTAAAAATAATAATAGTTATGAATAAAATAAGACTTAGTTGGAAACTGACTGAGATAGCTATTTTAGGGTCTAAAATTCACTATGCAAGACTGGGACACTATCACAAATTAGGATCTAGCCTTTGTTTATTGATTGGATAGGAGTGCTAAAATAGAACACCATAGGGTTTATCACTATAGTCCTCTTTTATCACTATTGTCTAGGAGACATATCTTTTTGGGTTTTGTTTGTTGTGTCTATGTGAGCCTACCTATGAAATTTTGACTATTGGATGTTTGTAGAACTCTGTGTAGAGCTGATTTAGACTTAAAACTCTAGATTCCATTATGTTTTGACAAACATTGGGAAAGAGTGGGGTTAGTGTGTGTAAGATGCACTGAACATGTATCCACACCCCTTATGTGGGCACACTACCTACATACCAATATTTTGAAGAGAGATCAATCCATATGTAGTTCTCCCACTTGATGTGATTTGTGCAATTTTGTGTATGAAGATGTAAAATTCTAAATTATGTGTACTTGAGGTGGATAGGGACTAGTGTAAGGATTTGAATAAGCTTGTCATTTTATTAGCTATCTATCTACAAAGAATAAAGAAATATTCCTGAGTAGTCATTCTTGTATTCTTGTTTACTTTGTGATATTAACCACCCTTTCTAAATGAACATTGAATGGGATTTTATAGGGATATGTTGTTCATGGGTCAAATGTATTCACATTAGGTTGATAATAAGAGGAATAAAAACTAGGATAAATTGATTGTTAAAGGTAAAAATTCACTTGGATAGGAGCACTAGAAATGGACACCCTAGGGTCTAGTGCTTTAGTCCAAGTTAAGTGCTATAGTCTTAAAGGAACGAGACCTAGGGGGATGTAATCACTAGAAATGATGATTAAAGGAGGTGTAATTATGTCCTAGAAGGTTACAAATGATTGGGAATCAGTGAAAAGGTTCCTAAGAGGGTCATGAAAGCAAGAAAGAGGGACCTATGGGTTAGGTGTCACAAGCCACACTCAAGTTACCAATTTTCACATTTTATATGACTACATTCCCCCTTTTATTCTAGTGATGTAGCAAAGTGAAATACTAGGATAAAGGAAAAGTAGAAAGTGTACCTAAATTTACCTACAAGGGTGAAGCCCATGAAGCTATGTGATGCTGGGTGTGCATAGAGAGATCACATCATGAGGTGGAAATTTGCAAAAGAAAATTAGGAGTAGATTAGTTCTTACTAGATATGCTATATCTAAAATAAAAACATACAAAAGCTAGAGAGAGGAAGAGAAAGGAATGAATACACCTCATCAAGTATGTGAACCAATATAAAATATATTATGATGCTAAGTGATGATGGATGATACTGAGTAATGCTAGGTATATGTTATACCAAGAGTAATATCACAAACATAACTAAGTGCTCAATTCCTTAAGAGTGGCTTGATCATGTTTGTGTTAATCAATGTTTTGACTATGTGTCTAATCCCTCTAAATAGGTGGCTCAAGAATACAAAGGCTAGCTATTCCTTTAGCTCCATTATTTCCCCATGAAGTGTAGCTATAAATTGATACCAATATGAAATTTGTGTCATATGAGATGGCTCCTAAAGCTTATGAATGCTTTATAATATAATAATGTGGTGTGGATATCTGAATGTATGTTGGAAACTAGGCCACTCTTGGCCATTCTAAAAGGTTGAGATTAGGATTGTATGAAAGTCACTCTGAAATTGGGCACTAGGCTTATATGAAAGCCATTTTGAAATGTGGATGTTAGGCTTATATAAAAGCCACTCTAAAATGATGCCAATCACTTGTAGATGAAACAAGGCATGCAACTACTTAGAATGCTTGGGTAATGTACCTAACTCAAAAAGAAGATAAGTTAAATGTGCCATGCACATTACCCCTAATCACTGGTGTCTAAAACATGGATTCTAATCTAGAAGTTATATCAATTTCCTAATCTAAAACTAGAAGTAAGATCCATCATGCCATGCATGATTCCCCCTATATTTAGATTCTCTAATAAATATTATACTAAAACTATTGTATCTAAATTGGTTTGAATGTGCAAACTAATAACTGAACCTACTTTTCTACCTTTGTCTATAAAAGCTATTTTTTTCCTATTTAGATAAGATCACCGAAATTGGACACCCTACTATCCAATGCTGTAGTCCAATCTTGGTGTTTTTGTCCTAGGCTAGTTTTGATGACTTTTCTATAATTTTCATTATCTACCTAGTCTGTTTTACCTAGTTTATAGTCTATTTACTATTTTGGGTGTTTTGAAAACTATTTTTTTAATCGTTAGGAGTTCTGATCTCTGTGATAAAACCCCTATTTATTGCCCCCTCTTTTGAGGGTAGGAATGAAGACCTTGTAATGACTTACCTTAGAATAAAGAGCCTTGAAATTGTGTTATGATACAAAATACATAATAGCAATGATAATTGATAAGATATTTCAAGAATATCAGTGTTTATAATGGATATTATTAGATCAATAAGGGTATGCCTTAATAGATATAACAATGTAATATCATGTGCAATGTAATGAATTGGTACTAGAAGTTTGGTTAGTGTTAGTTGTCAAGGAGGGATGGAGCATGATGTCCATCATGGAATCCGAAAAATCAAAGCAAGAAAGAAAAACATTTAAAAACTAGAATTACAATCAAATCTAATTAATCAAAGTAAGAAGTGAAAGCATGAAAGACATGTAGTACAAGACTAGGTATATGATAAGAAATACACAATGCTATATACTAGTGGGTGTTGATAAAGTAATCTATGTAAGCTAGTAAATAATGTCCATCAACATGATAACTAGAGTGTGTGGTGTAGGAATGACTTAACTTGGATGGTGTAGTCATGTAGAAGATGCCCCCAGTGGGTATGTATATCGATGTGTGTCTTGAATGTAGAAGTAGGATGCCCCATCAATGGGTAGAGTGAAGAAATCAAAGATCTAGATGTCATTATACACACTCAAAGAAGATCAAGTGAATCATGTTAATATAGATAAATTGACAAACACTAGCATAAAATAACAAATGTAAGTCTAGCATTGTAGTAGAAATGTAAAGCATGGATAATGCATACAATTGAAATGTTTTTTGTATTTTTGACTTATTTGAATGTTTTTGTAGTTTGAAAATTTGTAATATTTTTGTATTTTTGACATATTTGAATGTTTTTGATTTTTTTTGGATATATAAGTTATGTAAAATCAATCATAAGGATACTATGTATAAGAAATTAAAAAGAAACTATGTACAAGTAAGTATAAGAGACTATGTATAATGAAAATTGACAAATTATGTATAAGAAATACTAGGAAGAAATAATACCAACTACTGAGTCTCATGGGAGACTCCTAATTATGGTATCCTATATCAAGGAGAGGGATCGTCCATGATCATGAACATGATGGAAGTGTTGAGACCATGGTTTTAAATTTTGTATATGTTGTAAATGTTTTGAAATCTCTAAATATAAATTAACTATAGGGTCCCCCTATAACTCTAAAAAGTAGATGAAATGGTAGGGCTCTTGGGGACCTATCTGGTGGTATGAGAAGCTCTCTGAACATGTGCTCTATTTGTAGATGCATGAGACCTAAATTATACTACCCTGGGTGTGAACACTGTATCTAGAAGCTATCTATAATTCTAAAACTATGGTTACTCTGAAAGAGACCTCTATGGAAGTGTATGAACTCTCTATGCTAGTGATGGAGGCCTTGATTGTGTCTAAATTTGAACTCAAAGAAGAACTATAACTGGTGGAAAAACTAAAATTGGTGACTACAAAATAGTAGATGGCTCTAAAGTAGGGAGTGGTAACTCACATGAATCTCCACCAACTATAACAACTTGATTAACACGAATGAATTTCATGCATCTATGAACTATAGAAGTTATTACTCAAAGTTTTTGAATCTATGGTCAACCAAGTAACATATCAAAAATTCTTGCACTGGGAACAATAGTAAATAGGGTGGCCACATGTGTTGGACTAACTAGTAGAGGATGTATAATCTCACCTAACAAACTCTATATGTGCCCACTAAATCTACTAATAATTATGTCCATTAGGGTAATATCCTACTCTGAATATCCTAAATGCTATAATAATGTCATAGTGTACATGTTCACACTAGATCCATTATCTATGAGATCACTATGAGTAGGATGATTATGAATGTAAGCTCTAATAAAGAGTGCATGATAATCAAAATCATCCTCAACTATCTCTTGCTCTGAAAAGGAGATGAAAGGTCTAGCTAGAGCTCTAAAATTATATACACCAATCATGTTACTCAAAATATGTAACTCAACTAAAGGCGACTTATATGTATTTGGTCGTGGATGTGCATGATATTCATGGTGAACACCTGATGAATCCCTTATCTCTTATTTAGAATGTAGTGTGAAAGGATCTAAAAATATTTTTAAAGCTTTATCTTGTGATTTATTTGCTTGAGAAGGCTCAACTAAAGTGTCAAGATCAATAATCTTGTCATCTATCAAGTCCTATATCTTATGTCTTAAACTAATACATTTATTTGTTGTATATCTTAGTGCTTTGTGAAACTCATAAAATGAATGTTGATCGTATCCCCATGGAAGAGGCTTTGTTAAATCAACTTCCTAACTAGGAGGGAGATATATGATATTACATTCCAATTAATGTTGTAAAACTCTAGCTAGAGGAATTGGTAGATTGGTAAATGTTCATCAAGGAGGTGATGATAAAACCACATGCTGAGGGGGATTTGAAGCCACATTGATTGTAAGTTGATTCTAAATCTTAGTATCATTGACCTTTACTTTGTATGGGACTTTGTTGTTAATATTGTTTGTTATTTTTGATATAATTGTGTACTTAAGTTTCCCCATTGAAATTGATTTGTCTTCCCTTTCCTTTAGTGTGTGGCAAAATCTAGTGAAGGAAGAGAACCTTTTGAACATTATTGATTCATGCAAAGCTGGTAGAAGACTCTATTTGAATAGATCTTGTAACTCTTGATTGGCTGTGGGGCTAGTCATCTTAAACAAGATAGTATTATATCAAAGAACATAATCTGTGAGGTGCTCATTTGACCTTCATTTCTATTATGCAACTTGGGCATAGGAAAACTTATCACCAATGTTAATACTAAAATGAGCTACAAATATGTCTGCTAAAGGATTGAATGCATGAACCAATTGATTTGGTATACTATAAAACCATTGTAGAGAATAATCCTTTAGACTTTATGGTAATAACTTAGTTAATAACTAGTCATTAAGCACATAATACAATCATGCTACATGAAAATCTCTCAAATGTGTCTCTGGATCACCCTTGCCATCATATATAGTGATCTTAGGTTGAATAAAACCTTGTGGCAAGGGTATCAAATTAATATGATATTCCAATGGTGTATTAAGTAGAAAAAATTAATCCAAGGCAAGTGTAGTTCTAGAAGCAACTTGATAAAGATGTATCACTTTGTATTGAAGATATTTTATATCTTGCACAAGAAATGTCATATCAAGAGATAAATATGTATTGGCTATAACTGGTGGCACAAAAGGAGGTAGGGCTGCTATAGGGGGTTGTTAAGACATGTTGCCCCCATAATGTCATGTGTAATTGGTTGGTCTATGGTTTGAGAATATTGACCATTGTTCACTTTTTGTTGTTATTATTATAGTATTCTAAGCATGCCATCTTACATGTTAGGGTGTTTAGTTAAAAGTTCTTAAAGTTCCCTTTTATCAATTTCATCAAAATCGATGTATTGGGCCATTGTTAAAGTAGGAAAAAATTGAAAATTTATTGAATTTTTTGTAATAATTTGAACAATAAAAGTGATTTGGAAGGAAAAAATTGAATATAGGAAATATAATGTTCTAAAAACAACTAACTAAAAAGTGCATAAAAAGGATCCGAAGCTCACAAACATGTAAGGTGATACCTCAAGAAGCAAATAAGAGATATTAAATGCAACTACGGTTTTGAATGAAATTATTTTTAAAATTACCAAGAAATTTTAGAATTTAATTCAAATTTTTTATTTAGACATGTATGCAAAAAATCATAAAAAATATAGGAACAATACTAGGAAAATATTGGGACCTAATATGGGCAACTAGGGTTTGAAAGAAAATTATTTTAAAATTACTACAAAATTTAAAAATTTAATGCTAATTTTTTATTTTATTATGTAGTTAAATAATCAAAAAAATATATGAAAAATTATTAGGAAATTTACCCTAAGGTTTCTATGAGTTTTATGTGCAAATGAAGTAAGTCAGGTTCACCAAATGATTTAACAATTTTGAAAATATTGGTGTATTATTCCTAATTTAGTTAAGGGTCTGGAGTAATATAATCAATAAATAAATATTTAATAATCAAGATACTAATTTGTGTAATTTGAATGTAATTAAAAAAAATCTAAAAATAGTAATAAATGTGAAGAAAATAAGACTTAGCTAGAAATTGACTGAGATAGCTATTGCAGGGTCTAAAATTCACTATATAAGATTGGCACATTATCACAAATTAAGATTTGGCCTTCATTTATTGATTAGATAGGATCACTAAAATAGGATACCTTGGGATCCAACACTATAGTCCTCTTCTACCAATGTTTTCCAAGAAACTTGAGCTTTTTGGGTTTTGTTCACTGTGTCTATGCAAGCCTGCCTATGAAATTTTGATAGTTGGATATCCATATAACTCCTTGTAGATCTAATTTAGTAATAAAACCCTAGAATCTATTATTATTTGAAAAAAATTAAGAAACAAGGGGGGTTAGTGTGTGTAAGATGATCTAAATGTGTATCCACACCCCTTGTGTGGGCACATTGTCTACATACCAATACTCTGAAGAGGGATCAAGCCATATGTAGTTCTCTCACTTGATGTGATTTATGTAATTATATGTATGAAGATGTAAAATATTAAATTGGGTGTACTTGAGGTGGTTAGGGACTGGTGTAAGGATTTGAATAAGCTTGTAATTATATTGGTTGGATGTATGTAGAGAATAAGGAAATATGCTTGAGTAGTCTTGCTTGTATTCTTGATTGCTTTGTGATATTAGCTAACACTTTCTAAATGAAAATTGAATGGGATTTTATAGGGATCTGTTGGTCATGGGTCTAATGTATTTGCATTAGGCTAACAAGAAGAGGAATAGGAACTAGGAGAAATTAATCATTAGAGGTAAACATGCATTTGGACAAGAGTGTTGGAAATGAACACCCAAGTGTCCAATGTTATAGTCCAAGTTGGGCACTATAATTCTAAAGGAACGGGACCTAGGGGGATGGAATCATCACTAGAAATGCTCCCTGGGGGAGGTGGAATTAGGTCTTGAAAGGCTATGGATGATTGAAAATTAGTGAAAAGGTGCCTTGGAGGGTCATGAGAGCAAGCAAAAGGCACCTATATGTTAGGTGTCACAAACCATACTCAAGTTACCAATTTTCACATTTTATATGACTACAAGCTTTCATAACTTCATTTAAATACTTCATTCATGATTTTCTAGAAGTCTATTTAGATGATTGGGTTGTCTTCTCTTTATTCAAAGATCATTTTTATAACTTAGATCTGATGTTAGAATAATATTGAGCCCTGCTAATTGTGTTTAATCTAAAAAATGCTTATTTTTCATAAATTTTAGTGTTTTAATGGGTCACATCATATGTAGTAATGGAATCCTTGTTGATTAGGCTATAATTATAGTAATAGTGGGGATGCTACCATCGACTAGTTTCATAGGGGTGTGATCCTTTCTAGATCATACATGATATTATAAAAAAAAGTCATCAAGGGATACACAACCATCTCTATGCCATTTTTTATATTGAAATATCATAAACAAAATACTAAATCACCTAAGGGTGAATAATAGTGGTTCTACTGTATAGGTAGACAAATGTAAACATCCAAATAAATATCAAAATTTTACCAAAGTTAACAATATGCTAATATAAAAAGCCTCCCACAGGAGGCACTAACAAAAGAATAAACCATTACATCAATAGTATGACATTGTCACCCACAAAGTGAGTTAACCATTCAAAGTCTTAGTGTTTTCAAGATTACAATTCAAATTTTAAAAATTAGGTCCTAGATACCAAATTACCTTAGGTCCCTTCTATGTGTTTTATTCTACACATCCTCCAATAAGAAGTATCTAATAAATTTTTCCAATATAGGGATAAAAATAATATCTTTGATAATGTTCATTACCTTAGCTACCTCCTACATACCACCTGAATATACCATTTTTACCAGTTTGTTCGTTAGCTCATGAAATTTATTGTGAAAAGTTTTCCAAGTCTATTTTTTCTCCTTAATTGGGAATAGAGGAGGCCCCAGACATTCCTTAGATGTATGATAAGAGAGATTATTATCCACCATTAGTGTACCAATATATAAATCCATTACTTCCCCAATTGACATACTACCTCCAAAATTAGGGTTTGATAGGCTGGAACATCTATTGAGTTCTATACAATCCTTTGTCACATCCATCCAACCAAAAAACCTTAGTAGAAAAATCCATCCATAATTTTTGAAAATTTGGATGATCTTTCTTTGTATAATAAACATATCTAAAATCAATATTAAAACACTTAATTTCATAGTAAAAAGTAATAGACCAAATATAGAGACAACATTTCCAAATCTTATCAATGTATTGCTAGGTAAAGAAAGGATGTTCAATTGAATCTACATCACTACACACAAGATAAAAGGGGGAAATAACCACATTTAGCAATAACTTCACCAATAGATAACTTATTATACAACAACAACCATCTAAACAAGATTTTTTTGGTTTAATACAAGAAGCCCAAACCACTTAAAATCTAAATGCCCAACTTTAGTAAGATTCAAAGATATTAACCACATGGATAAGCATTAGTTAATAGGGATGAGTGGAGTATAGTTTAAGATAAAGAACTTTGGCTGAGAACATTTGAAGGGGAGGCCTTTTCATCCATTTTATATTATCCTATAATTCACTATCATTGTCAAGATGATTCATGGACTTATTGTCCTTGAGTGATTTTAATTGAGTTATTGTCAAGATGATTCATTGAGTTATTTTCCTTAAGTTACGATGTCCTAGGAGGCCCAACACTTAGGACCAAATAAATATTTAATGTCCCTTAAACTTTTTTTGAGCCATTCTAAATCAGAGCATCCTCTAGTAAGGGCCAACAGATGGTTATTGAGGTAAAGGTTCCACCATATTGATTGATACCCTTGACAACAAGATTTTTTTGATGATGAAAAATGTACTGTCAATGAATCAACCTTTTCACCTATCATGAAGGTCAAGTTGGAATCATACTAGTCTAATTGTAAGGGTTCTAAAGGTTCATCTAAGGTCCTAAAGATGTGAGGAGGTTTTTTATTATAAATTTTGGGAAATAATCAACAAGTTATCAATATAAATTATTCCATTATAATAATAAAAAATTAATTTATAAAATCATGAATCAGTTTAAGATAATAATATATAATCTATTCTACCTGACAGAGAAAATATATGCAATTATATAGTCTCTTGAAGAATAGAAACCTAATTTTGTAATATCAATAAATTCAAATGGTATCTTTACTTGATTTTAATTATTTCAAAATTAACTCTAAAGAAGATTAAAATTAGAAGAGATAAATCAAAGAATAATAAAAAAATAAAAACACATAAATAACGAGCAACAAACTAAAAAATAAACAAGGCAAATAATTAATCCTAGAGCATAGAAAGAAATAAACTAAAAAAAATAACATAACTAAGAAAAGATCTATTCTAAAAAGAAAAGAAAAGTAATAACTAACTAATAATACACTTTCATGAATAAGAGAATCTCTAATAACAAAAATTAGTCTAATGCAAGAGACAGACTAAACTTAATCTAAAAAAAAGAAACAAGAGAATCTAATTAAGGAAATTGTTTTAAACAAAACCAACTAAAAATAATCAAAGACTAAAGTCAATATTAAATATAAATAAGTAAAACTAAATAAGATGCAACTATGAAGTTAGAAAAAGTAAAAAAGAAAGAATTAATCTAAGAACTGAAATAGACCTATAGCCCATTTAAGTAAAACTAACTAGAAAAGTAAAGAACTTAAAAATGAAATTAATCTTAAACTAAGAAGCAATCATTAAATTAAATAAAATAATCAAAGATAGAATATTAATCAAAATAGAAGACTTAAAATAAAATTAACTAGAGATAATATAAATTAAAGATCAAAACATAATCTAAAGTAAAACTAATTAAGAAATAACCAAGAAAATTTAGCAAAAAAACTAATCAAAATTGTAAATAAATTAAGATCTATTTGAAATAAAATTAAAATTAAAACTAGATAAATTAAAACCAAAGATATAAGAAAAATATCAAAAGATTAACTATATAATTGAAATAAAGATATTAAACTAATGATAAGATGAAACAAATATATATATATCTAAAATTTATCAACCTATATCAAATCAAAAGAAATAACTTAAGAAAATCTAAAGCAATCTAAGATAAATAAAAGAACTACACTAAACTAAGAACTAGATAAGAGAAACAAACTAAAATAATTAGAAAATAAAATACTATAGATTAAAACTATATTAAAATAACCAAGTAGAAACAAGAATCAAATTTACAATAAATTTGAAAGATCTATTTGTATTAAATTTAAAGTCATATAATTAAAAATGATGTGTGAGTCTCAAAATGAGAGTCATCTTAGTAGAAAAAGATAAAGTTCATTGAAAAGATCAACATCCATTTTCTATAAAACTTTGCAATCAAAATTGATCACTGAAATGTCACAAAATAGTGAAATGATCATCATTATTTGGGTTGAATACTTGAAATCTGTGCATAGGAATACAAATAGAAATCATCAAAAGATCTTAAACTTAGAAAAATTTAGATAATTAGTAATAGATGATAAATAAAATTGAATATGCCTATGTTGCATAAGCAATTACTCAACTGTTAGATAAATTACCATTGGGTCTATCTGCAAAAGCTATACTAACTTAGAGAAGTTGCATATAAAGAAGAGATAAATGATAGACTTTAGAAAATATTTACGTCTTCAATACTTGTTATGATTCTATCTTCAATTGAATGTTTGATCTCTTCTTATACCTTCAACTTAGTTGTGAAATAAGTTATAACTAACTTTAGTTAGTTATTATTTAATGTTAACTAATTAACTTTTGATAAAGTTAATTAATTATAGACTAAAGTTGCTTAAGGTCATATTTAATTAAGACTTAAAAAGTCTTAATTTGATCAAGATATTTAAAATAATAGATGTGGGGTACTACTCTTAATGGGTGGGGACCCATATAAATTAATAATATAATAGAATAGATATCCATCACAAAATAAATAAATCATAAATTGATAAATTATATTCACATTTAAACCATCACGTATATTTAATTAGCTTAAGCATATATAATTATGTCATAACTCCAAAATAACTGTATTTACCCATATTGCCAAAATTTATCAAGTCTAAAATATCTAAGTGTCATACTAAAATATCAAGTTCTAAAAGAAAAAGATCAATACTTAAACAAAAATTATCCCTTGGATGACCCATAGTCATCCAAATTTGATACCCCTTTAATAACTAGTTTGTCCTGTTCATGAAGACAAACATTGTGCTCCATCTCTATTGTGAGGAATGGCCACAATCTAGTCCCTAAATCAGTCATGCTATCATCAACCTCCAAATTAATTATTTTAAACAACGTGACTTCTCTTGGTGATTCATGTTTAGTTATTTTTATAGTAGTGTTCTTTACAATAGTCTGAGGTGGAAAATCTATAGTTTTAATTCTGTTAGCATACCCCTGACCTCCCAAACTCAATCTCTCTGACCTCAAAAGAGTTTCACTATGGGTACCTGGTAGGGTCAACCTTCTACATTTTCCATCAAGGTCTATATGTGAATGGGAAAGTGTCTCTAAAGGAATAACCATCTTCCTAAGTTCCTTGTCATGGGCTATCTCCATTTCAAGCTATGTAGGATGATTATTAGGTAATTGGTTAGTAGGCAAAAGATTACCAACTGGTTCATCTCTAAAATTAAGGGGTTGGATAGGTAAATGCCAAGGATCATGATCTAGATGGTGAGAATAAATACTTTAGGAATGTGCATGGGATCCAATTCTATAGCCATGAAAACCCCTATTGACTGGGTTAATGGGCATATTATTTAGAATATTCCAAAATTCCAGGTCATAGGCATCAAATTGAATGGACATCCTTGTGCCCCTATATAATTTAGGCCCAAAATGTCTTACATAAAATCCACACCAATTAAAACCTCTACTAGAACCTGATTGACTACCACCCCTATTAGAATTTTGTTTGCATCTTTTTTCATCAGTAATCCTTGTTGGATGGTCCCACCTAGACATAATAGACAATCTAAAATACAATGACCAAATCTAAGCTTGGAAACAAATGTTCAAAAAGATTAGACTGCAAATAAATCTAAAAATTGCATTACACTGGAACTCACTGCACTATATCAAAATCCAAATTGTATTGATATTCATAAATCAAACATAAAATTTTGATATCAATTACAACAAATTTTAATCTCAATATCTATTTTTAAATAAAACTTCAAAACTTCAAAATTGAGATTAAACTTCAAATAAAACTTTATGATTTCAAATTATCTTTACATCCATTCAAGAGTATCTACATATATATAGAGATCTATACCAATACATCTGACTGATTCAATTCAGATTTTCATAAAATAATTGAAATTTTCAACATTGCCAAACATGATTATATTGAAACTAGACTAGACTTCCAAGGTGATTATTATCATATTAAGATCATAATATGTAATCAACTAAACAAACCATTTTGTGACCTTATGAATGCTAACATCCACACATATATGCATGAGCCTCGAATCATTTATGCAAGCTGATATTTATAAATATGTTTGAGGTAGACTATCAAATTCATGCATAACCATTTCAACATTCCCTAACCACTTTCATGATTTCAAATCAAACTGAAACTATCCATCACTACTTTCAAATCATGTACTTTTCTATTCTACATAAATGCTTAAACACTACTTTTAGATTCAAACTTGAGACATAAACCCTTCTAAGATAACAAACATATTTTAGGTCATAATGAGAACTAAACTGAGATCTAAAATCCTCCATGATATCAATTTCATATTCACTTATCTCTTATCCCATAAATCATGAATTGAAACAAAATAAAACCCTGAGCTTGACACTTTTTTGAAACATACATTATCTATGTACATATCCTTCCAACCAAATTTCAAAATCAAGACAAAGATTTCATGCATAAAAATAGCTAAGAAAGACTTGAAAAATTTCCAATATTATGAACTTTTTGTAAGACAACCATCATTCCAACCCAAAGAAAGTAATAGGTATAAAAAATTCTATATACTGGAGGGTTACCAATTCACATACCCTAGCCCATAATATGTAAAACCAAGTTTCCAACATGATATAAACACATCAAAACCCTTGACATATAGAAATAGGCTTGCCAATTTACTCTATAGCAGCTTCAAAAATAATGAAAAATTATTTTTCATTTTGAGACTGATAAATATGTACCATGTCAAAAATTTAAATACCCTTGAAATAGTTTTCTAAAAGGACCATTCAAAAATACAAAACCTAGACCTTAAACTTGAGATTCAACCAAAACTAAGAACTAATATTCACTTATTCCTAAAGATGGCATCAAATTTACATGTACAAGACTATGTTATTCATGTAGAGCAAGATAATAACTTTGAAACCTCAAAACCAAAAACCCTACTACATTTGGATCTCAAAACTCTTATCTAAACTTTTCTTTAGATATCAAAACTTCACTCAATCATGTAGGGGTTTATAAAAATTCTAAGAAATATTCATATTTTCTTTACATGACTACATGCACACATTTCCATAAAATCCAAATCTTGTCACCAAGGAATATCAACCTATTTTAAACTTTCCAAGCAAATAACAATTCTTTCCAAAGTCAAAATGGGAAACTCATATATTTTAGACTATAGTTTTGAGTTTCAACTCATAAAAAAATACAATAATTGCATGCAAAAGATTCACTTAAGATTTCAAACACTTCCCATATTCTTCCAATTTTAATCAAAAAGCTCAGAAATGTATTTTCATGAAAAGTAGAAATCATATAAAACTTTATCTTATTCATTCCAAAATTTCATTCATCCACAAAGCTTTTGAAGAGAGATTGATAAAAACTTATTATGGACATACCTGGTTTTCATACTTAAAGCCTTTTCTAAATATTTCCAATGAGACTCATTCTGAAACTCACCCAATATCCTACCAAATCTTAGATCCCACATAAAAATTGAAATTGAATGAACACAAATAAAGAAAAAAAAACCTTTTAGTCACCAATCTGAACCTATAACTACTCACATGACGTGTGTAATCCTAATTAGATTGCATTAACTTAATGGTATACTTATGAATCCTACTAAGTTACTTATCGATGTTGACAAGTTTATCAAAGACTAATATTCACACTATTTATTTATCTAAACTACATAATTCAAGGAGATCAATTTTTAATAAATGTAAAAAAAACACCAAATACACGAACAATCGTGAAGCACTATGAACACACAATCAACTTAAATGCATTCACCAACTCACCTAGCACAAAGTCCAATATACCAAGTGGTGTCCAACTCACTAAATACTTGCCTTGTCATCCATCGAGGGGTCATAAGACTTATGCATTTCATAATGACATCAAAATTGTCACTTAACTAGGCAAATTGACCAAAGGTCCTTAGAATTCTATCCCATGTCCTAGACAATAGTAATATTTCATAAATGAATGAAATGTTTAAACCAAGTCAATAACTTGAAATTAATTCTTAAAAAATCAAAAGGATCCTCAAGACTTTATGTATTAGGTTAGTCCCATGATTACTTTATATGATACAAACCATTATGACTTAGCCTCAAAATTTAAAATATGCCATGAATGCTAGGATAGGTTCCCTTAGACAATTTGAACATGAATGCAAACTTTTCAAAAAATAAAGTTACTTTGCTTCATTCTCTAGTGAAGTGAACCTCTAAAAATAAATATATGATTTTTTTAAAAAAAATGTATGCTATATCTAACTCATTAATATTCAAGATACTAGGAATGAAATATATGCTTTGGAACTATGATCAACCGAATTTGACTATTTACTCAAAACTTGAAACAACTAGACTTAGTATTCCAATTAGGTTTCCATAAATCAAGACATGTATTAGATATATAATCAAAAAAATATAGACTACCATTCAAATATGAGCATTACATAACCATCCAAAGCATATTTGAATTTCAAATAACCATCATATCAAGTAGTGAATAAACTGAGCTATAGATTTTCAAAACAACTTTTAAATGTTCCATATTTGATTGTAATGTTTTTAAAAGTATATTATCACCATTATTATCATGAAATATGAATCATATGTACTCATAAATATCAAAACATCACCATATATCAACAAATATGACCAAAAACTAAAAATATATACATCAACTGAAACTATCAATGAATACTGAATCTAAATAACAGGAAAATTGATCATATTTATAAACATATATGCATATTTTATTAATTTATCCACCATTTTATTCAAAAACACTTAAAAATAAATAAAATCTATCAAAAAATCAATATAATTTCATAATCAAATATGCATCTAAAAATACTATCAATCAATATGGTCCCCAATGCAATTTTAGGTTTTATGACAGGGTCATCTCTATGACAACAAGTATAGATTTTTGAAAAATTTAGGGGGTGTATAAAATATACATAATATATCCCATCCAATTGAATACATGTTTTTTGGTTATAAGGTTTTTCACAAGGTCCCAAGCCTTCTAAAAAGAAACAAAAATAAGAGATCCTACAACTTTAAAAAAATAGGATTGAAAAGAATGTCAACAATGTGAAAGCCTTTCCATCCTACTTTACCTTTAGAAAACCCTCTAATAATTATGTTTCTAACCAACACTTTAGAAGACTCATATCCTTTGAATACCTTGATGATCCACTTAACTGATAGGGTGATACCTTGAATTCTTATGTCTTTCAAACATAGACCACCAAAATCTCTTGATTTACAATAGAACTTCTAAGCTATTGCATGTCTATTTTTGTTCCCCTTTCCATCTGACCATAATATGTCTCTAATAATTTTATCAGATAGGTTGATCTAAAATTTTTAAATAGTTATCATGAAGCATAATATAAATTGTATGAAGAGAGAATCTTATGACAAACCTAAACTCTACCTAGGAGTGAAAGAAGGTGACCTTGCCACTTTTCAATTTTCTTATTAATTTTGGTGTATACCCATTCCCACATCTATTTGAGAGAGGGAGTAAGATCAAATGGAATTACCAAATAGATAACCATATGATTGGGACCTTTCTAGGCCCATGTAAATTAATCAAGCCAATCAAGTCAGTTCACCTTCCATCTTTCATACAAGACTTATGATAGGCAATTTTTGGAACCCAAGGATAGAAAATAGATGTTTAGTTTATCTCTTACTTGTGTCAGGTTGTATTTGGATATATTAGTGAAAAAATTAGAATCATCAACAAACATAACATTTATCATTTCCATTTGATTAGGAAGTTGGATACCTCTCACAGGCGGGGTCTATAACATTCATTCTCAACAAATAATGTAAAGCATCAACTACCAAGACAAAAAAGAAAGGATAAAGAGGGAATACTTGAAAAATGAGAATTTTTAATGGGATATAATTAATGATTTACCTATTTACATCAACAACTGATGATTCATCTTTGAATAAAACTAAGATTATTCTATAGAACCTATCCTGACAATCAAAAGCCCTAAGGGTTCTTTCAATAAAGGGATACTCTATTCTGTCATTTTTATTTTCAAAATCCATAAGAATCATCCCAATTTATTGTTTATATTATCTATCGAAATACATACCTTATGAACTTGAAATGAGGTTTTATAATATATTTCCTTCCACAAAACTAGTCTAAGTTTCTGATACCATATAGGGTAACAGTGGTGCAAGTAGTTTTGACAAAATCTTAGCCAAGATTTTATAGGAAACATTTGGTAGGGTAATTTGTCACCAAATTTCGAAAATAGAGGGACCACCTTCATTTTTAATGAGTTTTATGACCCCTTTATGGATTTATGGACAGATATATCCCACCATAATTATTTATTTATACACTTCCAAGCATTTTGTAGATATCAAGTCTTTATTTACTTTATAGAATTTAACCAAGAATCCATCAATATCAGGGGTTTTATAAAAATTTATAGAGTAAATCACACATTTTTTCTCATCTAATGAGATCTCACTATCTAATAAATCTTCTTCAATGGAGGAAACCTTTCTTGGAATACCATTCTCACATAACACCCTACTCTATTAAATTTGATCATTCGGCCCCTTAGTTAAGAACAAATTTGAGTAGAAGTAAAATTATTTTTTGATATATTTTTGATCCTTTAAGACTTTATCACCCTCTATTCTTTGGATTTTCTATTTTTTATGCTTATTCTTTAAGAATCAAAAGAAACATTTGGTACACTTATCACCCAGCTTGAGCCAATTAAGCCTAGATGGAACTTGGGCACCCATGGTGCAATAAATATAATGTTTCCTTAACTAATATTTAGTTAAAGAAAATAGATTTAGGAAGGATTCATTTCCTAGGTCACATTGTAGGTCTGCTTCCAACCTAATAAGCTGTTCTTGTGTAATTTTGAAGGATTTCTTTTTTCTCTTAGCTTTAATTTGTCCATAATATCTATCAATTTTTTTTGATAAGTCCATTGAATTATTATATCTATAAATTTTAGAATATGAGTTTGAGGCAAACTTTTCAACATTCCAAAATGATCAAGTACCATCCAAAAACTCTCTTTCCATAAGGTGGGACAGATTGAGTTTATACAATCCTTTCAAGGTGGTCTTCTCAACTTTTTCATCATTATTCAGAGAAAAAAATAGTTCAATGGGGTGATCATTTGATATAGTAAAAGGACAAACCTTGACCACATTGTCACTAGCTTCTAGATAATTCTCAAAGACATCTTTACTCAGATAAAATCTATCAAGTCTTAATTAAAGCCTTATAGATCTTACCTAGTTTTTACACCAAGTGTACCATATTTTTTACTTTGTGTTTTACCTTTATTCAAGGGGTATACTAATTTGTGAAATATTTTGAATTTAGAATATAAAAATAGCTCATTTTATTTCCATATGTGAGTATTTCCTTCCAATTTTTTCTCTCTTTCTTCAATCATATTAAAATCACCTCCAAACTATCATGAACTATATTTCATAGTAGATGCAAGATACGTCCATAATTATGTTATTTTTCTATAGTCATTAGGTACATATATATTACAAATTCTAAATAACTTACCCTCCTTGTTGATAACAACCCATACTACCCTATTGCAGGGAGAAACACCATGATCCAAAATATTGTCTTTCCAAATTTGGTTAATTAAAATAGAGGAACCCCCTTTACCTTTAATGTGATTAGTCAAAAAGTGAATTGTGTTAGGAAAAATATAGACTAGGGTGAATGAAAGGATTATTTCAGTTACTTTGACTTCTTAAAGAAGGAAAAAATCAAGTTTATCTCTAGAATATATGAATTGCCTAAAAATTGGTTTATTATATGGGGATTCAAGCCCCATTACACTCTAACTGATATTTAGATTACTATGTTAAGGATTACTTGGTTTTATTAGGGGACTTACTTACCCCCTTATTTTGAAATAATCTAGAGAAACATTCTGGAACCTTATTTTCCTTATTCAATTTTTACTATTATTATCTTCATCTCTCTAAACCCCATTTCTTACCAATCTTCCATCTTTGACACATGGACCATTGAGGGATGTATTTTCAGTTGGAACAATTTTCAATATTTTTCTAGACCCTTTAAAGTTCCAATTATCCCTATTATGATGATTGGAGGGAGTTTATTTTCTAGTATCACCACTATTAGGTACCTTCAGGGTCTCCTTATTAGGAGATATGTCTATCAGAGGCTCTATCTACCGAAAGATAATATCAAGGGGGAAATACTATCTCATTGCCCACAATCTCCTCATAGTCAAGATCTTGTAGATTATGTGTATCCACCAAATTATATGAGGGACCCCATTTAGAGAGGGGACCAACATCAATCATAATGTCATCACATCAAACTAGATTATTTTTCACTTTAGAGGGTATCTTGGTTTCCTCTATCAAGTTATTATGTTTACCTTTCTCCTCAATAACTAGTGTATCAAGATTTTTGGGTGTAGGATTACTAGTGGGGAGAGTTTCCCCACTATCAATTTCATGATAAGTAAATTTACTCTCACCAAGATTTTAACCACTTTTAAATCTAGGGCCCTTATCAAGGGAAATTTTTCCTTCCTCAAATATAGAATTAAAAACATGGTTATCTATGTTTTTCAAGTCCTCCATTCAAGGCAGGAGGGGATTAAAGAGAATGCCTTTGTTATTGAGTTTAGGGATCTCCGGGACACACTATCACCATTATTATTGGTAGGTAGCAAATGGAAAATTTTCCTCATGTGACCATTTTTTTAACAAAAAAACATGCATTGAGACCTTTAAATCCTTTGATAGGGAATACACAAGAGTTCCCATTTATTTCAAAATTGAGGGATTTTGGAAATGTTTTCAGAGGGTCTAAGGATATTAGAACCCACATGTTCATATGGTCCATAAATCACCTTGTATCTTCAACCGTAAGCACCTCACTCAGGGGTCAATGGGATTGAGGGATACAGTTCCCAATTAGGGGGGGACATTTTCAATATCGACCCATCTAGGGGTTATTTTGAATAGCAGGTCTCAACTCTCTAAATTAGGGTTCCATGAAACCACTTTGAATAATGATTATCTCAGATTCTAAAAGAATTTATTAATGAATCTTCTATGCATATTGTATTTTTTTAAAAGAACTATAAAAACCCCTTTTTGGAACATTCTGTAAAAACTAACATAAATACACATTTTATTTCCCCATACCAAATTTAACTAGTTATTAAAGAAATTCCTTGAGGGGAGAGAGTTTCTATTTAAAAAAATAAATAAAATATAAATATATTTTATCCAAGATTATTACCCATCCAAATCTTTTTCCATAGATAAATTGGGAAGAAAAAATAGGTTTTTAATATAACCAAGGTACTTACCATTTTTTTCTTCTCTAATGTTTCCTTATCCATCTTTAGGCACATTGGTCGGGACAAAAATGAATTATGTACCTTGTTTATGATTTAAAAAATCTTCTTATCATAAAAATTTATTGAATATCTTCTTATTTTCACTAATTTTTCCACCACTCTTCTCAATAAAAGGTTTTGTTCTGCATGATTCAAGACATTCATTACCTGATGCTTTTTGGATTCTACTTCCATTAATACAAACATCATCAAGATACTCTACACATTTTGGCACACTTCATTCATCACCTTCCATAGGCTACCATTATTAATTGCATTTAACCCCAATCTCTAAAACATGTCAAAGGATCAAGGGCAGGATAAGGGAATATAAGTGAGACACACACCAAGACTAGGGAAACACTATTCTAATTATCTATATAAGGGAAAAAAATCCAAGAACACATAAAAATAACACTAAAGTCAACAAAAATACATAAAGCAAATCAAAGATAACTATGAACCCTTTACACCCAATGCACATACAACCATTCAATTACCAAAGAAGCAAAGGGGACAAAGGAAGAAAGAATCAAGCATGAATCACTAAAAATAGAGGGTGAATATTTGTCTCCACATTGCAAAGATCCACATTTATTTTTTTGATATCTTAATTTCATCTCTGTGCCATTGGAAAAACTATTATAAAATGATACAAAGTTTGAGTGGATTAAACTTCCAAACAAAATTTATTGATCCTTAGTTTTTCTTGATTATAAGAAGCCATTCCATGTACCTGTAGATGCTTCTAGTATCATAGTAGGAGCTATATTAGTGTATCCAAGGGATGGTGTTATATCATCCTATGCACTTCACCATAAGGAAATCATAGGTTATATATAAAAATTGTATGACTATAGAGAGATAATCCTTAGCTATGGTGTTTGATTTACAGAAGTTTAATAATTATATTTTGGCCACACCATTGGATATTTTTATAGTTCACTAGACATTGAGATACCTAATTAATAAGCCTATGTTAGGTGGATGGATCTTGAATACAATGGGAAATGTAATATATTTATAAATCAATCTTAGCTTGGAGAATATAAATCCTACTTACACTTTCAATTGTATATACATTAGATATTTAGGGTCATGATCAAGATGGGTCTGCTAGACCTAACCAAGGGATATCTTACCATAATAAATTCACTAGGGAGGGTTCAAAAGCCTCCAATCAAGCAAAACTATGAAATAGCCCTAAGTCATATGTTTTCATATTCATTAAACAAATAACAAGCAAAGTAAAAGTTTAATCTAGTGATCACCAAAGCTTGTGGCACAAAGTGGGGGTTAGTAAATATAAAAGTAAACATGCATAAAAGAATCTTAATTAATCCATGTATAGGTAAAACCCTAATGCACGGAGATATAAATATATTCAAAAGTCATTACTTATACTACTTTTATCTATTAAAGAGAGGAGCAAAGTTAGAGATACTTACCTTGAAGATGAACCCATCGAGACTCAATCTCTCCCTTGGCCAAAAGTACTTCACAAGAGGTTATTGTGTTTTATAAGGATCACTAAGAAATTCTAAATAATCTAAGACTTATCTGAAATAAATGATTCTTTTTGAAGTATAAACCTTAAGATAAGACTCCTTAAGTAGAATAGTAGAAGAGTAGATTGTAAATAAGTTAAAATGAATAATTAACTCTTGCTATCTATCTGAGAATGGAAAAATGGATGTGTTTATATAGGTGGATCTAACCCTAATCCTTTCTAAAAGTTTAAGCTCACAAGGTTGAACTACTTGACCTAGTATCATTATTGATGAAAATAAATTAGGTCATGGTCTAGGTTAGCTAGGGGTCGACTTAGACCCTAATAATTTTTATCAATTAGAGTACAAGGTTGATGGGGCTAATAATGTAATGTAAACCATCAAAAAGGGTTTTAGTTTAGGGGAATAGATAATGAAGGTGGTAAATGACTAGAGGAGGGTAAAAATAAGAGGCAAAGCTTAGGGAAATGTTTTTAGGAGATGGATGTGTAGATAACAAGATGTAATAAGGGATAAAAATCCTATGAAGCATCAATGATCTACCCACCCCTTACTCGGTGCACCCATTAAGGTATGCACTTAGAGAGATTGAGACTTGATGGGTTCCTCAGTAATTGATAAAGTTTTAAAATTTTATGTGTATACATATGCCTCACTCTAAGATCATCACGTGTCATACAAGGGTGATAGGGGATGGTGCTTCGATAAAAGGACATAGAAACACATAGTACTAAGGCTAAAAAAAGTTATAGTATTTTAAAGCAAAAATAATTGAAATGTAAATGATTGAAAGGGAAATAAATAAAAAGTAAAACCTTGACTTACCTTTATCACTAGATGGTTATTTGTTGTATTTGTAGTTTTGATCATGAAGGGCATAGAGATATATTTTGATAAACCCAAGGATACAAAACTAAAGAGAAAAAAAACAAATGCACAAAATCCAAGATAATTGATGTTATGCGGATGGAATGTACTTATAAATTTGGCAAGCTAGGGTGATAAATGATATGTTAGACTAAATGACCAAGTTAAAATTTAGAGTAAATCAGGTAACCAAAAATCTAAGGATTCTAAAGACTGAAAAACTCAAATAGGTAAACCTTAAGTAAGAAAGGTGAACTCACCAAATCAAACCAAGGATACATGTCAAAAAATGGTAATCAAACATCAATGTGAAATAAGTAACAATCATTACTTAAATAATGATGGGAAAGAAAAAATGGTAAAATAACATTGATGAGAGAGAAGTAACAATCCTAACTCAATCATTAATGGAAAAATTGCATAAATGGAAAAATAACATTGGTGAGTGAGGAGTAACAAGCCAACCCCACATAAAAATGGAAAAAGAACATGAAATCAGAAATAGACGTAGATGTCCACAAAAAGGGTAGTATGACAATAAACAATGGTAAAATAAAATAAAATGATGTTGGGATGTAAAGCAATGGTGTAAAGAAAGTAATCCAAAGTTACTCAAGCAGATTATTTTGTTCTATGCATGGATAAAACTATAACAAAGTAGTGTTAGCATGTTTGTAATATGTGAAGAAGAGGGAATACAAAAAAAGGAAAAAAGATTTAGAATCACACTTGATTTTCAAGGGGGGAACGAAATGGGTGGAGGGGAAAATAAATTAAAAACTAAGGTAGAGGAACTCTTTATCAAAGTCAAGACACTCAAATTAAGTTTGTCAAAATAAGAGGACTTTTAACCTTAAGGACTCTGAATAAATTCTCCTAGCCACACAAATATCAGGTCAACAAATGATGTATTTAGATCTTCCTATGAAGGCTATATGCATGGAAATTAAAATGGACCTACCATTCCACAACATGTTCCCCTTTCCTTGGGACCCCTTAAAGAGTAGTCAATCTACTGTGAAGATTGAGTACTTATGTGAGAAAGTATGTAGCACCATAGAGTTTGTTGAATTATTCTATTCCAATATATTGGCTTACCATACCTAAATGGACTTTGACTCCATCATGAAATGAATTATGGAGTTTGAGCTTCGATTAGAGATAGGAGATGTACTAGTAATCACATCTTTTTGGTGTGATTTTAAATTTTGAAATTTGTATGTTGTCTTTTGTATATTATTGAATTTTATTTTACATGATTTGGATTTTAAATTTATTTATGGATTTTTATATTCTTCCTCCATATGGATCTGTAAAACCAAACATGGGTGCTAAAGATGACTTTCATTTGAGTACTTTGGACTTGGTTGCTAAGAGAGATAATTCAGAGAGCATGGTGTCTAAGAGTCTCATAAATTTAGGTAAAATAAAAGTGTTATCTTGTATTCTACCTTAGTTTATCCAATGTGGAGTGAAAGGAAAGGAAATCAAGAGGAATGAAACATGAAATAATTTGAATTAGCTCAAATTGCAAAAAATGTGATAAAAGGAAAAAAAGTGATACAATGACATGGAAGTGTGATCATTTATCATAAGAATGAGGGAAGTGCAGTAAAACATGATACCATAGGTATTTTGTGTAGATTTTATCTACAAAAGAAACAAAAGTTAAAGCTGAGAATAAAGATTAAAAAATTATAATGGTCGAAAAACATACTCTAGATAGGGAATGAAAAGATGGTGATTTTATGAGGAAGGCCAGGTCTTATCCATGGTCTTACATTTAAACTCATAAAATAGAAACCCACAAGGGTGTATAAAGCATGTGAAAAGTAAATGGGGTAAAGATGATATTTTGTGAGGAAGGTCAGGTCCTATCCATGGTATTACATTGTAACTCACAAAACAAAAATAAAAGGGGTGCCAAAAGTGTGGAGAAAGTATGAAAACAAAGAGGAGAGAGAGAATTCATGAGGAGTACCGGGTCCTATCCACAATTTTAAAATGTAACTCATGATAAAAATGGAAACCAAAATATAAAAAGGAAGGTCTAAGGTTTTTGAAAAGATAAAATTGCTATAGAGGGTAAGGCTTGTGTAAGTATCCTTTAAACAGTGTTATAACGATAACATATAGAAAGTATGAAAAGAAGGGAAGGATTTAAGAAAAATATTTTTTTTCACATTGGTGGGATATTTAAAAATATGGCCTTAATTGGGTATAAGGTGATAGGTACCTGGACCAAGAATATCTTTGACTAAATAAGGTCCCTACCATTTTTTGGCATATTTACCTTCTTTTTCATGAGTATATTAGTGTAGGTTTTTATTTTTCCCTATTTATTAATTAGGGAAATTGTATTTCTTGTGCATACATGGAGTTTTCCTACATTTGTGGGATAGGCTAGCTTATGTGGAGGTATGTGTCATAGATGTGTCATAGGTGTCATAAGAATGTCATAAGTAACTCCCTTGATGGGATTTATTTCTCTATTCTTAGCACCTTGTCACCACCTTTCATGGAGGAGTTACATTCTATTCTTGGGGTGCCTTGTCCACCTTTTGTGGAGGAGTTACGTACTCTCCTATTTGTATTTCTCACTTTGGCCATCTCATGCTAATCAAATTTTGGTTTTCTCCATTTTGTCTTGTGCAATTTATCATATTGTGTGAATTTCAAATTGCTTTAGAATCTATGTGGTGTGCACTTGTTCATCTTGTGTGATCACGTCTCCATTGCACTCACGTTATTCAGATTTTTGCAACAACTCCGATATGGTATCAGAGCTACTCCGATAATCATGTGTCTGGTTATGCTCGTAGTTTATTTTGAAATTCTTACTTTGATTTCCTAGTTTATCTCAATTGCATTTGAGATTTTTGGTAGAGTTTCTTGAAAACTCATGCAAATCCATATGGAAATCTGTTAAAAAGAATTACTTCTGTTGAGTTTTATTCAGATCTTCCTTTATACATCTAAGTTAAAATTTGCCAAGACACCTTGTCTAGATTTTTTGTGGCTTTAGCAAGGTAGTAGAATTCATTTTTGGTCATTCTACAGGAAAAGACAGCGCAGTCCAGCTCCACGGCATGCTTCTTTCATTGCAAGTTCAAAGTTATTCCTCATTTGAATCACTCTTTTGAATTAGAGAGAGGTACAAAAGCGGTGGGTGATGAGGCCCGTGTTGAGGTCCCATAGACTGAGTTCACTATCCCAAGATCTGGAAAGGGAGAACTGGCCATTGAAGGAGATAACCATGTCCTGGATGAAGTGGGAGTGGCCGGTGAGGTGGTGCCTCAAAAAACCATATTTCTCACTCTGTTTCTTTTCGTGAGCTGCCACATCAGAACAGAGATGGGAATGGTGATGGCTGTCACCATCCGTTGTGCCATGCCATACCAAGGCTTTTATTGCATCTGACTGCTGGCGTCACAAATATTCTTGGGAGCTTAGGGTTTGTTGTAGCTGGCGCTTTATTTAAGACTATTTTTTGTTTGTTTCCAACGCCTTGTGAGCCCTCTCTTTCTCTCCCTATTTTCTTGGTAAAACTACTTTTGATAATTATTTATTTTAAATCAGTCACTTGATTTTTGAATTAAAATAAAATTTGAAATTTAGCATTCAAAAAGGCAGTTTAGAGGTTTTTTAAACTTGTATCTTCAACCTATGAAGACGAAGGGTGAGGCCTGGGTTGGCAGGAGGCCAATTCCCCCTCACAAAAAACTCCTTTGGATTCCTCATTCTATGCCAAATCCAATGAGTGGTTGGAGGGCCACTTTATCTCTCCATAATAGGCATTTTTAAAATGTGTTAATGCTTTTTTTTTTTGCAAAAACACTTGTTTACGGGAAAATTGTAACTTTAAAATCTTGCAAATGGTAGCTCAGTTTTGGGTGCCATTTTTTGAAAAAGTGCTTGTAATTAAATTATCCATAGTGTAGACTTGTTATTTTTCAAAAATGCACTAGTTTATAAAGTGCCAAAAATTTGGGTCTCTCGAGACACATTTTCGGCTAAGTCTGACATCCTGTTTGCTTTAGTCTTGCACTGATTGCTCTAAGACGTATTTTCAGCTGAGTCCAATGTCTTTTAAGCATGCACTTGCATATGTGGGGGGGGATCAATATTTTGGTGTGGAGTGTGATTGATTTTCACAACTTGCTTTCATTCTCTTTTTTCCATACATTCACAACTTGCAATCAACACAACTTCACCTAAATTCAGTGAAAAAATAGATTCTTTTCAACTTAAACCCCTAACACCCTTCAAATCATGAATGGAAAGTTAAAATGTCAATCATTCTTAGAAGCAAATGGTTGTATAGGATCACCATGGGTACCGAAGTAGAACCCAACACAGATGCTGAAAAGGTCAAGTGGTATAATTGTAGTGATGAAGCCTTTGGATTACTGAGCTTGTTTGTGTCTCCAAAACTTCTCTTCCACTTATAATCCTCCCAAACTCCTAATGACATATGGGACACCTTATAAAAGTTGTTTGGGAATCTTGATGAGATGAGAGGTCATGAGTTTGAAAATGAACTCATAAGTCTAAGTCCTAGCAACTTTGACACCCTACAGGACTTCTTCACTAAGTTTAAGGCCCTTATATTGCAATTGAAAGAATGTGGGATAGAGAAGAAAGATGATCAACTCATACTTTCTATTCTCACAAAGTTAGGTCCAAGCTATTCAGTCTTTGTCTCCACTTTCCATGCCACAAAAAGTGCCCTTGGCACTACATGGAAAATGCCTTCTTTGGATTCATTCATTGCCGACTTGACTAGAGAGCAAGATAAGCTAATTCAAATGGGCACAATGAAGTCTACTCAACCCAAAGATTTGATAGCTAGAAATGGTAAGGATAAGACTTCAACAAAGGAGAAGAAGAAAAAGAATAAAGACCAGGAGAAGAAGAAAGAAAACACCAATCTTGCCAAAAACAACACTAAGACTTCCTCTTCCAATGCTAAACATAAGAAGGAGAAGGTTAAGTGTGCCTATTATAAAAAGACAGGGCATGATGAACACAAATTCATGAAGAAACAAATAGATCACCTAACTCATCTTCTAGAGAAGAACAACATAGGTGTTCCTGAGTCCATCAAGTAGAATTCATCTACCCAAGATTCTACTAAGGCAAAAGACAAGGGTAAGGAGAAAGAAAAGGGCAAGGCCCTTGTAGCTACAACAACTTCCACATCTTCATGGGTCATCGACTCAGGTGATTCTCACCACATGGGCTCTTCACTAGTTGAGTTTTCATCTTTAGAGCCTTGTAGCATGACTTCAATTAGTTTGGGTGATGACACATCAATTTTTGTTGTAGGGAGAGGGTCAGTTGAAATGGAAGGAGGAACATTCAACATTGTTCTAAGTATTCTTTCTATTTCAACCAATCTCCTATCAATGTACTAAATCACTCACATTGGTCAAGGCATGAGAGTTGATTTTTCACCATATTCAGTGGTTATCAGGGAGTTGCATAGTGATACTATAGTGGTAGTGGGTAGGGCAGATCACCAAGCCAGGTTATACACCTTCTCACATTTTGCATCAGATTCTTCTCCAACAACATTTCTGACTCATTCAGATAGAGTTATCAAATTATAGCATGAGTGGTTTGGCCACCTTAACTACTGCTAACTTAAGCAACTTTGCAAAAATGACATGGTCACTGGCTTGCCTTGTGTCCAATTCTCAAAAGGACTTTACAAGGGGTGCTCCCTTGGGAAGCATCCCAAAGCAAAATTTGACAAAGGCAAAGCTTGGAGGGCTTCACAACCTTTGGAGTTAGTCCACAGTGATGTATCGGGACCCTTTCCCAAACCATCTTTCACAAGGGTCAAGTACATCCTCACTTTCATTGATGATTTCTCTAGGTACACTTGGATATATTTTTTCAAACAAAAGTCTGAAGTGTTTGAAAATTTTATAGACTTCAAGGCTCTTTTTGAGAAATAGAGTGAGAAATCCATCAAGGTTCTTTGAACTGATAATGGAGGGGAGTATGTCAGCATCAGATTTGAGCAATTTTGTACTATAGAGGGGATTGATTTGTAGCACATAGTCACTTACAGTCCTTCACAGAATGGGGTTGTAGAATGCAAAAATAAGTTCTTGAAAGAGATGGGTAGCTGTATGATTCACTCCAAATCCCTAGCACCATAGTACTGGGCCGAAGCCATAAATTGTGCTTATTATATTCAAAACAGGGTTCCTCATAAAGCTTTGAAAGGGATAACACCTTTTAAGCTTGGCATAAAAGGAAACCTGATGTTGAGCACCTCAGGGTTTTTGGATCCCCAGCCATGGCCCACATTCTAAATAAGAAATGCAAAGCTATGAAACATCAATCCAAGCCTTTCATCTTTGTAGGATATCTGGATGGTATTAAGGGATATCGCCTTCTAAATCTAGTCACTCATGAGTTGTTCATTGAGAGAAGTGTCCACTTTCAGGGGAGTCCTAGAGACTCAACACTTGACACTTCTTCTCCCTCATTGGATCTACTTCTTCATGATGATTCCTCATCAGATTTAGATCAGCCACAACAAGTTCTTGAGCTAGATTCATCTTCTTCTTTTTCAAGTTTAGACAGTGAGGATAGTGATGTAGGGTCATCCACCTCTATTCAGTCAGAGGATGAGGAGCTAGCACCTGACTCAACCACTTTTGGGCCACTTTGGGCTAGAGAAACACTTGAGAGTGCTAACACTTGGGTAGGAGATCTCGCAGATGATAGAGGTACTAGGGGGGATTTTCAGAGAGATCCACATGCCTTCTTTACTTCAATTTCAGATCCACAAACTTTTTGAGAGGCATTGGGGGTACCTGAGTGGGATAATGCTATGGAGGAAGAATATTCTTAATCAAAAATCACACTTTGGATTTGACTTCACTTCCTAAGGGAAGAAATATTGTTCGATGTAGGTGGATATATCGGACCAAGTTTGCAGTAGATGGGTCGGTAAATAAGTATAAGGCATGATTGGTCACCAAGGGTTTCTCATAGGTGGCAGGCATTGACTACTCAGAGACCTTTGCACCCATTACAAAGATGACTTCTATCTGACTCACCTTGGCTATTGTCACATCACATGGTTGGGATGTGCATCAGATGGATGTGAAGAGTGCCTTTCTTCACAGAGACCTAGAGGAGGAGATCTACATGGAGTAGCTGCCAGGATTTGTTCAAGATTCTTCCCTAGTATGCAGACTTAGGAAATCTATCTATGGCCTCAAATAGGCCCCTTGAGCTTGGTATGCCAAGATGGATTCCTTCCTTCTCACAGCGGGTTTCACTAGGTGCCATTCTGATCCCAATGTCTACTTCTTGTGGTAGGATGATTCACTCTTAATTTTGGTTCTATATTTTGATGACCTTTTGATCACTGAGAGTTATTCATCAGCTATTGTAGTGGTGAAGGCATCTCTTCAAGATATATTTGACATGACAGACTTGGGTTTGTTGCACTACTTCCTTGGCATCAAGATCTCACAGTCAGATTCAGGGATTTCTCTTGCATAGCCTAAGTATGCTCTTGATTTATTGGCTTGGTTTCACATGGCTAATTGCAAGCCATCTCTGACTCCATTTCTATCAGGAGTCAAGCTTGAGACTGATTTTTCTTCACCATTGGTTGATGTCACTCGGTATCAACAACTTGTTTGTAGTCTCATCTACTTGACTTATACCAGGCCCAACATTTCATATACACTAGGACTTGTCTCTAAATTCATGCAAAAACCTCATGAGCTGCATTGGAAAGCAAATAAGAGAATCTTGAATTACATACAGGGTTCACATAGACATGGGATTCATTATAGATTTGGCATAGAGGTTGACTTGCTTAGATATATAGATTTAGACTGGGCTGGTGATTCATTGACTCGCAAGTCCACTTCTAGTTACAATTTCTCTCTAGGTTTTGGTCCTATCAGTTGGTCTAGCAAGAATCAGAATGTTATTGCTATATCATCCACAGAGGTAGAGTACAGGGGACCTATTAATGCAGCTACTGAGGCTATTTGGCTTCAGGGGATTCTTTCTAAGTTTGGCATTCTTATTAGGCAGCCCACCATCATTTATTGTGACAACCAGAGTACCATTTAGATTTTTAGGAATCCAGTTCAACACCAGTGGATGAAGCACATAGAGATTCACATGCATTTCTTTCGGGAACTGATTCATAGTCAGGTCATTGACTTGATATTTTGCTAGTCTTTGGAGCAGGTTGCAGACATCTTCACCAAACCTTTCACTGAGAGCAAGTTCATTCATCTACGAGCTCTTCTTAGGGTGTGGTCCACATCTGTAGTAGCATCATCTTCAGGGGGGCCTTCTATCCTCTTGTTTCTTTTATGTCTCTCTTTTGGGCGGAGTTTTTTCCTACGGGTTCTCCTTTTCTCTATCTTATGGGAGATTGCATTTGTACATGGGTACCTCATTAGGCCTAGTTGTCAGGACCCATTTTCTATTTCCACACTGCCCACCTAGGCTGCACTTATGGGGGGATATTAGTGTAGGTTTTTATTTTTCCCTATTTATTAATTAGGGAAATCGTATTTCTTGTGCATACATGGATTTTTCCTACATTTGTGGGATAGGCTAGCTTATGTGGAGGTGTGTGTCATAGATGTGTCATAGGTGTCATAAGTAACTCCCTTGATGGGAGTTACTTCTCTATTCTTAGCAACTTGTCACCACCTTTCATGGAGGAGTTACATTCTATTCTTGGGGTGCCTTGTCCACCTTTTGTGGAGGAGTTACTTACGTACTCTCTTATTTGTATTCCTCACTTTGGCCATCTCATGCTAATCAAATTTTGGTTTTCTCCATTTTGTCTTGTGTAATTTATCTTATTGTGTGAATTTCAAATTGATTTAGCATCTATGTGGTGTGCACTTGTTCATCTTGTGTGATCATGTCTCCATTGCACTCGCGTTATCTGGATTCTGGCAACAACTCTGGTAGAGTATAGTCTAATTTAAGGAAAATATAACCAACATTAAAAGTGAAAACTTTAACTCATTAAAAGAGAATTAAAGAGAGATTCATATAATTATTCATCACGTATGATACCTTGAATAGGTATACGATAGAGGGAAGCTCAACTTTTAATGGGAAGACTCATTCAAAACCATAGACTAGAGAAAATGACATTACCCTAGTGGCGGTGTGTATGCTAGTGTGATAGGCCCAAAGAGAAGGATAGAGATGAAGATGCCAATCCATGTAGGTGTCATGAATTTTATATTTTATAATTTTACTAATAATTTTATTTGTGGCCTAGGATTGACCATTACATTGCAGATAGTAGGGCGTGAAGAATTTGTGATTGATTTTAAATTTAACACATAGTTGTTTACCAGATTTATTTTTGAAGTTACTACCATTGCAAAAAATGATATTTTGAGGGACATAAAAGTGAAAAATGATATTATTAAGGATGAATTTGAAGATGGTGGTACCAGTGACATTGACGAGGGGAATAACCTCAATCCATTTGGTAAAATATTCTGTAGCTATGATTATAAAAACATGGCCATTTTGAGATCGAGGTAATCTACCTCTAAAATATAATTTTTGGAAGAAAAATGATTGAGGTGAGGGGGATTAATAAATATTAAAAAATTTATTATCAATTCCACTTAAGCAATCATTAACATAGAGATCAAGCAATACATAAACAATCAACTATACAAGCATGAAATAAGATTGCACAATTAAATAGATTGTATATATGGGAAACCCTCAAGGGGATGAAAAACCATTTATATATAAAAATGGACTAAATTATTATAAGATAAAAATATACTTTATTTAAATAACCCTTCACATGGAGCACCAACCCCAACTAGCTAAGCACTAACTCAGCTAGGCTTTAACAAGCACCTACTTGCAAGAAGGTACCAAACCCCTATATGATTTAGCATCAAATAAATAACCTAAAAAATTTACCAAATTTATAATACATTATTTATTATACAATATATGATGATATCCTTCTTCACCCCTTCACACACTCCTAACTTTCTCAAATTGGTCTCTAGCCTTCTTTACCCAACTAGCCCTTTTCTTGACTTGATTAGGTCATATGACCTTATTCGTCATATGAATAACCTATATAAAATATTCATAACTAATATTATACACTCCTTTGATGTTACATGATACCTTTTTATACTCACTAATATGTTATCTTATTTGCTTTCACTCTACATACACAATAGGCCTAAAACTGCCTAGTATTTATACAAGTCACTTGTTCATATCCTTCTTAGTCGACCAAAAAACCTTACCCTCTTAGGTATTATATGTAATGGATCTTAGAACATCTAATAAAAATGAATAAAATGTGATTTTGGCCCTTTTAGGTCTGACATATCTCAATTAGGCCTTATCTCATCTTTAGGTCTAATAGAGACCTAATCCCATTAGGTCTATTCTAGGACATGTTATACTTTATCTTCCTTATAACTCCTTAAAACAATTCAAAAAGTAGGAAAAAATCATATGACATTCAAATAGACCTTAACTAGGCTCACATTTTTTTCGTGACACTTTTTATCTCAAATCACTACTTGAAGCACACCATTAGTACTATTCATATTAAACATGTGCATACCAAGAAAATCTATCTTGAAAAACTAAAGTAAAAGAATATTTTTGACAAAAATCATGTAAAAAACTAATATATTCAAAAAATACATGACCTTAGGATCATCACCATATGTTTTTTACTTCACAACTTAAGGCAAAAGGACTCGAACCCTTTTTTGCAAGTAGCCCACTAAGAACTGTCAACTAGCCTCAAAACACAATAAAAAAAAATTGATCTTAAATACTTGAAATCATACTTTATTTATGCATCTAAATTTATTCACTTAATTTAACATCACTAAAATTATTATTAGTTGACACTAATTTTGTTTATCTAATTTATCTCATCTAATCTCTCTCATCTAATCTCATCCTAAAATCACCCCCTTCTAATCATTTATCTCATATCCCCCATTAATATTTTTTCATTAAATAACTATAGTATTATCCAAATTATTCATTAATTCTCCTAATTGTCTATTATCTTATTTTATTCTCCACTTATCTATTATTTTGAAATTTTAAATTCCCATGGCCCACCTATTAGTCTATTCCTAGGCTCTCCTACATGCCTATTCTCTAATCACCTACCTAATCCATACCTAATCCTAATTAAACCTTAAGAGGATTCTAGAATTCTCTAATTCTATAATCATCTTTATTGTCACCCTTCCTCTCTATAATCATCTAAATCTAGAGGCTTCCAAGGAATTTTTAATTCTTTTTAATCCTTCCCTCCACATTCTATTTAAACAACCCAATCCTTCATTGAAACTAACTCATGAAGACATAAAGTCTTCATGATCCCATAAAAGTCACATATAATACATAAATCCATTGAATATATGATCAAGCAATCCATGTCACATCCTTTATCAAGCAACATAATGTCAATTTTTTGAGTCTAAGGTAATCTCAATCCAAATTTTCTTATTTTTCATCTATTTAATCATGGTTTAGAGTAATCAACTTTAGGATTAGAATGATGATTTTAATTGGGCACTCATATATTATCATTTTGGTTTTAATGGATCTAGATCTTACCTAGGTAGTTGGACATTTTGGATTTTAAATTTCATGATTTAATCCATTACGCTCAAATTTCCAACTATATTTTGGTGACCCTAGTGGGACAATACTCCCAATTTAAAAAATTTGAATCTTAAAAGTGTTTTGATAGATTTTACATATGATTAGACAAGGATAAATATTATATTTTAAATAAATTTTCACTTACAGGTGAAATCTATGGTATTGCTTTGCAAGTTGCAACATGGTAGTCATGATTTTGCCCTAGGAATTATGGTTTTATGATAACCATCAAGTTTAACCACTAAAAATTTCTTTATTTGGTAGGCTTTTACTCTTATGAAATTTTTTAATTTGTAAATTGTGATTTTGCATCAAAAATCATTGTTTTTCATGCTAATTTGTGGTTTTGTTAAACCCTTAATAGTTTTCTGACTATGACAGGTTTTTGGCCATCTACAAAATTGCAACTTTGAGATTCGTGACATTGCCTTTGAAGTCACGATATTAAAATTACAATCATGACATTATGATTTTTCCAAAATTTAATAATGATTATCCATTGATCTCTAACCTAAAATTTTAATTTTATCATTTTCTATCTTATAAGAAAATCAATAATCATACATGCCATTCTTGAAAGCTTATTTGACTCTCTTCAATCTTGGAATATTTTTTTAAACACATTTTATGATTGGGAATATGTTCACTAACCACCTTTTGTAAAGAATTTTGTTTGTATAACCTATTGTGTGTGGATTGATAGGGTCAATAGGAGAAACATCAAAGGTATGATCATTTAGAAGATAAAACTAATAGTCTTAACCTTTTTCCTATCCTTTACAAAACTGATAATCAAATAGTCATGATATTTCTCAAAGAACAACTATATTACATCATCAATAGAGATATTATGAGATATTCATTTTTGCATTAGTTTTATTTTCTGGTTTTTTATTTATGAATTTTATAAGGTAGAAATAGGATAAAATTTGAGTGAAAATACCCTTTATGTTCTACAATTGTTCATGATTCTATCCATTTTGAATATATTGTCTTGGTATCCTTTATAAAGTCTTGCTACATCGTAATAAGATTTAAATCTATCCATATATAGGCACTTTAAGGTATCTAGATTAATCTATCATAATCTATCTAAGCATCTATTTTGGTTAAAAATATAAAATTTTGAAGTTTTTAACTTCCCCACAAAACTACTAATCTCATAATCATGATATCACCCTAGTAATCATAATATTGCACTAACAGTCATGATCTTGTAATTTGACCATCATGGTTAATTACTTATGGTAAAATTACAACTCATAAAATGTGATATTTCACTAGTAGTTGAAATATTGTAGTTTGAAGTTGTGCTTTTGCACTCATTTTTATCTTCAAAATTATCCTTTTTGAGTGCATTTTTAGAGTCATTTTTAGTGAATTTTGAGTCATTCTAGGCCTCCCACAAGGACCAAATTACCCTTGGCATCAAGGGATCCACCCCTTGACTTGACTTGTACTATGATAGGGAGTTCACCTAGGGTGATACTGCCAAACCCCACAAGGGGATCTACCCCTTGACCCCGTTGGGGGCTGCCACCCCCAGACCCCCACATCTTGGCCCGCTCACCCAAATAAATTATAGAACCAAATCATGATTTTTTAGGATGTTTTTTTGAGGCCTATTAAACTAACATTTTTCTCCTTTTAGGGGTAAATTTTTAATTAATAACATCTTATTTTTTATGTCATATTATTGTCTTATAGGTTTCCCCTCAAGATTATCAATCAAACTACTAATCATTTTCTTGTAGGCTACCTATCAAAGACCCCTTTTGGAATTTTGAAAATATTTTTTTATCACTTTAATCATTTTGTCTTACATATTATATATATATATATATATATATATATATATATATATATATATATATATATATATATATAAAAACAAATTTAATCATTTTGTCTTGTATATATTTCACATCTAATTAATCAGTTAATTATTCCCCTTTTGGTTTGCTTTTTGTCACCTGATGGTTGTGGTGGTATATGTTCTCCTTCTTGTATCCTAGCAGTGATTCCTAGAGGATAAAAAGATATGATCAGTGATAAGGATTTCATCACCATTTACTAAACCAAACTCCATGTTTTGGTAGAGTATAAATATCAAGAGATCTATCATTATGTGCTAAAGCAAAATTCCCCATATAGGGTTCTATGAAGTTAGGGGAATTTAAGATATAATATGAAAATCAATTAGACAAAATCCTATATGGACTTGGGCCCCATTATACACTTTTTTATATCAAGGATTCCCCTATAAACCTTATGTACACATAACATAAGACCTTTCAGTCATAATAAGTGATTTGTTATCAAATTCAATATCAGCTCCCAAGCATCTATCATATACAAATAGGGTTGAAAGGGTTTGAGAGATTCTATAATGGCAACCTCCTATATCCTCACTCATTAAGCCATTAGATGGTATGGTCATCAGGTTACACACCCTTGAGTTTACTAATCATAAGTTTATGGCTTGCTTGATTTGGTGAGTGTCATAATAAACGCATGCTATTTGTGAGCCAAGTTAGCCTCATACCGAAACCTATACATGCCTATTTAGGTCTTTTGCACATATCATCTTGTATATATTTTCCTTGTCATTTTATCATCTTGTACATCTCTATCATCATCCCATTATACATATTATCTTTTGTACATGCTTTTACATGTCTCATACTATCTCCCATCACCACCTTATCTTAATTCCCTCCTAGTCTAACCATATCCACCCATCATTAGTCATACCCACATCACTTACATATCCTAATCAAATCTTGTCATCCAAATCTTGTCTTAATTATACTCTATCCATAATCAATCATTTATCTTGACCTTGCCTCAACCTAGTCACCTCATTCCCCATCTAGTCTAACCTCATCCCATCTTATCCTAATTGTATTTTTAGGTCAGATACTTATCCAAATCATATTCACCATCATTACATCACCAATTTCCTTCCATTTTTCATTAATCACATAATCCCATCCTATCCCATTTTGGGAAAATTAGTCCAAGGCATGAGCTAGTGGTTCTTATCCATCTATATCCTATCACTCCAATCCACTATCACTCATCATTTGGTTAGATCTCATACCTAATTAGTATCCTACTAGCATCTTATCACTTTTCCATTTTTAATATAGAATCTAATCATCATCAATCTAGTATCTATCTTTCATACTTATAATTAGTACCCATCCAACCATTATATTACTAGTTTAAGCTTAGGCATACATCAAATCCCAAATCCTTTTTCTATCTTGAAAACTAGGTATTCTTGATAGATCACTAGGCCTTATTGTACTATCGATCTAAAATATGATCCTAGTCCTACATCATCTCAATCATATTTCATCCTCATCATACTAGCTCAGTCATTTGGAGCTATTTTGTTCAATATACCATATCTAATCCTTAGTTTTCCTCCACATCAACCCCCTTCATCATCCATATTTTATCATCTATCCTCATGAAGTTAGACCCCATTCTCATAGAGTAATACCTATTTGCCAATAAGGATGAGATCCTCTTATGACTCCACAAGATGGGTGTCCCAATTCCTAAATGCCTTAACCTAATTCAACTCATTTCACCTTGATTCCAAACCCATTCATGTCAGTTCCATTATAATCCTCAATTCACTAGTCATATCCCATAATCTACCCCTTCTTACACTAACAAAGGGAATCCTATGCTAGCCACCTCATCTACTACTAGTCCATTTACCCAATCACATCAACAACCATTTGATGTAAATTCAAAATCATAGAGTGAGGTGGGCCCTCATACTCCCCTTGTTATGTCCTTGGAAGCCCTTTTACATCAACTTGTCATTGCTAACATGTTGGTTTATCCACCCATACAACATCTTGATCCCACTAAACCTAAGCCATATAGGAATAAAGATAATCAATATTTTGCATATCACCAAACTTGGGGGCATATCATTAATCGATGTCAAAATTTTTAAGAGTATGTTCAAGATCTCATTGATCATGGTGACATAGAAATCAAGGATGAACCAAATGCATCTATATCCCTAGGTAAAAAAGAAGAGGAATGCCAAGATTCCATTTTTGATCATGATCAAGCCCTTCCCCTTCCAAAATAAGGTCCAAACACAACATCCATCTTCCATGGTCCCATATTTTAAAAATACTTCATTGAAGATGTGTCTATTCCCCATGAACCTAGTCCTCATAATTCCTTTCATGGGATTATATTTGTTGAATCTATTGTCCCTCTACCATCTTCCCTCACCCATGATTTGTTATTTTTAGGAATAATGGAGTTTTATTCTTATTTAGTAAACAAGTCTAAATAAGAGAAATCAATAAATAATATTACTAATTAAATATACTAATTTGTGAAATTGAATTGAAATTAGACCTTTATAAAAAATAGTAGTGAGAGAGAAAAAATCAAACTTATCTTATTTTGGACTATTCAAACTGAGACATGGTCTAGAAATTTATGTGCAGGATTAAGGCACTATCAAAAATAGGATCATGGACTTTATTTTTTGATTAGATAGGAGTTATATAAATATAAACCCTAGACTCTATCACTATAGTCCTTATCTAATGCTATTATCCTGAGGAATTAAGCTATATGGGTTTAGTTCACCTAGTCAGTGTGAGCTTATGTACCATTTTTTAGGTCTTCACTATCAACAAAGATCCCTCTAGGGATAATTATTAATGTACTTGTATCTTTTATGTAATTTAAATAAACTTTAGTAAATGGGGAAAAGGGGTTAGTGTATGTAAGATACACTAGATGTGCTTCACACCCCATGTGTGGGCACGTTGTTTACATACCAATAATCTAAGGAGGGATCAAGCCATATGTAGTTCTCCCTTTAATAGTGCTTGGTAAAATAGTGAATAAAATGCAATAAATACTAAAATTGGGTATGCTTAAGATGAATAGGGATTGGTGTAAGGACTTGAATTGGCTTGAAAGTGTATAGGCTGGTTGTATGCAGAGAATAGGGAAGATTGCTCGAGTGGTCTTGCTTGTATTCTTGCTTGCTTGAATGATATTTGAAAACCATTTATAAATGATATTAAAATGAAATTTTATAGGGATCTGTTGGTCATGGGTTAGATGAAACTAGACTAGGCCAACACAATGAATAAGATAAATATGGGAAAAATGGTAATCTAGGCTCGAATTGTGATTAGACAAGAGCATTGAAAAGGGGACACCTTAGGGTCTAGTGCTATATTCTAACTTTGGTTGTATTATCCTAAGTAGATGAGACCTAGGGGGATGGATTGGTCATAAAAATAGGGTCTTGGGTCAGCTGGGGTCAAGTTTGAAAGGTCACAAATGATTGGGAATTAGTGAAAACAAACCTGAGAGGGTTTAGAGAGCAAACAAGAGGGACCTAAGGCTTGGGTGTCTTTATCCATGCTTAATTTACCAATTTTTTCATTTTATATGACTATATTTCTCACCTTTATTCTAGTGATGAAGTAAAGCAAAATACTAGGATAAAAGAAAATAGAAAGTGTACCTAAAGTTACCTATAAAGGTGAAGCCCATGAAGCTTTTGATGATGAGTAATGTTGGATAGTGCATAGAGAACATGTTGCATAAGTGTGAATCTATGGAAGGAAAACAAAGAGTAAATCAGTTCTTATTATATGCAATATAAAATAAGAATGTACAAAGCTGGGTAAGAGGGAGGAAGATATATGAATGAATACACCTCACTAGGTATGCAAACAAATACAAAACCTATTGTGATATTGAGTAAGTCTGAGTAATCTTAGATGTGCTAGATGATGTTGTACTAAAATTTATATCATGAATGGAGTTGAGTGCTTAATTACCTAAAAAGTTGCTCAATAATACAAAGCATGGCCTTTTTTCTCCATTATCACCTACTACATGAAGTTATATGCTAATCAATGTCTGTATTATGCATCTAATCCCTTTGAATAGGTGGCTCAAGAATACAAAGGCTAACACTTTAGCTCTATCATTGCCCCATGAAGTGAATATACAAATTGATATTAGTATGAATAAGTATGTCATATAAGATGGCTATTGAAGCCCATGAATGCTCTATAAATATGATAATGCGCCATGGATAGTCAAATGTGTACTAATATCTAAGCCAATGTTGGGCAACTTAGAAAAGATGGAGATTAGGCTTCTATGAAAGCCACTCTAAAAATAAAAATTTGGTTTATGTGGAAGCCACTTGAGAACTTAGATAATTGAGAATGTGGAGGTTAGACTCATATGAAATCCACTCCAAAATGATGCCAACCACCTACAGATAGAATACGGCATGTAACTACTAAAAATACCTAGGTAATGCTAAAAACTGAAAGAAAAGAAACAAAAGTGTTGTGCAATCTGCCCCCAATCACTGGTGTCTAAAACATGGATTTTGATTTAGAAATTATACCAACTACCATATCTACAATTGCAAGTGAGAACCAATCATGCTATGCATGATGCCCCCTATGTCTATATTCTTTGAAAAAGTTGTATTAAAAACTATTAATCTAAACCGGTCTAATTATGCAAAACTGTAGCTAAACCTACATTTCTACCTACTTTTGGAAACCTTGGTTTTTCTATTGTTTATAAAAGAGAACAAAAAATAGACACCTTGGTGTCCAACACTATAGTCTAGCCTAGGCACTATTGTCTTGGGCTACAAAATGATCACTAATCTAAAATATTGACTATCTACCTAGTTTGTTTTGAGTGGATTGATGACTAGTTATTGTTTTAGTTATTTTGAAACTAAGTTTATAAATTGATTAGGAGCTTTGATCTCTATAGCAAAACCCCTATTTATTTCTCCCTCTTTTAAGGGTAGGAATAGGTACCTTGTAATGACTACCCTAAAAAGAAGAAGCCCTGTAAGTGTGTTAAGAAATAAATATGCATGATATAGCAATGATAATCAATAATATATCTCTAGATATAGCATGGTTTTATTTGATACATTATTAGATCAACAAGGGTATGGCTAGATATATGTAAAAATGTAATAGCATGTGAAATATACTGAATTGGAAATGAAAGTGTTAGTTATTAGTTTGTTAGTGGTTAGTTGGAGGGATGGATCATGATATCTATCAAACATCCAATAAAATAGGAAAATGTATGATATGGATCATGGAATTGAAAATAATGAGAAGCAAACAAGTAACAATAACATAATTCAAGAAGCATGTAAAGGTAGTTACAGGGCCACACAAACAAGGGACATGGGCACATGTCACTAAACTATAAATCAAGAATACAAGGCATGTTCAGATGCCACATACACATAAATGTGAAACAAGCAATGTTGACACAAGGACCATAGGCTCATAGAATATTAAAATAAAAGAACATTGGAAAATGTCTTAAGACACACAGATTAATAAAAGTAAAGGACATTGGAAAATGTCCTAAGGCACATATAGGAGACAAGTAGGAACTAGAAATATAATCCAGCAATATATGCTAAGCAAGAAGAGAAAACATGTAATAATTAGAAAGATAGAATCACATCTAACTAATAAAAGTAAGAGTGAAATTATGCAAGGCATGTTTAGTACAAGACTAGGTATATGGTAAGAGATACACAAGTGCTAGGTACTAGTGAAATGTCGATATAGTAATTTGTGTAATCTAGTAAGTAATGTACATCAACATGATAGCTAGTGGTGTGGTATATGAATGACATAACCTATATGGTGTAGTAATGTATAATATTCCCCCATTGGGTATGTATATTAATGTGTATCTCAATGTAGATTTAGGATTCCCCCTTAATGGGTAGAGTAAAGCAATCAAATAGCTAGATATAACTGCACACACTCAAAGAAGATCAAGTGAAGCATGATAATGTAGATAAATAAAAAAACAATAAGCATAGAAAAATAAATGTAATTCTAGAATAGTAGTATAAATGTAAATCATGGATGATGCATACAATCAAAAAAAATTTGGTTTTTTTGCTGTATTTGATGTTTTTGTGTTTTGAAATGTTAAATTGTTTTTGAATTTTTTGAAAGTTTTTAAGCTATGTACAATCAAGCTTAATAAAATATGTACAAGTAAGGCTGAAAAGAGCTGATACTAACTAATGAGTCTCATAAGAGACTCCTTATGATGCTATCTTGTATTAAAAAATTATAATGCATAATCATGGAGCACAATGGAAATGCTGAGACTGTGGCTTTGAAAGTTGTGTATGTTGTAAGTGATCTAAAATGCCTATAGTAGATACTAATTATGGGGTCCTCTTATAAATTTGAGAAGTGGATGCAATTATAGGCTCTTAGGGACCCATCTATAATTATGAGAAGCTCTCTAAACATGTGCTCTATGAGTATATGCATGAGATCTCAATGAAACTACTATGGGTGTGAATACTATAGCTAGAAACTATCTATAATCTTTAAGTCATGGACGTGTATAATTTTTTTGTGTTGGTGATGAAGGTCTTGACTATGGTTGAATCTAGACTAGAGGAAGAACTATAACAAGTGAAGGAGCTAAAACTATGTCTAAAGTGGTGCTAACCTAAGTGACATAGCTATAACCATGGGTGTAATCAACCTACTTATCTTCATAAACTTGGGTGATAACATGTGCCAAAATATTTACTTTAGGCATAGATATAGTAGTAGGTGCAGGATAAAATCTAGATGAACCAAGTTTGAAAAGAGGAGGGATAGATACAACCTCTATTTTGTTGTGTCTAGTAGTGATAGGAAGATACTTAAAAGTAGACAATGAATTATATGTATTTAGGTATAAAGTATGACTGTGAAGTGAAATATATGAATTTTGAGTGTTGATTTGTGCCATAATATGTTTATAAAGAGCAATCCATAGTAATCAAAGGATAAAAGGTATGCATTTTTTCATAAAGGAATAGAAACTTTTGACATATAACATAACATTTAGAATGCATTTAGCATGATAAATTTGAAAAAAAATCCACATGAGGAATAGAAAGCAAAGGATAGAGAACTATAATTTTTGAATAAAGGCATATCAATTTTTGACATGCAACATACCATTTTGAATGCATTTAGCATGATAAATTTGAAAAATTTTCCACATGAGGAATAAAAATCAAATGATAGAGAACATGATTTTTTGCATAAAGGCATATAAAATTTTGACGTGCAACATGACATTTTGAATGCCTTTAGAAAAATGGAGTTGGTAATTATTCTATATGAGCAAAAGAGAATATACAAAAAAAAAAATTAAGTCTTTTGAAAAATTTTTCAACTAATTTTGTAATATCATCCCATATAATAAAACACAAACATTATATGCAAAGGATTAAGCTTTGTACTGACATATGATATATTTCATCATTCATATACATGATAGGGCCCATTATGGTTTCCTTGTTATTTGTAAGAAATATAAGAAAAATTTGTACATAAGTGAGAATAATTTTTACATTTTGATTATGGATGTAAGGTGATACCCCAAGAAGCAAAATAGGAGCTAGTACATGCAACTAGGGATTTTTCAAAATTATTTTTGAAAATTCTATGAATTTCTGAAATTGAAATTGAATTTTTGAGTTAATAATTCAAAAAAAAATTTAGGAATTTATGGGAGAGTGATTGATTTGATGGGACCTCATAGATGTAACTAGGGTTTTGATAAAAATAAATTTTTGAAAATTACTATGAATTTTTGAAATTTGAAGTGAGTTTTTGATTTTAATATGCAACTAAAAATTCAAGAAATGATTGGAAAATTACTAGGAGCTAGTTGATGAAACTAGGGTTTTAAATAATTTTACTTTAAAATTTACTACAAAATTTTAAAAATTGAGATAAATTTTTGATTTATATGTGTAAGTAAGAAATCAAAAAATTATTGGATTAATGATGGAAAATTACTGGGAGCTAGTTTATGCAACTAGGGTTTGAAATAAATTTATTTTAAAATTTACTAAAAAGTTTAAAAAATTGAGAGGAATTTTTTATTTTAATATTCAAGAAAAACTTAGGAAATTGATGGGAAAAATCAGCTAGGAATTTTCCCTAGGGTTGTTAGGGTTTTTATGCAAAATTTGAAGTAAGTTGGGTTCACCAAATGACTTATTACTTTTGGGAATAATGGATTTTTAATCTTATTAAAATAAACAAGTCTAAGTAAGAGAAACTATTAAATAATAATCCTAATAAAAGCTATTAATTTTTGAAATTGAATTTCAATTAGACCTTTTCTAAAAATAGCAGTTAAAGAGAGAAAATCAAACTTAGCTCATTTTGGACTATTCCAACTGAGATAGGGTCTATAAATTTGTGTGCAAGAATGGGACACTATCACAAATAGGATCCTAAAATTCATTTTTTGATTGGAAAAGAGTGATATAATTGGACATCCTGGGCTCTAGTGCTATAGTGCTCTAATGTTATTATCCTGAGGATTTAAGCTTTATAATTTTTTTTGCCTACTTTACTGTGAGCCTGTGTACCAATTTTTAGGTCATTGTTGTCAATATACCTCCCTATAGACTTGATTATTCATGTAATTTTATATTTTATACAATTTAAAAAAGCTTTCGCAAATGGGGAAAAGGGGTTAGTGTGCGTAAGATGCACTAGACATGCTTCACGCCCTTTATGTGGGCATGTTACCTACATACCAATACTTTGAGGAGGGATCAAGCCATATGTAGTTATCCATTTAGGAGTGCTTAGAGAAATAGTGAATGAAATGCAATAAATGCTAAAATTGGGTATTCTTGAGATGACTAAGTACTGGTGTAAGGACTTGAATTGGCTTGAAAGTGCATAGGTTGCCTGTATGTAGAGAATAAGGAAGATTTCTTGAGTGGTCTTGTTTGTATTCTTGCTTTATTGAATGATATTTACTAAAACTTTCCAAATGATATTTGAATTGGCTTTTATAGGGATCTATTGGTTATGGGTTAGATGAAAGTAGACTAGGCTGACACAATGAACAAGAGAAATTAAGGAAAAATAGTAATCTAGGATTGAATTATTATTGGATAGGAGCACTTATAAGGGGGCACCCTAGGGTCTAGTGTTATAGTCCAAATTTGGAACTATTGTTCCAAGTAGATGAGACCTAGGGACATGGATTGGTCATGAAGAGAGGGTCTTGACTCAGTTGGGGTCGATTCTGAAAGGCTATGGATGACTAGCAATCAATGAAAATAAGCCTGAGAAGGTTTAGAGAGTAAGAAAGAGGGACCTAAGGGTTGGGTGTCTTTAGCCATGCTCAAGTTACCAATTTTTTCATTTTATATGATTAAAACACATCATATAAAAAACCCATGTTGAGAGGTCAATCATGGATAATGAATCTTTTACTAGAAACATTTCCTCTTATACATCAAAATTAGCATCAAAATCAACACAAGTCTTATCTACATCAAGATCATGTTCAACACCAAGATCTATATCAAATCCCTCATTATCAACATCATTCCTTATCAATATTGTAGTAGATAATTACTATGCCTTCCCTATTGAAGATACCTCTAATTTGGATGAATATCAATCACCATGCATATATTTTTATCCCACTTAGGATGATGAAGTCATAATAGAATTCTTACAAGCTTTATCTATTAAATATTGTCAAAGTGAATCTGATCCTGCTTTGGATGCGTATACTACAGTTAGTCTTAGTGATATTTTTATTGATCTTGAGGAGATTTTATTTGATGTTGAAATTAAGTCTCCTAGGAACCCCTATAAATATCATGTTTCCATATCACCACTCATTAACCTCATCATACCATCTCCACCACCTTCATCCATTATATTCCATTTTCTTCTCATTAATGATCATTTAATCACCTCCTTCCATAGGGATGAACAAGAACATACATCATTGGACCCTTCCTTGAGTAATATAATGTGTGCCATAAATACAAAGGTCTAAGACCATATTCAAAAGAACAATCATAATAATCAAGTCATCTTTGATCACATTAGTTAAAATCAAGAAGAGTCAAATCACCAACTTAATCAAAAGGTGTCTTCCCCTAGTGAAGTTCAAAATTAGGTACTAGGGGACTATTAAAATCATCATTATATATCAAGTCAAAATCCATCTCCTTTAGTCAAGCCTAAAGTCAAACACCATGAGGTAATTAAGACATAATCCAATCAAAAATTCCAAATAATGTCAAAAGCAATATCAATATGGCTAATAATCCATCAAATAATAAGATCAAAGATGAGTCATGAAGTTAAAGCATCTTAGATCTCTTATAGTACTTTATCAATTGGCACAAATCAAATGTGGAATGCCAAATATCTCTAATGATTTATGCAAATACTAGTCCTAATACTCTATCACCCATCACACCATCTTGTCATGAACCCATAAACCAATCAAGTCCTATCATCCATTCAAGTACCATACACCCCCATCAATATTTAATTCAATCCATACCTCCCATCACCCACCTGGGCACCATTATCTCTTCTAGGGGTGATGAAGATACCTGATTTAGATATCTAGATAGGTCTCAATCAATAATCATCAAAGATCACAAGGACATCAATTCGTATATCAAACATAACATGGTCCTAACATCACTCATCGTTAGAATAGGTGTTGGATAAAAATTTAGCTAGTGTCAACATTCTTGCATCTCATACCCATATCTAATAAATCAAGATGCCCAAAATCCAAATAAAAAACCTCGTCTAATGGTGAAAACTAGTCTTCTAGTTCCTTGGGTAATTACCATGATTAAAATTAGGTTAGAACATCATGGTAAAATAAACTATTATTCATTTTTTACCCTAATACTTGGGGGGTAAAATCCATCCTTTTTAGCCATCACACCCATCCCTTCTCAATCACATCCATATAGTATCCCTATATCCATATCACACATCTTATTTTCTTGATCATTCCTTTATTGTATTGAAATTTTTAAGGATGAGGAATGTGTTTTGATAAATTTTCTAGAATTATCTTGACATATCCTCCAATGGACACTCAAGCAGCTAAACATCTGGTTCTTTCATGATGTGGTCATGGACAATCCCTAGTCCCTTTTTCCTCGGTCCCCATATCCTTTTTTGCATCAGACTCATCCATTATTCCATCCATCCTCATCCCATTTTTTAGGCTTGATATTCCATTTATTAGTAACCCCATTTGTATGGTATACATATATATCCCAAAAATCCTTAAAAATTACAATATGTCAAAAACCCTAAAAACCATAAAATTTTAAAAAGACAAAAATAGTCCATCATGTATTGTCTTATGTCTAAAACCATCATCACATCCATATTCATGCCTTTAATATTTAAAAATAATGTCATCTATCCTCCTATTCTAAACCAAGGGCAAATCTAGTCTATATCAAGCTAATATTGACCTAGTCTCACTTTCACCTGATCAGTCCTTTATCCTAATCCTAATCTATATCCACATCCATATCCTTACCTAAGTCCTAATCCTAATAGTCATTGTTAATTTATATAAGTATATCCTAGGACCATCATCATCATCATAAAAAACTTAATCTACCCCATCACCTAATCACTCATCCCATCATTAGACAAGATGATGTGACATTGCATGTAGACACTTATGTGTGGGTTACTTGTCTATTCTATTTGGCTTGTTTGCATGTATCTTATTATGTAAATGTTTTCTTGTATTTATATTTTGATTTTTTGTTGCATCATGTCTCATTTTGTCTATTGGGTAATGAATGAGGATGTTATGAGGTTCTCAAACCTAAAATAATTCTTTTGGGTACCCTCAATGATGTACAATTTGTTATTTACCCATACACTTTGGCATAATATACTCTTTTTCATAACTATATAATGGGGCATAATTCCAAGTGTTATATTTATCAAACTTATATACTATGATGATCCTTATGATAGCTTTGATGGCTTGATCACCTACACCCTCATCATTTATCTAATCATCCTTATTCCCATCCCTAATCTAATCTTCTCAACCCATTCAACTAACATCCAATATTTTATCCTCATATCATCTTCTAAGTCATATCATATAATCATTACCATAATTATATCATCACTAATCATCATAATCATCTTATATTCCATCTATTGCCATTTATCCCTGAGTTAGAACTACATTGGCCTACAGTCTTTTCAGACTATATAGGCAATACTTGGCCACTTTTTAGTACCCAATGATAGCTCAGCCACTATCTCCTATTTACCCCTCATTCATCATCATGTCATCATCACATATTATATTATTCAAATATTTGAGCTATAATCATTCATCAACTAGTCTATTGGTCAATCACCATCTTTGCAAACATCTCCCTAATCTTTTTGTCAATTACCTGCACCTATTGATTAGGCCTAACAAAATCCCAACATCCATATTTTATTACATTAATTATCCTTTATTGGTAGATTTATCACCTATTTATTCCTTTTATGTGTCTTTACTTGGAGCATCATTGTTATTAATCACATAATGGCCTATTGATTTGAATTGTAGTCTAATTCTTTTCCTTTGTCTTTTAGTCACTCGATCTTATCATTTATTTTATTTCATTTCCTTCATCATATCATTTGAATGTAGGCTTTAACTACAATCATAATCTAATCATAATTTTATCCTTGCTTAGTTATCTCCCTTACATGTGTCATTACTTGAGATGCATCAAAATCTTGTGGCCCTTTAATCTTATCATCATCATGTTATAGTTGATTCCCCCTTCAGATGTGTTGACAACCATGATATAGTCATCTATAGTCCCCATGCATGTGTTTTTTCCCAAGGGATCATCCACCTGTAGCTCATTTCTCAAGTAAAATTCATATTCTTCATCTTTTATTTCACATTTGACATCTCATCCACTTGTCTCTCCATCTTAGCCCACCCATTGTTTCTTCTTTTGAGTGGCCATCCATCTCATTCTTCAACACATGTCCCCTTGAAGGGGCATCAAATCTACTAAAGTAATACATGAAATGGTTTTTATTTAAAATAACATTAATATTTCCTCTTCTCTCCACTCACAATGCCCTTTCAAAGAGGGGTAAAATATATGTATCTAAATTTGCTTACTTCATTTAATGCCATAAATATTACTATTAGTCGATACTAATTCCACTTATTTAATTTATCTTATCTAATCTCATCCTAAAATCACATATTATAATCATTTATCCCATAACCCCCATTAAAATTTCTTCATTCACTAACTATTTTCTTATCCCACTTCTTCATTAATTCTCCTAATCATCTCTTATCTTATTCTAATCCACACTTATCTATTATTTAGTAATTTTAAATTCTCATGGCCCACCTTCTAGCCTATTCATAGGCTCTCATATGACCCTAGTCTATAATCACATACCTAATCCCTATCTAATCCCCTAACTAATCCTTATTAACCCCTAATAGGATTATATAATTCTCCAATTCTATAATCCTCTTTAATCTCACCCTTCATCTCTAGAAGCCCATAATTATAAAAGCTTCCAAGGAATTTTTAATTCATTTTAATCCTTCCCTCCAAATTATATTTAAACAAACCATCCTTAATTTAAACCAAATCATGAATCCATAAAGTCTTCATGATCCCATAGAAATCATAACCAATCCATTAATCCATTGAATCTATGATCAAACAATCCATGCCACATCCTTGATCAAGCAACATAATGTTAATTTTTTGATTATAAGGTAATATAAATCCAAATTATCTTATTTTTAATCTATTTATTCATGGTTTATAGAAATCAACTTTAGAATTATAATTCTGGTTTGAATTGTGCATTCATCTATTTTCATTTTGGTTCTAATGACTCTAGATCTTACCTAGGTAGTTGGATTTTTTGGGTTTTAAATTGCATGATTTAATCCATTATAATAAAATTTCAATATACAATTTATATGACATATAATGCCTTTAATATACTATTTAAAATCTCTATATCACTCTCAAATACAAATATTACAAGGTCTAATGCCAAATATTGGTCCTGTAGACTAATCTTTAGTCTTCAGTATACACATTCAAACATGAACCAGTCAACCCATTTTGGATTTACCATTTTAATAACTTTAAATTAATTAAAATATTATTAAAATAATTTATATGACATTTATGTCCTAAAAACAACATAATAAGATCCTCTGCTCATCACTATAACTTGCTTACCCAGATCTGCTAGTTTATCTTCATAGTCATGGTGATAATGATCTTCAACACCCATGTAAATACTTTAAAAGAAATTAAATGCATGTGTATGATATTATAAGATAATTTTACCAATATAAAATGGATATATAACATGGTCATATATAAATATTGGTCTTTCAGACCAATCTCATAACCTTATACCTTTACTGTCTCATTTGTGCTAGACATGTCAACTTATGAGCAACATTTTCATCATATCCATTGACCTCCAAAACATATATACAAAATTAAAAGGTATTAAAGGTATTTAAAAAATAATATGTGAAATTTTACTCATCCCTAATCCATGATAACACATCTCTAATCAACTTCTCACTTCTTGGTTTTCTCATTGTCTGCACCATTAGGCCTGTTAGCAACTAGTTAACTTGTAAGACCAATTTAGCATACCTAAACATTAAAAATTAGTTATAAAACACCATGGGAATATATTAAAATTATAAATATTCAACCTTAATTCATTTATCAACTTTGACTTGGTCAAATTTGACTTCTACAACAAATCTTTAAGAAACAAGGTCTTTCTTGTAAGGTCCACTCACTCACCTGAAAAACAAATCACACTTGGTGGCACATAGGAGAGTTGAATACCTGTTTAAATATCTTAAATATCCATACCAATCCATTATTATCACTTTAGAATAATATATTTCATATCGGGTCACTTTTAAGGTTCCTTGAGGGTTTAAACCATCTTCCAATCTTAATGATCATTCATAAAGCTTAGTCCCTTATTACAAAAACCAATTTTTTAAAATTTGAGCTAGGACCCTTCAGGTTACACATGCCAATGAATACTTTAAAATTTTCTTGGGTTGAGAACTCTTCATTTTGTGTACATGAAATACCTTAAAACACTTTTTATTACATTAATTTGTAAACCATGATCTTAAAATTTGTGAACATGATTTAAAAATTTACAAAAAGTCTAAGAACACTCACATACTCACACATGTCTTGGAAACTAATCTTAATACCACATCTGGCCACCATCTCTCTCTTTACTTTCTAGGTCTTGAAATACAAGTCACATTAGGCCTTGAAACTAACCTTCTAACAATTATCCAAGATATCAAAACCTGATATACATGTCATAAAACCCCTTAACATGATAAAACATTACCATAAATTATTAATATGCCTTGACTATACCTCATGACACCTTATTAGGTTAGGTAAGGTCTGTAGGCTCATTTTGAGACTCTAATGAGTGATAAAATACCTCATATGCATTATAATTTTTTTTAATACAAACTCTTATGCCTTTTTGCATCATTTTCACTAGGCCACCATGCTCCTTCATGCACAAGACTGGGCATCCTATGCACAAGCCTTCTCAAGTCTCTTGCTAGGTTTAAACACTTGAAAACTTTGGAAAATGATATTTAAACACTATTTGATGCTTATAAACCTTAATAACATGTATTTTATGTTATTTATATAATATCATACCTTTGTACATACCTCTCCATGCTCATCATGCACATGTTCATGATATGACTATGCTTGTTATGACTAGGCTTCTCAAGAACCTTATATTGATGGACTAATACTCAAGCATGATTACCATACACTAAACCTTGAAATAAACCTTAGAAGAATCATTATGTTTCATTATAATACTCTCTCAATATAGAGACAATATGTTGCCTTCAAATTCTATCTTGTCACATGGCTTCCTTGTCAACATACCACTTCATCATGCATCTTTATTAGATGTATCTTGACATCAATGACATCAACCTTTACCTTGACATCAATGATAACACATCTTAATAAAATACTCATTTGTCACTGATGTAAATAAATTATTCAAATTGATCACTCTTATCTCCCCCAATCTGGTCAAACTCCCTTCTTGAACTTTCTCCCCATTTGACCTTAATGACAAAGGGTCTTCAACAAACTATCATATAGAATCACACCTTATTGAAACATAGGTTATTAAAAAACATAGAAACATGCTCCCCCTTACTCCATGCATAACTCCTTTGAATGGACTTAGGACATAAGTCCTCTTCTCAACATAGATGAAGCTTAGTCATCAACTTGAATAGCTACCCCTCAATCCAAACATCCACCATGCTTCTGCTAAAAGAAGAGTGTATTTATGAAGCCTGATGAAGTCACCCATTTTAATAAATAACTAAAATATCATAAGTTTAGGAAATTACTATATCACCATGCTCTCACATGAATGGATGTCCTTTAATATACCTTTGGGCTTGATTGGCATTATAGGCTTGATCTTTTCATCAACCATTTGATCATCAATATGGGATAAAAATAGGCATTCTTAACTTTATTTCATATCTGAAGCATGTTCTATCACAAAAAATAGTCCACTTTATCTTGCTACTAACCATGACTCATATTTCCTAGCTTTGGTTTCCATACATTCATTTGCCTTCTTTTTTGAATTTTAGGAGCTCGAAACCTCCTATTTTGATTTGATGGATTTATACCTCTATTAGGATAGAATATTGATATATGTTCTATATTATGATAATTATAGTAAACCATCTTATACATATCAATTGAATGATGTGAACTTTGACTCCTTTCATAGTCACATGAATACTCATTCTTAGAAGGTCTTCTACATTCTCTTGCTTTATGACCAAACTGAATGCACACAAAATAGTAAGCATTGAATGAATTGGAATACCTTATAGCATTGAGTTGTTTGATCTGTCTTTGCATGTTGACCTTCTTATCTTGAATATCCTTCTCTTTGACTTGAGCTACCATTTTTTGGTCTTATTTGAAACCAAGACCTATCTTGTCACCTGTATACTTTTGAATACTCAAGATATCATCTAGAGCCTGAGTGTTCTTTTCAAACTTCACAAAGCTCTTCACCTTGATAGATGCTTGATCCAACTTAGATTTTAGGGATTCTACTTCAATTTCATCCCTGATGCATTTTTCTTATTTATATTTTAGGCTTGCATTTATTACCTCTATCTATGCTTCAACTTGATTGATGATCTCATCATACTCCTTAGAAGTGTTACTTAATATTACCTCAAATAGGCTAATCTTCTCCTCATAGTCCTTAACTAATGATCTTAGTTTTTTATGCTTCTTCCTATAAAACTTCAAATCATCTAGGGAACTTACCAAATCGATCTCAATGTTCACTTCATCTTATTATTTACTTGATTATACATTAAACATAAGGCCTCTCCCATTTGAGAAACCCTCATTATTTGATTCTATGGCCATGAATAACATTTCATTATTTTAATGTTCACATTCATTACTACCATCATCAATATCAAATTCAATTAGGTCACTTACGTTAGAAGATTTATCTTATTTAATATAGAAGCTCCTCTTATTCTTTAAATTTCCTTTCTTACCTCCATACTTCTTGAGATCTTTCTTGTTTTTGCCAGACTTGTAGGCCTTATTGTCATCTCCATGATTTTCATCATGTTATTCATACTCAGTCTTATCCTTGTTAGGAAACATGGATTTCAAATAACTAATATTTACATAATTGAAACATTTAAAGGGTAGGTTAGCCTTGTACTTACTTGAGTCAAACCTCAATTTCCTTGCAAACATGGCTATTAGTTGATCACCATAAACATATGAAAATTACATATCCTTAACCTTCTTGGATTTTGATTTATTCTCAACTTTTAAAGTTTATTCCTTCTTGGGAGGTCTTCCTTCATTTTTTTTTTTCATTTCATATGCAGTCAAGATGCCATGAATCCCATCCATCACTACCTTGTCCAAATCTTACATCTCTTCTATTGGAGACACCTTAGAGTCAAACTTAGGAGTTAGTGATCTCAATTTTTTTTGAATAATAGTAGATTCTTTCACTTATTATCATAAATATATAATGAGATTAAAAACTTAATCAAGCCTCAATAATTAAGATGCAATGGTTTTATCTTCATTCATTTTCAAGTTTTCAAAATTTATTCAGTGGTTCTACAACTTGGTCATCTTCACCTTGGTGTCTCCTTTATAGATAGTCTTCAATTTATGACATATATATTTATCTAATTTATAATGGATTACCTTAATAATATTTACCTTTTATAGGTCATAAATAATGGCATTCATTGCCTTAGATTTATTTTCACTAGCTTTCTTACTTGTTGCATTAGTTGGTAGAAAAGGAGGAGTATTATAGTCATACACAACTAACTGCCAGATATCATGACCTTGTGACATCAAATATATCTTCATCCTAACATTATAAAAGACATAATTAGATCCATTGAATAATGGATCCTTACTGATATATAAACCACCTTGATATTTTTGACTAGACATCCTTGCTTCTACGATCTCCTTTAGGTTTACAGACCTACTTCAAAGGACCTAGAGTTGATACCAAATGTTGGAATCAAAATGAATGGGTAGGTGAATCAATATTCAAAAATTTATTATCAATTATACTTAACAAATCATCAACATAGAGATCAAGCAATGCATAAACAATAAACTATACAAGCATGAAATGAGATTGCATAACTAAACACACCATATATGTGGGAGAACCTCAAGGGGATGAAAACCCACTAATATCTGTAAATGGACTATAGTATTATAAAATAAACACCAAATTTATTTAAGTAAGAAATTAAAACGGAGTACCAAACCCAAATATATAAGCACTAACTTTACAAGGAGCACCAACCCCAGCTAGTTAATCACTAACTTCACATGGAGCACCAACCCTAACTAGCTAAGCACCAACTCAGCTAGGCTTTAACAAACGACTACTTACAAGGAGGCACCAACCCACCTAGATGACTCAACACAAACTCAGTCACCTAAAACACTTGATCAACTTTAGAATAACTTCTTTCTTATACAATAGATGATGATTTTCTTCTTCAAATCTTCACACACTCTTAACTTTCTCAAACTGATCTCTAGCCATCTTCGCTCAACTAGCCCTCTTCTTAACTTGATTAGGTCATATGAACTTAATCCTCATATGAAAAACATCTATAAAATATTAATCAATAATATTATACACTCTTTTGATGGTCTATAAGACCTTATTATACTCACCATTATGTTACTTTATTCACTTTCACTGTACACACACAATAGGCCTAAAATTGCCTAGGATTTATACAAGTCACTTGTTCATATCCTTATTAGCCAAAAAACACCCTTAGCCTCTTAGCTTGGACATGTAATGGATCTTATGACATCTCATATACATATATCAAACATTATTTGGGTCCTTTTAGGTCTGACACATCTCAATTAGGCCTTATCTCATCTTTATGTCTCTTAAAGACCTAATACCATTAGGTTTGTTCTAGGACATGCTATACATTGTATTCCTTAGAGCACCTTCAAACACTTAAAAAAATAGGAACACATCATATGAAATTAAAATATACCCCATATAGTCTCATATTTTTTCCATGACACTTTTTATCTCAAACCATTACTTGAAGTACACCATTAGTATTGTTTATATTAGACTTATGCATACTCAAAAAATCCATCTTGAAAAACTAAAGTAAAAACATAATTTTTAAAAAAAATCATGGAAACAAATCATATATTAAGAATATAAATTACCTTAGTATTATTACCATATTTTTTTTACTTCAAAACTCAGGGCAAAAGGACTCAAATCCTTTTCTAAAATTAGACCACTTAGAATTGCCAACTAGCCTCAAAACACAGTCAAAGAAACTTGATATTCAATACTTAAAATAATAATTTCGATGACCTATGACAAATTAAATATATTATTTGAGATATATATATCACTCTCAAATAAAATATCATAATTTCTAATTTCAAATATTGGTCTTATAGACCAATATTTAGTCTTCAGTATACATAGTCAAACCTAAACCAGTCAACCCATTTTGGCTTTAACATTTCAATCACTTTCACTGGAATCCAAGATTATGAAAAATATGGATAGAAAATTTCACTTCCAATTTCACACATTTTTTAACTTTTAATTGGTCAACTTGTTGAGGTTAATTTACCCCATTATTGAAAATGGGGACCCTTGTTTCAAATTTTTGCAAATTTGTGCTTTGAGTTGAAAATACCACTTGATCAATGTTATTTATTTAAAGATCATCCATACCTAGTTCTCATCTATCTTGACTCACATGTATCCATTTTATTCTTGTCTTATTTTCCCTATTATTGTTAATGGTTGCTTTTGTGTTTCCAAGTTGTTGGGTTAATGGAGTCTTAATATTATGGATAATGTCTAGGGTTTTGAGCTTTAATGATAAATTAACCCTTTGATTAGTCATTGGTTCTTAATTATTCAATTGAATTCATGTTTTATTATCTATAAAACCTTAATCTAATTCTTTTATCCTAAGCCTTTTAAATTTGAATTCAAACTTATGTGAGGTCACGTTATTTGAAAATTATGCGGGAATACTTTATATTTGTTTAAAATTTGGCTTGTATTTTATCCTAAGATATTGTTTGTGTTTATTCATGAATAATACCTCAGTATAAAATTTTGATTCTAATTTCTTTATTTCCAAAAACTCTTAAGTCTATTTTATCACCCACCTAGACTAATTAAATGTAAGGTTTACTTTGTTATATTTTATACTTAGTCTAAAGTATATCTTAAGTTTTAATTGTATTATTAATATAATTAAAACCTTAGTCCAAAAATTTATCCTACATCTTTTATATTCCCTGAGCCCTAACTCATTTATATTTATGGACCCATATGATTAATGTGAGGATGCTAGATGGTGAGATCTTGGAGCTCAAGAAAAATATCTATGGTTTGTGAGGACTCTTCAAAGTTAGTAAGTCAAGCACCTAGGTCGATGATACACATTCAATCAAGAAAAAGAGATCTGATGGTATGAAATTGAGGTTGAAAACACAAAATACCTATGAGCAAGTGTGGATATGAGAAGTGGAATGCCCATAATGTATAGTTAAAACTCAAACATTATCTTGAAGATTGATGGTGCACAACTAAGAGTACACATATTGATCAATAGTGAGAACTAAATCAAGACTTCAATAAAGCCCTAGGAAGAGCAAGAAGGTAATAAATGTCACCATCATGGAGATTGATATAAAAAATAAATTATTCATGGAGTAAAGGATAAAACCTAGATGATCTAGATCAATGGCACATGTTGATCCATGCAACCAAGATATAATAATGTGTATTGAAAGCTAACTTTTCAAATATACCAAGGATGAATGAGAAACTACCACATGGTGCAAAGACATTAGACTAGGAGGAAAATGATAAACATAAGCATAGAAAAGGCCCTTGAAAGTGACAAATGGAATAATCTTGGGTGCTAACCATAAAATTTGACCAATAGCATTCGATCTTTTAGATCTAAATTGACAGTGCGAGGAAAGGTAGATGTTCCAAAAATCTAAGACCCAATGAGATGTTGACATGTGTTTTAAAGGACAAATGGTAAATTTTTAAATATTAATGAGCTATGTGACACAACAGAGTCACATAAGTTCCAAGTTAGATTAAGATATTTCATGGACCCAAGAAGGTAAAGGTATAAATAAAAGATCTAAATACAAATATAAGTCATGAAGCTCTCAATTCAAACCTTACTTCTACCATTAAAACTCTACATGAACCTAATTGAACTTTAATAAAAAAAAACCTAGCACAATAAAAGCCCAAATTTTACCATATGATCATTATAATCAAGCTATGAATAGGTGAATTATCATTTACACAAGTATAATTCGATCTAGAACTAAAGTATAGTCCACTAGTGAGTAATTTGGCAAAATTCACAACAATGGCAGCTTAGAGGGGTGTTTCAAAGGAGGATGTGGAGTTGTACTTGACCACAAATGTAGAAGGATCTGTTTTCAAGGACACAGTATTCATTGCCAATGATTTGAACACTTGAGACAATAATTGGCCAAATTTGTTTTGAACCATTAAAAATCAATAAGAAATCACCTAGGAAGAGGAGAAGAATGTATCTACAAAAAGGTTGTACAAGGACATCGTCACCATTCAAATGATCGATTTGCACTACATATAACAAAATCCTAAGGTACTCCACTATATTAACATTATTGATCCTATTTTTAAATAGACTAAGATAGATAAAGGCATGATCATTAATGAACACACTCACAGGAGTGTTGTTTACTTTTTTACTATAACATTTTTAAATTATTACAAGTTGCTTAAATGACAAATTTGTCTAACTTAAATCAACTCTTGGGCTAAGGAAAATACTTTGATGACCATCTTAGCCATGTGTTTGGATGTTGGAAACCAAATATTTTCGAAATTTGATAAGAGAATCCTTATTAGCCAATTCAGACCTAAGATTAGGATGATTATGACCATGTTGAGTAAATTATGTGGAAATGCCACCACAACCTATGTTGATCTAGTATGGGTGTCAATTATCTACTTCATTGTTGAGAAAGTAATGGCCCTTAATTTTGGTGAAATTATCTTTATCTCTTTAAGTAGTCATATTTTTGCAATTAGGAAGAAGAAGAGTACTCAATTCTGCATGATGTCATAACTTTTAGATTCTCTTTGTGCAACAACAAAGATTCCTAACCTGAGGGAATGGTCACCTAGTGAAACTCAGAAAGTTCCACAATATTACTATAAGTTGCACATATTCAAGTATAGAGATAACATTTAATTCATTTGTGACTGCATCTATCCAACCCTTAGTGAGGCTATAACTGGTCATCCTATGGAGAGGGTCAACCCACTAGTTAGGAAGTATGTTGAGAATATGGGAGATATTTGGTTGTATCTAGATTATATAATCATCATAATTGAAAGAAATTAGATCCAACCACTCAAGCTAACCATCCATGTCCCTAATAATCTAGTAGAGAAAGAGGTAGCATATCAATTATTCTATTGCATTGATGGTCTATACAGGACCAAGAAGAAAGGACTCCTCCACAACCTCCCAATAACTATTGGGAGGACCATATTCAAACAATGGGAGAACATTAAAGTAACATCTAGATATAAAACATCCTTCAAACTAAAAATTGCTAAGCTAAGGCATTAGGACCCTTATCTAAGGTTTAAAGAGCATTTAAAGACCAAGGGAATGCTTTATGTGCCTTATGATCATTAGCCTAGTGCTTTTGACCCTATTTACACCAAAGCATATTCATACTCTAAGGTCACTAGAAGGTTGAAAGAGCACAACCTTAGACCTGAGTCCAGGCTTGAAATAAACCAAAAGGATAATGATAGATGGTAGTTGGGGCCCAAAAAATACCATTTATTAAGTAATGAACCTTCTATATCTCCATCAACTCAACCATAGGTAGAACTTAGACCTAGGATGCAAATTGAACATAGGTATGGAGAAAAAAGGCCAAATGAGGTTACTTCAAGTTCATCAGTTCTAAGACCTTCCATAGTAAAAGAAAAATAATTACCTTAAGAGGAGGTATATATGATAGCATTAGACCTTCATGAGACTATAGAGGATGTACTTAAATTTTTATCAATGGCTTATGGAATAGACGACGTAGAATCTAAAATCGAAGAGGCCAAAGTGAAAAAGGGGAAGGCAATATTAGACTTAGTTCCTATGGATACCCACAAGAGAAAGGTTAAAACGGCCATTATTCTAGTAAATAATAAGAATCCCAAAGTGACTTTCACTCCTTTGAGTGAAGTCGATATATATAGTGAAGAAAACTTGATATATGGTCTATCTATTCTAGAGTGGTTTTTTTATGAACCTAGATCATAGAAAGTGCCTAATGCACATCATCCTTGGGATATGATGTAAGCCATAAACATCCATGTTCATGTAGAGATCAAGACATAGATTATGGCTCTACAAAAAGAAGATGAAAGAATATTGGATGCCATAAGAGAACCAAGTGGAGAATAGATGAAGATCCCTACACTGTAGGTAACATAATCCTTAGTTGGTGTCAAGTTTGACCCAAAGACAACTAGACTATAGAGAGTAACATATAAGAAATTCATGGTTGGTGGAGAGGAGATAATTTTCTAAAAAGTAAAACCATTGACCAATTTGAATCTAGTGGTAAGATAAAATCTTGGTGAGAATCCCATATTTGGGGACAACATACTTGAATTGACCCAAGCACAATCATCATAATTTCAAGCTACCCTCAAAGGCATGAAACAACAAAAGGAGAATTCAGAAAAGCATGCTATATTGTTAGTACTGGAGGCCATGATAAATATTTTTGAAGCATCTTTTTTTTATATGTTCAAATCTTTGAAATCAATTAATCCATATTGAATGTGGTGAGACAATAGATTAATGTGGTTATGAATCTAGTCCACCAATGGTAGAACTAGGGCAAAAAAGTAAAGGATTTGATTAGTTTCCTAATAGAGGATAAAATTCATGTATTTGAAAAAATTATCTTGGCTCACCTAAATATGGCCATGGAAATTTTGGTAGACAAGATCAAGGGTCTAAGAAAATTGTCCAAGAACCTAAAGGACCTTAACAAAGATGGCAAACAATTGATAAGCAGGATGGAAAAGTTACTTGGGAGCATGATCACTGACCTGACTTCACTTAGCCCCATGGGTCTAATCACTAGTGAATAATTTAAGGTAAGATCTACTTAAGTCATGCATGATCTCACTTAGATCCAAGGTAGGACTAGGGTTGATAACCATGATATCATAGAAATGATCTTGAATGTTGAAGAAAGGATAGAGAATGCAAGGAGTGTTAATGAAGCCATGAAAAATGATGACAAATAATTTAGAGACCTAGAAGACCAAGAGTATGGATTCTTCATGGATCCTATTGTCATTTTGAAGCTAATAGATGAGAAACATGCCAAGGTAATAAAGATATTACAATAAGAATAATAAGGCACTTCAACATCAAAGGGATCTCAAGGCCAAGATTGTTGATTTAAGAATATTCCTTTTATAACTTGTATACTATTTTAAAAAGAGAATATTATTTTTTAAAGGCATGTGCAACTTATAAAACACATTACTTATAGATCAATCCATTAGGAAGTGTCTAGAGTATTCTAGAAAGATGTATAAGGGATAGTTGTCCCTGACACTTGTACTATTGTAATTTGACATGGTTGATCGACATAACTCATGAATTGTCTATATAAAGAGGGATTATCCATTATAAAAAAGAGTGATTTTTGAGAAAGAATAATTGTGCTAATTTTTGATCAATTAATGCAAATAGGGAAATTCTAAAAAGTTTGTCTCATTTGTATGTAATATTTTAAAAAGAGAATATTATTTTTTAAGGGCATGTGCAACTTATAAAGAACATTACTTATAGGTCAATCCATTAGGAAGTGTCTAGAGTATTCTAGAAAGATGTATAAGCGATAGTTGTCCCTGACACTTGTACTATTGTAATTTGACATGGTTGATCGACATAACTCATGAATTGTCTATATAAAGAGGTATTATCCATTATAAAAAAGAGTGATTTTTGAGAAAGAATACTTTTGATAATTTTTGATCAATTAATGCAAATAGGGAAATTCTAAAAAGTTTGTGTCATTTGTATGTATGAATTGCCATGGTTTCTCTCTCAATTATTTAATTTGAAATTCAAATTTGAATGGTTCCTATTTATTATTAATGTACACTTTATAAATATAGAGTTTTTAACTTATTCTAATGCTAGGTTGATTTAAATTTCTTAGGTTCATTTCATTTTCTATTATCTTTTTTTGGATGTGCTTATGTTATTTAAATACAGGAGTAAATCTTCAAAGTAAATCAAGTTCTTATTTGTATTCGTTTAACTCCTCAAATGCTTACCTGATGTGTAGTAGGATTTGAGATTATGTTATTTCATGTTTTACATTAGTTTTATGTACATATTTGGATGATATTTTAAATTTTTCATAATATCTATGTTTAAGATCAACAAGATCAACATGTTCCTTCTCTGCCCTACCCTTCCATTTGCTTATTCCTTTGATCAATTCACTTTAGAATAGTTTAATTGTAAATATACACTTTAACTTAGTCTTTATATTTATTTATTTGAACATAATTCACTTTACTTAGTCAATATTTCTTTCATTTTCATAAAGATTAACTATTAGGCTATACTTTCTACCAACAACCAAACTTTATAAATATTGTGAAACAATTCACTTGTTCTGATATTATTACACCAAATATAACAAGATTATCATAACATGTAACTCATGCATTGGATTCTTTTAATTCAAGATTGAGTAGTTTTTCTTAAACATTCAGAACCATCTATAATACAACTACATGCACCAATAGGGAATGTGTTCCACTAGTGCTAGAAGGAGGGCCTTAGTTAAATCTTTGTAAATTTGTGGTAACTTTGCTAATTTTAGTAACTTCTGTTCAAATATCAATAAATTCTTTGAATACTTATTTTTATTTAAGCATATTTATGTAAAGATCATTGATACACATGGTTTAAAACCAATCTTTGGGCTCATTTAGCTAAAGATTATTGTGTTTCAAAGATTCATGGTAAATATTTTCAAATGTAGATCAACTCTGTAAATCTTCCTTGTTTAAAATTAGTGACTAGAAATTTTCTCAAAGATTGATTGATCCTTTGCAAATTTAGGTTTATTTGAACTTAAACATGTAAATATAATTTATATTATCAAGTTTAGATATATCTTTGAGCTTATTTATTCAAATATATTTTTTCTTTCAAGAGATGTACATAAATTTATGCAAAGCTTGCCTAACTTAGGAATCTTAAATGTGTAAATATACTCATAGGTAAGATTGGACTATTATTTGCAATAATTGAGCTAAAGATCATTCATATTTGTAAAGATAAGATTTCTAAGTTGTATTTTGGACATGACTCAAGATTTACAAGATAGAACTACTAAGAGTCAGGACTAGGTCAAGGTCTGAATCAAGATTATCTCTCCTTTTATTAGAGGATCATAGGAAAGCAAGAGTAGACAAAGGTAAGTGGAGGGTTTCTAAATATTAACCTCATCCACCTATTCAAAGTGAACATGTGTTAAATATTTATCAAGGTATGGCTTGGTTAGGTGGATATTCCATCAATGTGCCTGGTCATTACATGACCTACCTCAAAATCTTGAGAAATAATTTCCATCTTTCAGTCCTAATGGTATTATCATAGCTAAAGAACACATTAAATCTTTTAGCATTACTTTAAGATTTTTAAATGTAGTTCATGAAGTTGTAGCATGTATATTGTTTCTATTTACTTTTAAATATGTTACATATGAGTGGTTCCTCAATCTTCTTGATAACTATATTACTAGTTGGAATGATTTTAACAGGATTTTTATTGATCAATTTGGTAAAATCATGAGTCCTTGCAATCTATATCAAAAATTCACCACTATTAAAAGATATTATAGTGAGACCATTATATCTTTTAATGCTATATTTTAGAATATGTTTAGTAGAACCATAACTCCTTATAGACCTAATGAGGCTTTGGATTTATAAATCTACAAGGATGTTTTGGACCCCATGATTTTTGTGTTTCTTAAAAGGTTTTTTTGAGTCATAAACACACTGGCCTTAGCCTATGATGAAGCTATAACAATTAATGATCAATTATAACCTCAAGGTCAACTTGCATATGCCATTCCCAATGTTAACCCCAATTTCCTAGCACTAAATGTCATTCCTAATGCCAATCAGAATGTGCCTTGTTTAAATCAGACACTAGTCTTGAACCAATTACCCTTAAGCCATGCTTATCTTAGCCAAAATTTGGGATTCTTGAATAATAATGCTTCAAATGGATTTCATCCATAGGGAAAAAATATTTGATGCCAATAAATAGTAATAATAATCAAGTTCATAACTTAGAGGCACCAAAGAATGAGAATGAATCCATACTTAAGATGTTTAAAAAGTGAGTAATGACTTCCTTCAATTACAAAAGCAATTAGGCAATATAAGGGAGAACTCCAATAGGAATTAATCATATCAAAGGTTTAATAGACCTAAAAACCAGTTTCACAATGGTAATAATGGCAATAATAATAAAAATAATGAGTCATCATTAGGTAAGAATAATAACCTTGAGATTAATATTTGTGATGTTGCTCTAACTTAATATTCTAGGGTTCATAATACTTCAAGGCATGGTGACTTGGACTACATTGAATTTTGTAATGATTTTAAGTTGTTTTAAAAGGATTTGAATACACTTAAATATGGATCTAATAGAGATAATTTTATAGGTACCTCTAGTTACTCAAAATCATCTAAGTTTGCTAATACAACCATGATGGTGGAGATATTTGACTTCCCATTCTAAGCAGAAAATGACCCTAAGATACTCCTAAAGAGGTGCACACTTTTTAGTATTATTTAAAGAAGACTTATCCTTTGAGAAATAGGGATCAAAAACAACCTTTGACTACTTCAACTCCACTAAATAATTTTGATAGTCCTCCTGATCCTACAACTAACAATAATCTTAAGCCTCCAAAGGGAAGTACCTCTAAGCCTAATGTTGATTCTTATAGTACTTATAATAGGGGTGGGTAAAATATAGTTGAATATATGAAGAATATTGAGGCCAACATCACAATGTATTAGCTGACTCAAATATTTGAGTAAAGAGACTTGTTACTTAAATCTCTACCTAAGAAACTTGGTAAGCCACCTAAGGCTAGAAATGTTAATGTTTATATGTACAAGAATAAATTAGATGTTCTACCTTTCCTACAATTGGTGTGAAAATTTATCAGGTGAACAAATCAATGAATTCATGTCAATAGCTTGGGAAACTAAGTCCCTCTCCTATTAGTAGGTAGAGCTACCTTTATTGAAAGCAAAAATGGTAAATAAGGAAAGTATTTACAGACATAAAAAAAGTAAATCATGGGTAGTAATTTTAACCTAAAATTATGAAAAGGAATTTTGAGAAAGGAATATATATATATATATATATATATATATATATATATATATATATATATATATATATATATAAGAAGAGATAGACAAGGGACAAGTTATGGAGGCAACAAAATCATCACATTAGGAATCATAAACTAGATGAATGTGTTGGAAGAAGATTTTAACTTTAGACTAGGAAAACCTCTCTCATTCAATGGGTTTAAAAAGATATAATCACATCCATAAGGGTATGAAACATACACCAAAAATTTATTTAACCCTGATAACAAAATTTGACAACTTCTTGTATTTTCTAATAGAAACAACTAAGATATTGACCCTATTCCCACTGAGATTTTCTCATATATGGGAAATATTAATTACAAATCAAAATATGAACTTTGTAATTTAATTCCTTATTATCTATAGTTTAAAATTTAAGACAATAGTAATGAAAATCAACTAAGATGAATTAAGTAGAAAGACATAATTCCAAAAGATATAACTAACTCAAAGTTTAAAAACACCTTTCTTGTATTGATTTTGAAGAGTAGAAGAATTGATCTCTTTGCAAAGATTTTACCTAGATTTTATCTATTTCAAATCCTTAATATGAGATTCTAACTTGTATTTATAGGAAAAATTGGGTGGTTATGGTGAAAAACCACCTAATTTGCCTTTTTATAGAAGTGCTAAAACACTAATAAGAAATTATAATTTTTGTAAAGGTGATAAATCTTCACAAACAATTAACACTACTTATAAAAGCATATTAAAAAATTTCACAGCTTGAAAAATCAAGCTAGATCAAAATTTAAAATAGGGATTTATGAAACAAAAGGCACATTTACAAGAGAGGGAAAATGTAAAAAATTGAAACTAGGTACAGAGAAGTAAGGAGAAAAGCAAGAACACAAAAAACAAGTATTCTTTCTTCTTGTTGTCATATTTAAAATTCTCTCCCTTTTAAGAAGTCATCAAATTTCTACATAATTTTCCTAATCAAATCTTCATCTGGCCCATCTGTGTACCTATAAGTAATATCTATCGAATAGTCCAACTCTTTTATCTCTTGATGCTTACTTCAAAGATTATTCACTTTCATATTTAAACCATCCAAATTTACTTGGCACTTGGATAGCTGATGAAGTTCTTCATAACTGAATGTGGATGAAGAGATGATGTATTGAATATATTTCATGAATTTCTTGATGATATTTTCAATAAAAATCACATTTCCTTATTGATCTCTATCATTGACAAAGTGATAATTCAACTTCTTGACGTCAGTGCCAAATCCCATAATTGCATCATTTCCTAATGTCCTTAGACTACTGAATTTATGAACACATTATTGAAGAGATTGGATTATAAATTTAGTGACCCAAAGGAATTTGATTTGATAAAAAATTTCATCTCTATCGATTACTCCTTTTTCAACAAGGTCATTAGAAGAGTATTTGGAGAATTCGACTATCCTAGGTAAAATTTCCTCCCAATTTTGTTTCTCCTGAGCATATCCACTTTCTTTTATTGCCATTTGTTCACACTATGAGTAAATTTCAAAGAAAAATATTACTATGGCACAGATTGCTGATGTTCCCTAATTTATAATCTTCTCGATCTAGTCTTTCACTGGATTACCCATTTAACCCACTTCTCTCACCTTTTCTAGTGTCTCTGAATGTAGACATGACAAAGAAATAACTATTTGAATTGGCTTGATCAATCTATGTATCAATGAGCTCAACTATTCCACTTTAGCTTTTAGTTCATCTTTGGTCACTTTGTATTTGTCCATTTTTTCAAAAATAGTGCCAATTTGTAATTGAATGTCTCCTTTCATCCCTTCCCTAGTTGACTTACCCAAATAAATTATGGAGACATGATTAAATCAACATTAGCTTATAACATATCTTTTTCAACCAGAGGAATAACTACTTTTGCATATTTCTCTCTGTTCTCATCTGTAATCATTCACAAGACCATTTTCACCTTCTTTGGTCTTTTCAATTAAGAGGCCATCAAGGTTTAAAAATCTATTTCTTTAGGTTCAACAATCTTGTTTGTCCTCTTCACTATTGTGGATAACCAATTTGAAGTTGTTGTGATTGCGAAAAGGAATGAGGTATAAGTTGAAGCAATTGGGACAACCTTAGTTAATTTTGGAGAGGGTGTTCTCTCAAATGGGGAACTTTGAGATGAGAGTTTAATTTGCTCTTGTGTATTGGTTATTTCCATAGGAATATTCATAGAAGGTACAATGGGTAAATCAAGATTTGAAGGAGAAGATGGAGGAGTGGGAAAAATTTCTTATAGAGGATAAACAATTATTATAGGGAACACTGTATCATATGAAGCTAAAACTTATTGTGTTATGTTCTCTACCAATTCTTGAGAGAAATGATAATTATCAATTGGAAATTCATGAGAAACTAAAAGTTTGGGAGAAGAAGAAGAATAAACATTTTCACTAGATTGTTTAATCTTTAACTTGTGTGGTTTTCATGGTTGAATCTCTTGTTGAATAACTTCAAGTTCATGTACTTCTTCCACCATGAGAGTTTATTATCTAGGACCTACCTCATCCATGTTTGCCTACTCATCTTATTACTTATAAAAGCTACCAAGTTTGTCTTCTCCAGGAGGCATAGGAAAGTCAACATTTGCAAGATTAACCCCTTATTTTTTAACCACTTGAGAGTCCTGTGAAGTAAATTTCTTGTCCTATCCCTAAGAGAAGTAGATTATCTTCTATCCTAATGTACCACAAGTAATGGCTTTGCCGTAATGTCTTCCCTTTCAAATATAGGGTCCAACATGACCCCATGATCAACCAATTGTTTTGGTACTTGCATTATACTAAATTCTATTATTTGTTTCATGGTAAATGGTGAGTAATCCATGATCTTTACTATTTTCTCATCTTCATAGTAAATCTATTAATCTTCAATGTGAGGAACATTTTGAAAAGAGGTCCCAACATTATGTCCAACAAATCTTATATTATCAAAAATCACCCTAATCTCAAATGTCATGAGATTGAATTCAGACATATAATGTTCTACCATCTTAGCTTTCACCAATGAAGTACAAGTATACCTACCAATTGAAATTGGAAATTTGATTCTTGTTTTGAATTTACTTATTAGCAACTTATGCGTTTCAACAAGTTGTCTTGTCAATTCCATCAATGTCGAATTATCACTAACATATCTCAGACGCATATAAAGATATATATCAGAACCACCAATTCTCATATAAATAAATGTTGAGAACTATATAAACCAAGCACCCCACTTGGATTTCTTATCAAAACTCTAACTGACATCATGGTGTTAAAAAGATCCTTCTCAAATAGCTAGATAATGAAGTGAATAAAGCAATCATTAACTCTTTTGAAGTGATGAATGCTTTATTTCAGTGTCAACTGGGGATAGAAATCACACACAATTATTTTCCTAAAATCACCCACTGTGTGTAACCCATCAAAATACCTTTACCTTGCTATGATACAGATAAGATATGAAATCATGTAGAATTTTGATGATTCTTTTACTTTTAGGAGATGCGTATGAATTGAATTGTTGATCAATTCACCCCAATTGATATGATAATTATTCTAAAGGATGATATAAATGAAACTATACATCCAATTATAAAATTTCTTAGGCATTTGATTTCCCACCACCCTATGCAACAAAGTGATTATAGCACTTATCTCATCTTTGAAGTCTGACCTAGGGAGATCCTTGGGAAGCTGAGTAGAAGAATGTTTCTATTTGATCAACCATGATTTATTAAATTTCTTAGAACATGATGCAACATTCTTATACTAGAAGCTCTGAGAGGACTCAAGAGTCAAATTCACAAAAGTTTCATTATCTAAAAGATGGATAACACTGTCAATTTGTTTAGGAGTGAAGCTCACTACCAATTCTCCTTGAGAATATCTTACCTCACATGTTTGCACATTATAATGATTTGAAATGGTCAAAACCAACTCAAGAGACTGCATTGATAATAGAAATGATGTTTCATGTGCTAACCCACTATCATTAATACTCTGACCAAAAACCATATTGTGCACCATGTTCATTCTTTCCTAAAACTCACCTAGGTCGATATGACCAAGATCAGTATTAATGATATTTTTTTGTTGGAGTCTAATGGTGAGAAAAGAGCCATTCCTTGATATTTATTTTCATGATAGCTTTGTCTTTGCTTGAGATTAATGATTTTGGTATAGGTGATGAAGACATTAAATTTTTTGAGGAAGCAAGTAAGAGAAAAAATTTATAAATTGACTTTTACTTACTGAATTTGGTAAAAGTGAATAACTCGATGTACAAAAATCTATTTGAATGGTTTAAAGAAGTTATACTGGTAGTTTTGGTATGCAAATCACTCTTGAGTCTTTAAAATTCTCCCTGGTCAATAATATTTTCTCACCTGATTACTTTGCCCAATTTGAAATTTCTCATAATCAAATCACTTTTTAATTGCTATACGGCTTCTATTGATAGGTGTAAAAGTGATAAATTAAAAATTTGCAATTTCCCAACTTTTAATTAAAAATCCTACTCTTTAAATTAAAAATTCTTCTTCCTATTTGATTCTAATTCTAGAATAATGAAATGAATGGCCAACTGATCCTTTTCGCAAACTTAAACTTTTATGAAATCCTTGAGACTTGAATAGAATTTTTAGCAAGCCCACCACAAGAATTAAGAATTCAATTTTTTAATTTTGCAAATCTATGATGATGTCTTTTTTGGCTCTTCTTAACAATTTATCTAATTTTTTTTTTGGGTATCTTCATGTATTTTTAATATTCCTCGGGTATAACATAGACTATACAACTCTTTATTTTTGGGAAATTAAAACAAGAATAAAATTTTTATTCACTTCCTCCAATCTTTCCATTGCCTTTCGTGAGGATGCTCATACGATCCTTCTTTACTTGTATCCCTAGCCAAAAGAAATACAAAAGACATATTATTTATATTAAACCTTTACATTAATGGCATCACCCTCCCTTAAAAATGACTTGGTAAATCATTAATTTCAAAGATTGTCTTCAGCTGTATGATGCTTCTCTTTTAGGTGAAAACAAACAAAATGAATTTACTTTTTTTCTGAAATATATGATATGTTGTATGGCCTCTTTGGATTGATTCTCCTCAGGTGTCACTATACAATTTTAAATGGGATAAGCATATTATATTATTAATAGGCTTGATTCTCTTTTTTTTTACTTGCCTCATTCCATAATTGGGCACAATTTTTAGGCCGTATGGCTAGAGATGGTTGGAAAGAATATAAAGATTGCTCTTTTAAAAAAATATATATATGCTTCTTCTCTTAAGTTGGGCATAGCTCTCAAACACACTTGTATGGCCTTATTTCTCCTTTAAATGCTGGGCATAATTCTTTATCAGGATAGGCATTTTATATTCTTGCTTCTTTTATTCACTTTCTCATTTTCTCAGTTGGGCATAATTTTTAAGTTGTATTACTAGAGGTGGATAAAAAAATCCAAAAATTGATTATTTTTCTATTTCTATCTTTATTTCTTAGGATGTTGGATCACTGAATAATCCCTTTTATAATTGAATGAATAAAAATAAAAAAATCAATTTAAATTTGCAATCAACAAGTATTTCAAATGATATTTTAGAAAATTAAAACTTCCCTTTAGTGCCCCTCGAAGAACAATTTTCAATTTGTATGAAAGAAAATGAATAAATATCTCATGAGGAATCAGAGAGAATAAGTCAGTTTAGCATGATCTTAAAAAAATTATTCATTTGCACGATCATAGGAGGAAATTGTGGGAATTACGTATGGGAAAAAGAACCTTGAAATTCTCAATGGGAATTTGCATGGGATTGAAAAATTATTTGCAATTTTGAATTTCATGGAAGGAGTGGAAAATGGAATTTAATTTAAACTTGAAACTCAATTTTTTTTTTCAATTTTCATGGAACCAAAAAGATTCTGACAACTTGCACCTGAAAAAGTTTTAGCAATTTGCACGAAAAAGCCTTTTTTTTATATTTGTAATTTACAACTTCCAAACAGGAAAATATATTAATGGAATTTTGGAGGAGTGAAAAGGCTTTAGAAAAATTTCCATTTCTAGAGAAGCAAGTGATTTCTAATGCATGGGAGGATTTAGACAAGCTTTGAATGCTATTGGGGCAAAATGGGAAAAACATTAAATTTTTTAATTAATCAATCTTTTTAAGTAATTGATTAATTATTTTTAAAATTTTTTTACATTATTCAATTTCATGTAAAACTCAAATTTTAACTAAATATTTTATTGTAAAAATGATTTTTTATGATTTTTACCTAATTTTTAAAATTGGAGATAACAGCTGGCTCTGAATGGGATTTCAAATTGGAAGGAATAGAAAGAACTTGAATCTTCTAGTTTTGCAAGCTTATCCACTAGGAAATGGAATCTTCAATTTAGAAATGACTCGATCAACTAATAAATATCTGATATTTAACAAGATGATGGGTCCTTAAGCCATCAGAATGCTATCACATGTTTAAATAACCATGTTTACAAGGGTCAGATACTCAATCTAACAAATGCTATCACATGTCATTGATAGTATATACGAGTGTCAGGTACTCCTCATGATATGTGATATAACATATATGGTGTGTTGTATGGCCTCTTTAGTTTGCTTCTCCTTGGGCATCACTGTACAGTTCAAAATGGGCTAAGCATATTGTATTATCAATAGGTTTGCTTCTCTTTTTTTACTTGCCTCATTCCATAGCTGGGCACAATATTCAGGCCGTACAACTGGAGATGGATGGAAAGAATATAAATATTACTCCTTTAATATATATATATATATATATATATATATATATATATATATATATATATATATATATATATATATATATATATATATATATATATATATATATATATATATATATATATATATATATATATATATGCTTCTTCTCTTAAGCTTGGCATATCTCTCAAATGCACTTGTATGGCCTTATTTCTCCTTTCAATGTTGGGTGCAATTCTTTATTAGGCTAGGCATTTTATATTCTTGCTTCTTTTATTCACTTTCTCATTTTCTCAACTGGTTGTAATTTTTAGGCCGTATGACTGGAGGTGGCTAAAAAAATACCAAAAATTACTTCTTTTTCTAATTTATATCTTTGTTTTCTAGGATGAAGGATCACTAAATAACCCATTTTATAATTGAATGAATATAAATTAAAAAAATAATTTAAATTTGTAATCAACAAGTATTCTGAATGGTATTCCAAAAAATTAAAACTTCCCTTTAGTACCCCTCAAAGAACAATTTAAAATTTGCATGGAATAAAATGAATAACTATCTCATGAGGAACCGGAGAGAAGAATTCAATTTATCATGATCTAAAAATAATAATTCATTTGCACAATCACAAGAGGAAATTATGGGAATTGCATGCAGGAAAAGGAAGCTTCAAATTCTCAATGGGAATTTACATAGGATTGAAAAATAATTTGCAATTTGTAATTTGCATGGAAGGAGTGTAAAATGGAATTTAATTAAAACTTGAAACTCAAAACATTTTTTCAATTTTCATGAAACCAAAAATATTCTGGCAACTTGCACCCGAAAAGGTTTTTACACCAAAAACCCCTTTTTTATATTTTTGTAATTTACAACTTACAAATAGGAAAATATTTCAATGAAATTTTGGAAGAGCAAAAAGGCTTTAGCAAACTCTCCATTTTTAGAGAATCAAGTGATTTTTAATGTACAGGAGGATTTAGGCAAGCTTTGAATGTTATTAGGGTAAAATGGGAAAAAACATTAAAATTTTTAATTAATCAATATTTTAAAGTAATTGATTAATTGTTTTTCAAAATATTCTAGATTATTCAATTTCATGTAAAACTCAAATTTAATTGATGATTTTCTCATAAAAATGATTTTTTATGATTTTTACCCAATTTTTAAAATTGGGGATAACAATTGGCTCTAACTGAGATTTCAAACTGGAAGGAATGGAAAGAACTTGAATCTTATGGTTTTCTAGGCTTATCCATTAGGCAGTGGAGTCTTAAATTTATAAATGACTCAATCAAGTAATAAATATCTGATCTTCAATAAGATGATGGGTCCTCAAGCTATCAAAATTCTATCACATGTTTAAATAATAATGTTTGAGAGGGTCAGATACTCAATCTAACGAATGCTATCACATGTCATTAATAGTGTATACGAGTGTCAAGTACTCCTCTTGATATGTGCTATCACATATCTCAAAATATAGTGTATGTATGTATCAAGCACTCCTCTTGATATGTGTTATCACATATCTCAAAAGACAATATATGTGAGTATATTTTCATTACGTGTTTTAACAAAAATGAAGATGTGATGAGGAACTTTTTGCTTATGAGTCAACCTTACAATAATTTCCATAAATTGCTCCCAAACCTCTAAAAAATTGTCAAATGGCTTGTAATGCCTCTTCTTCAATCATCAAGTCTACTTCGCTCATTTTAAGTGCAATACCCTTATTTTTTTTATAACATGCTCAAAATTTGAATTAGACTATTTAATGAAGAGACCCATGGAAAACCTATTCAATCTATCATTCTTCAAAAAAAATGTTATCATCCATGACACTTTTGAAAAGAGATTAAAGGAAAATGTACGTAGTGAAAAAGGAACCAACACGAAGAAATAGGAGCAACAGACAAACTATCACTTTTATTAAAAAATAAAATGCAAATGAAAATGAAGAACGTGAAAGAAAAACACATCCAAAATCATATCTACATATGTACAAAATATGATCACCTAATTATTAATATAAGTAGTGCTTCAAATATTTCCCACTAAAAGGTAATGTTAGATGAGTCCCATCGTGATATGCCAAGTAAAAATTATTGTTACCATAAAAGTGTCTGATATGGAATGGCCCCATCCAAAGTGACTCAAATTTACCATGAATCCCTTTAGGTTCTCTGTGACTATCCCAAAGTAGAACCAGATCTCCTCTTTGAAATTGTCTTTGCTTAGCCTTTTTGTCAAATAAAAATTTGACATGAGCCTAATGTTATGTGATCCTGTCAACCACTTGTACCCTTTTTTCTTCTAGTTGCTAAAGATAAAAGATCGTTTTATCCAATGAAATTTCAAAATTAGGATTTTCAACCACTCTAGACAATTGTAAAGCTAGTAACTCAAGATTTATGGGGATCACAACACCGATTCCATATAAAATCTAAAAAGGAGACATACCCAAAGCCTTTTTTGGAGTTATATATGATCTGCCCAAAGAGCATCATCTACCTTTTTATGTCAATTCATCTGATTTTCATCTACCACCTTGTGCATGATTATAAATAGATTCTTGTTACTCGATTTGACTTAACCATTACCTTGTGGATGATAGTTGGATGAATGGGATAGATAAATTTCATATCCATATAAAAATACGATCATCTCTGAGGAAGAAAAATTAGATTCATTATTTGTAACAATCTTATATGGGATTTTATATCATACCAATATATTTTCTTTGATGAAATTACAAATAATTTTTGAAGTTGTTTGTTTCATAAGAATTGCTTCTACCCATTTAGTGAAATAATATATTATTATGAGAACATGAGTTTGACCTAAACTTGAATGAGGGTTCAATATACCAACAAAATCTAGTCCCCATTACTAAAAAGGTTCTTTAATTATTATAGGTTGAAGAGGAAGTGCTGCTAACTTGGGTTTACCCATAAACTGTTGGCATGCTTCACATTTCCTTGCCCATCCATATGCATCTTTGGAAAGAGTCATCCAATAATAATGAGCTATGAGAACTTTTTACACTATTAATCTGGAAAAAAAGTGTCCTCCACAAGCTTGGTCATGAAAAGCTTGCAATAAATTTTTTTGTTGTTCTTTATCCACACACCTTAAAATCCATCAATACTTTTCTTAAAAGGTGTGCCATCTGAGATAACATACTTATTATCCTATAATTTAACTATTCTACATTGTTTGGCATCTAAATGGGAAGGGCATTCTCCATATGTTAGGTATAAATAAATATTATAAAACCATTCATTGATTGAATTGAAAAATAATATCAAAGGAATATCCAGATGATCTTGTTCATCTAAAACTGTTAAAGATTCGGATTGAATAGCTTCTTGTTCTACCATGAGTTGACAGAGTCCCTTTCCTTAGACTAACTTTGTGGGTTATATTTCCAAGTCATACTCCTCAAATTTAGTTATCCAATTCCCTCTTTTTGAATTGGGTTCTTATTGAGTCAAAATAGATTTCACTATTGTGCTAAGGACCATCATAATAGAGTGTGAATGCAAAATGTAGTCCCTAAATTACTTGACTACCTTCATTACTGCATAAGCATGTTTTCATTTTGGGGAATACTTCAACTCATAATATTTGAGATTACAACTCATGAAGGCTATTGGGGATTCAATATTCTATTCATTATTTTGGACTAAGATAGCCAAAAGAGTATGTTCTGAGGCATAATAGTACATCACAAATTCTTTCTTGAAATCTAGGTGAACTAATATAGGTGCACGAGCAATAGAAGCTTTTATCTTTTCAAATGCCTCTTTACCTTCATTATTCCATTTGAATAAAGGTTTACCTTTCATCATGTCTACAATATGTCTTGTGAGTTTCACAAAATTGGGAATGAATCTTCTCAAAAAATTCACTTTTCCAAAGAAGGAATGTAATTTTGGCTTACTTGTGGGTAATGAGAGATTTTGAATTGCTTCAACTCTTTTTGGATCAATTTTTATTCCTTCTTTTGAAACATGTCTTAGGAGTTTACCTTTAGTGACTCTAAATATTGACTTTTTAGGATTAAGATAGATTCCATGTAATTGGCATTTTTCAAAAAGCTTTTCCAAATGTGCATAGTGGTATTCTCTCTTTTTTGAGAACACTGTTAGGTCATCGAGATAAACTATAATTATTTTATTCTTCAAATCTCTGAATGTTAGATCCATTGCTCTTTGAAAAGTTTCTCCATCATTGATTAAACCAAATGACATTCACTTGTATGCAAAGGTAACCTAAGGTGTCATGAAAGTTGGTTTATATTGGTTTTATCTATTATCCCCAATCTGATTATACCCTAATAAACCATCAAGCATTGAAAACATTTCAACACCTGTCACTACTTTCAAGATTTGATCCATGATCGACAATGGGTAGTTATCTTTGAGAGATGCCTGATTGAGATTTTTGAATTCAACGTAGATTATAATTTCACCATTTTTTCTTATGAATTGGTATTATATTTTCTACCCAAGTTGAATGATGTATAGTAAATATAATACGTGCATCAAGCATCTTTTGTATTTTAGCTAGAATTAGGGTTATATTGCCTTTGCTTTTGTCTAAAAGGTTTTGTATTTAGTTTGAGAAGAACTATGTGTTACATTTCTCAAGGATGAAAATATTTTAGATCAGCATATGAATATGTAAGTATATTAATGTATTTATGAATGACACTGACAAACCTTCATTTTATTTAGGTGAATAACATTTCTAGATATTAACAAATCTAGGGTGTTCTTCAGAACCAATATTGACCTTATCATAATCAACAAAATTGGGAGTTCCTTTCTGCATTTTATCTTTGATAAATCTATCATGTTTATCAAATAATTACTCTAGGGAGACCAAACCCTTGGGAATTTTGTTTCTTTTCAATTTTATAACACCATCTTCATCTTTTTCTTGTGCAATTCCTTCCTTTGATGTATGGGCTGAGGATTCTCTATATGAGGAATTACTACCTTCGAAATATAGATTTCTAAAAATGTCAAAAATTTTAAGGAATGAAATGATCTATTGATCATCATTGAAAATTTTCTATTTTTCTACATTATCTAGGACTCTTGGTTAGTATACTAGTTCAAGGGTATAATTCTTCACACCAATCTCTATGTGTGGGATTAATAAGGAAGCTGAGACTACTAAAGCATTTGCTCTAGAATTACTTTCTCATGAAATGGTGTCAATAGAAAAAGCATCAATTGATTCAATATTATCCTAAACCTTATTCCTATAATGCCTCAAGTGATCATTCTTCACTTGATATTGACCTTTTACTTATTTCATGACCAGCTTCGTATCACCCAAAGCTTTGAGATTTTTTATTCCCATCTCTTCGGCAACTTGAAAACCTAAAAGGAGTGCTTCATACTCTATGATATTATTGGTGCATTCAAATTGAAATTTATAAGATAAAGGAAAATCCTCTTTGGAAGGAGATGCCAAAATTACCCTAGCACCAGCCCTTATGGATGAATAACTTCCATCAAATTCCATCATCCAAACATCATTTGGATCTAACTTTATCACTTAAAGCATATCCAAATCCTTTTCTAACATCATAAGGTAATTACAAATACCCACATCTTCATATAAAATATCCACTCTAGGATCATCCACTTTTGTAATATATATTTTATTTTTAGTTCAGGTTCTAATCATTGTGTAACTCCTTTCACTAGGATCATAGCATATGATATATCTAGTTGAATTTCACCTCCTAGTTCTTTAAAAAAATTCATGCCTAGAATAATCCCATACATTGTTGGGATATTTGTAACTAAGATATTGATCTTAATTATTTTTTGAGGGAAGGATGCTAAAGCTACTTGAACATCTTTTATCTACCCAACAAGTGGAACCTATTTTGCTTCCATAGAATAATAACATCAAAATGTTTTGATGCACATCAAACCAAATGCATGAGCAACTTTCATAGGCATGACATTGTCTGAAGCACCTGTATCAATGATGTAGTTATTGAATTTACATCCTTTGAGAAATAAGGAAATGTAGAATAGATCAACCTTATTAGATTTGAAAGTAACTACAACTATTAAATTGACTAAATTTGAAGTTGTGGGGTTAGCCAAGATTCCTTTGACATTTGAATTTTTAACATTAGATTTCTTAACTCTAATGAAATCCACCAATCTATTCAACTGATTTGGATACACTCTTAAGTATTCTATATGTGACATATGAATCTTATTTTTGTTGACATGATGAATAATGTCAAATACATGTAAGTTAGATGAAATCTCAATAGGTTGAGAAACATTGACATTATTGACATTCAAAGAACTAACTACTTGTGGTTATTTTCCTTTATTTTGTACTGGTAGAGAAGACCCATATGGAAGAATAACCTTTGCATTCTTTTCAGGTGGCTCACTAGATTGCTTTTTCTAATTTTGAGATCTAGTGAAGACAAAAAAAGCCTGAATATTCATATCTTCATAATCATCTTCATATAAATTTTACTCTAAGAACATATTTAAAGAGTCACCACCAGTTTCTTTGATTTCAGATTCTTGAAGATCTAGATTTTTTGATTCATTTTCATCTTCAAATTCATATCCGAATATCTCTTATGTTTCAAATACTACATTTATAGATGGATTAGTGTTCTGTTGAGGAGGGGCTTTGAGTGCAAGTGTTTGTTGAGGGGCTTGTAATCTAGGATGATCCTTTTGAAAAGGAACATATTTTCTTCTCAGGATATCTTGGTAGGGATCACTAATAATTTTCAGAGGTATTTGTTTCTTCAGAGTAGTTATGCCATTAGCCATTTTTTGCAAGATTTATTCAGTTGAGGACTATCCCAAACTTTGATTTTTACACTTCAAAGATTCTTTTCTTAGCTTACTAGACATAATCATATCATCCTTGACACCAATAGCTAATTATTGAGCTATTTCTAAGTCTACTACCCTAGCTCTCCTTATTTGATAACTTATTTTTGCTAGCTAAGAATTGATAAAGAAGCATTTCTTGTTTTCATCTATTGGTCTAGTAGTAGTTGGTATCTTGTTGAACAACTTGTTAAATTTAGTGATGAAATCTCTCATAGGTTCGTGAACCTCATTTTTCATTTACATAAGCTAAACAAGCAATGAATGAGCATCTTCTATAGGTTTAAATCTATTTTCAAATTTGGTTTTCATGGTATTCCAGTTAGTAATAGATCCTATAGTAAGGTGATATAACTAGTCTGTAGCTACAAC